>JAWWMO010000043.1:36541548-36599103 GCA_035047845.1 Dendrocincla fuliginosa
TCCTTTCAGTAATTTTCAGTAGCTTACTTCCAAAAGCCCAGCTTTGGCACGCTGTGGCATATTCATACTATAGGAGCCCAGTCCCTTCCTGAATTCCCTGCCTTCCTGTTTTGCTTCCTTGTTTGTTGCAATGCTCACCTCTGCAGGTGGAAATTTACCATCTTCTGACTGCAAAACACTGACACTAGACAAGCAGAGCAATGGTGGTGTCCTTTCTGCAGGAAGGTGTTCATGTTGCCAGCATCCCACAAAAATGGCTTCTGTTTTACAGAGCTGCATACACTTCCAATTTGCTTCCATGAGGGAAGGGAAAATATCAGCTGTGCCCCACACCAAGAGATGAAATATGTATACAGAAGTGCAGCAACTGTTTCCTGATTGCATCTGCTTTCTGTGTCATAAAACCTGTGATGACAGATCTACTTCATATGAATATAAACCCACAAGGGTTGTAAGTGCTCTAGCTTGCTGACTTTGATGCCTGACACTGAGATCTCAAATGGAAGGACAAAAATAATGCACAGCCTGCTCAGAATGAAGGGATACCTTTGGCCCATAGCTATGTTACTGCATATACTACTTCCACTTGAGGAGGGTGAAGAAATTGTCTCTCCTTCTCACCTGGGGCTGAGTCTTGTGGGTCTCTTTATTCAGTCTCTTGAACTCTCTCATAGTCTGGGACATCAGCTGGCTGCAGAGCTGTGCCCTTTGTCCCACAGGTACCACCATCTCCTCCCCTGGGCTCTTTTAGCCATGGTGTGCATCTCACCAGAAGAAAGCTAAAATGCATGTGAATATCTGAGCATGATGTTAGAGGTGCAGAAGCAGGTAATTTTTACATGATGGAATGTCACGATACTTCTGTGGTAAGAGAGTGAATTCCCTCTTCTAACAAAACCATTAGCAATGCATATTTTTTTTGTTGTTGTTGTTGCATTCAGAATGGGAAAGTGTGTTCCAGGGCCAAATACAAGAGTATTTGATGCATAAAGAGGAAAGGCTGAGGAAATTCATCATGGAAGAGAAAATCATGACTTGCTTCCAGAGAAAGGGATGATTTTTTTTTGCATGAAATAAAATTGAACAAGTCTGTCTGTGTTCAGAATGAACTAGAAGGGAGATACAAACACGCAGAGAAATTTTCAAATGTCTTCAGTAGTTTAGAAGACAATGCACAGTTTGCCTCAGCTGTCTCAGTCTCTTAGTTCCTCCCTCCTGGTGAACTGTGGTTAGAGAAATATATAAGCACTACTTTATGAAGTAAAAACATCACAAAAATCAGATTGTTTTCTTTCTATCAGTGTTGAGGGTAAGAGTTACATTTCTTGTAACTCTATAATAATATGTGGAATAATTTCATTCAGCTTTTCAAGATATGCCAGGTGCTTATGAGCCTTATTTGGTTCATCATCATCCTGGATAGCAATTTCTGTTTCTTCTGAGGACCTTGCTTTAGGAGAGAGAGAGAGAAGACTCCTGTTTATTCCTCTCAAATCCTTCAATTTGAAGGAAAACAATCTAATACTGCATCACTTTGTATTTATTTGACCTGTCTGTGAACCAACTACTGCATATCCTACTTTTTTTCTCATTTTTTTTAAGTATTTGGTGATTGTTTCCTTTCACTGTACTTTCACTTTTTGTCACTTTGCCTCTCAACACACCAGCTTTGCCAAGTTCGAATCTCTGGAGCAGTCCCTGAGGCAAACTAGCCACAGACACTCAAAGATTTCCCCAGCTGAAGTAAGTTTCATTTCTTGTTACCATAAGCCATTTCCACCTGATTGAAATATCTAATGCAGCAGAGTTCAGCAACGAACCAAATTCAGAAAAAAATAGTATTGAGGTTTTATACAATTAAGAGATCACATGGGAATTCAGCCTTGGACTTGGGCCATGCCCTGCCCCTGCTCTTGACAGACCCTTACCTTTGGCTATGGGCTGAGAGGGACACAGAGCAGACCAACTTGCTGGGAACTCCTCCAAAGCTAGGAGACCCACAGAATGGTTTTGTGAACACAACTACAAGACTTCCCCTTCCTTTACAGCTGGTCCACAACTCAAAACAAAGCCCAGGTGTTACCTCTTGAAATACTACATGCACTGTTAGGTTATTTGCTCTAAAAATATAGAGATGAATGCTGACAGTGAGATGAAACTTTGATTGAATAGGAATACTTTGCTTTTGCATCACCTAACTGCAAAAATTATTTCTTAAATTTTAAAAGTAAGATGCAGAGATTCGATCTGTCACAGAAACAGGGAAAGTCAGAAAAGAATGGCAAATGTCATGAGTTATTACCTCGCCTACCAAATGAGGTTGCACTGTCTTCAAAATGAAGCGTCCTACTCTGGAAAATTGTATCCAGACAGGATACATCCTTAAACATGAAGCAATTTTCTTGTATGGTATTTCTGGGCTTTTTTTTTTACATAAAGATGACCTGAATTTTCATTATTTTCATCTATGATTAGCTTTTAGAAATAGTTACCATGATGTCATGTTCTGAAAGCTTGAAAAGGTCTCTTCAAATTACACCTGACAGGTTTTGGGCATCTGAGTAAGAGCACTCCAATCCTGTGGATTCAGAGAGCTGCACAGCTCCATCCCTCCGGGCAGGTGTTTCTGCTCTTTCCAGTTGAACTGCAGACAGATGGAATTTGACAGTGTTTCCCCTTCAGTTGCTTCCTAAGGAAAATTAGCTAGCTTTGTCTTTTAGTTGATGTAGGCACAAATGACAAACAATTGACAGTCAAGGGTATTTTCCCACACTAAATCCACAGATCTGACAGCAAACACTACAGAAACAAAAGCAATAATAAGGAAGTAAATTCCCATGAGCTTGTGAAATTAGAATGTTTTGGAAAAATGACTGAATTTTTTATCTGTGTTATTAATGTCAGATAGAAAGTTAATCATGACATTGGTACAAAGGATGAAGTTAATAACAGGAAGCAAATAGGGCCTTTTTTGCTAATGTTGCTGTGCCTCAGCATTGTTATAGCTGGACACAAAAAGAGAATAATTGCAACTGTACAAATGGTGAGTTCACAAAGCTGTAGTATGTGAATGAAATGAGTGAGTTATACAAAAATGTTTCTACGGCAAGTCCAGCTTTCTTAAGGATTCCATGGATTTATAGTAAGGAGGCCACAAGGGAAAATGTTGCAGAAATGAATCTGCAAACTCAGGGAACAAAGATGTTAGGAATACTTCTGCCTAACAAATCCACTACTTGACATATCTATATTAAATAGTCTTGGTTTATAGTAGTGTAATGTGATGGAAAATTCACTCTGGCTTAAGAGATAGCTAATATAACCTTTATGCCAGCCCTTCCTCTGCCACAGTACCCAATAAATACCATTTGTGACCTCTGCAGTCACAGAATAACTTACCTCCTGCAAAATTTCTCTCCTGACCTCAAGGAGTGGAGAAAGCAAAGTTTGCATTCTCTTAGTTTGGGAGCATGTCATGTCTATTTGCTTTTACTAGTGTCCCATTGTATTTCTTGCTCTTGCTCCAATTTCTTTAGCTCATGTCAAAGGGAAATAGCAGCTCAGCCTTATTATCACAAATGTCTATTGATCTAAGCTCCTTAGGGGTAAACCTGGTGAGCATAATACAGTTTTCTTTTCTGAGGTTTAAGGGTAGATCTAAGATTTAGGACAGCATGCAGTTTTGCAAGACTATTTTATTGTGATCATACCTACCATACAACTATTAAGGAGAAAATACTCTGAAATTACTTCCAAAAAATGAAACCACTTAAGATTTGCTGGGTTCCTTCAATCCAACTTGCCATATATTTTTTTAAAGCCTTTAAGTTCCAAACAAGGCAAAAGAAGAAAAAAACCAGATGGTTATACAGGTACGTTTCTGAAGTGGTGTTTATGATGTGCTCATCAGAATTTCTGAGGGCATACTTAATAAACAGGGCATACATGCCAGAACAGGACTGGCAGTTTATTGCCTGTGTCACTTCACGTGCTGTAGAAACTCAACTGAGTTTCCTGAAGTCACATCAGATCTTCCAGGCTTTCGGCAAAGAAAACTAAACCACCATAGGCAGTTGCTCAGATCTTCCTCTTTGTCAGAAATCAAGTGGTTACCAAGCTGCAAGACCCTCTGTTGCCAGCTCTCAGCAGATCTAAAAATCATTAGAAATCCACTGGATGGATGATTTCTTGGTGGATTACATAAAAATCATTCCTTTAGGAGAGCCTTTCTGCTTGCCTGCCCCTTCCACATACCCTGCAATACACACTGGATATGGAGTAATTTCTTTCTGCAACATAATAAAAATTTTATTGGATCAGTATCTGCTGAAGTATTGAAAGCAGTCATAAATTTTTATGGCATAACAGCATTCAGTAATTTGTCACTCAAATGGCTTCTGATGAACAGGGCCTATGAAACCCTATTTGACTGTAGCTGAAGCTATTGGAATAATACAGATAACTTGGAAAAAAATGTTGGTAGTTTTGTCTTAAACTGCAATTTGTACATCAATGAAATCAGAGAACAACTTTCTTCAAAAGACTGACAGGCTTGCTTTCTGGCTGCCACATTACCCCATGGCCTGTTCCTCTCTGAGTCAAATTCTGGCAAATGTAGCTTGCTACTGAATGAAGTGCAATATTCTCTTCTCCCTTGGAAACATAGATTCTCCTTAACCTTGGAAAAATTGGAACTGCTGGCCATCGAGTAAATTGTCTCTCTTCCTCATGAAAAAGTTAAAGGAAAGAAAATATCAACCAGTTTTTCCCTCAGTTTGCTTCATGGGGGTTATTTTGAGCTATCCATTAACTTCTTAGCCATTTTTGTCTTAGGACAAAATGGATTTGTGATTTACAAATCAGGCATGAAAGAGTGTAAAATTAGATATCTTTTATTTATCTTAAATTGCTTACGTTTGGGTTCACAACATTTTCCCTTAGGTCATTTTTTTCCTTTTCTATTGTTAGGGTTTTTTTGTTATTGTTTTTGTAATAAGACAACCCACTATGACAAGGAAGGAAGAATATTTTTTTTTTTAAAAAAAAAAGCCCTCTACCAAAATCTAATTAAATTATTCAAGCAAGATTTTTTGTTTGCTTGTTTTTTTTTTCCCTACCTAAGTACCTAAGTAAATATATTTTTTAATAGTAGATAAGTACAACAATTGCTCATCTTTAAAAAAGCAGTTAATTATTTCCAGATTATTTGGTATCATTTCTATTAAGATTTTGGAAGCAGTCCTGCTCTTTAAAATGATGATTCCCCTTCAGGCCTCTGATACACTTTAAGCTTTTTGTTTCTCTGACCGGAAGGAAACATGACAGAACACAAAATCTGTTATGAGGAGGTTTCATGATACTGTCATTTGTCTTCATGCCACAGCTGGCAAACAGTGCCAGAGCCCATTTTGTAACATGGTTTCTATTAGTTCTGTTGGTGCTAGCATAACCAAGAGTCAAATTGATTCCTGAACACACAAACAAAAAAAGACAATATGACCTAGGCTGTCCATCCTAACAAGCCTGATCTGCACCAGCCCTCCAGAGCATCACATCAAAATCATGCATCACATCATGCAGGATCCTATGTGAATTTATGCATTCCCTGATGCTGGTATCTCATCAATTCTCCTCACCCTCAGTATCCACAGACCAGGCAGTTAATCAAGGCATTTCTCTGTCCGGGTGACCCCATCTGCTAAAGGATCCCTGGAATTCGTCGATCCATCATTTTGCTCCAGACCAATGCCCATTCGTCACAGTACTGCTGAGTTCTATAGAGAATTCATGCCATCATGACATGATACTTATGCACAGTCATATGTATGAAAAGAAAGCATGAAGGTTTTCAGTTCACAAGATGAAAGTAAAATGTTCTAACCTTATTTAGGTTGCACTGTTAATTGTTTTCTTCTCTAAAACACATGCATGCAAAAAAAGGATGTTCTCTAATTTTATATCTGGTTATCCGAGATCAAAGCCTCCTTGTTGATCTCAAAGGTCTTTTTGTACAGATTAGATTGAAATTATATGACAATTCTTGTACATTATATGAGTTGAATGTGAAATTAGCTGTGAAAGGCAGATAAATTACTTTATTATCTCATTCTATTTATAGAAACAAAAAGCCATAGAAGGACTGGTTTGCTTGATTTACTAAGCAGCTCTGCACTCACTAAAGCTACTCTGAGGGTAATATTAAGCAAAACAGTCTACTTAAAGAAAATTATCACCTTTATACCACTGGCACAAGAAATAATCTCCAGGAAACAAAAATAAAAAAAAAAATTAAAAAAAAAAAAAGGAAAGGTTTTTTTTCATCTCTTCAGAAAACCATTTTCCTTAAAGAGAATTTTTTTCCTCTTTTCTCAGAAGTACATTGCTAGTGGTCTTGAAAGTGTAACTCAATTTTCATGAACCAATTTATTTGTTGAAATGATACTTGCATCAGGTTGCATATTTCATTACATCTAGTGTTTTTGAACATCAGTTTATTAAAGTCATTACATTTACAGATAAAATTAATTTGAAAGCATGAAAAATCAATATTTAAAAAGTTTCCAAAATGCAGTCTGTTTCATATACTGAGAGAAAATATTCTTATAGCTGCATCTGAGGGGTGCATCTTTAATTCTTTTCAATATATTTTGTGATCTTTAATTAATTGGAAAGACAATCACTTAAAAGCAGAACATTAGACTAATTCCTAATACAATGCACTGAAGCATATGAAAATAAATATGCTGTACTGAATCTTACATTACATAACATGCCTCATAAAAAAGTCATGTCTTTCATGAACTTTCATTACTTTCTGAAAATTGTTTTTTTCTGAAACTGGCTGAATCAGGTTAAAACAACTCTGTTTTCTAAAATTGAATATAGATAGAGATATAGGACACATAAACATTGAGTAATTAATGGAATGCCTTCCTACTTTTTCTATTTTATTATGGGGGGGGGGTTAGATGGGAGCTACATTTATTATTAAAAAATGTATTTGTATATAGTTTATCATTTAACCAACTTCTTCTCTTAGAAGTTTCAGCACAGATTGTTCTATTCTAAATAAAGCAATATAAAGCAACAGCTATTAGCAAATAGAACTATGAGCAATATTCAGTAACTTAGTATCTCTTCTTTATCCCCATTGCAGCTGTCTTTAAAAGAAAAACAAAAATTTATTTATCGAGCATCAACAGTTTAACTGAGATTGGAGGGAGTGTGCCACAAAACCTCTACATGACTCCTAAAAGTCAAGAGACTTATTAATTCCATTTCCCAGGAACATATTTTGAAAGTATTTTGTATCTCTTGAGCACCAGGAGTCAGAGGAGAATGACCTTTTTGTGGAAGTTGTCTACCTAATCTGGCCATGTATTTCTGCTCTGTTTAAGTTCACGTTTCCATGCTGGTGGTTTGGTCCCCTTTTTTGGTCTCCAAGCGGAAAAACTTTGCATGTTAAGGATTTGTAAAGTTTTCCTGAGCCAGACACAGAACACTGTATTGTAAATAATATGAACAATCCTTCAGTGAATATCACAGAGCAGACAGCTCCATCAACCAAAATATGATCCCGATGATTTCCACCACAGACACGGTAACCGCTACTCCTTATATCATCTCTATTACCCCATAACTGATCATAAAAACCTATAGCTTCCAACAACCATGTACATGTCAGCCATGTAGACAAGTAGACATGTCAGTGAAACACAATTATCACAACATCCTTATAAACAAACTCAGAAAGTACATGCTGGATGAGTGGACAGTGAGGAGGATTGAGAACTGACTAAATGGGAGATACCAGAGGGTCATGACCAGTGGCACAGGGTCTAGTTGGAGGCTTGTCACTGGTGGTATCCCTAAAGATTCAATATTGGGCTTCAGTATTGTTTACTTTACCCATCAGTGACATGGATAAACGAGCAGAGAGCCTGCTCAGCAAGTTCACTGATGACACTAAGATGGGAGTAGTGTCCAATACCCCAGAGGGCTGTGCAGCCCTTCACAAGGACCTCGACAGGTTGGAGACATGGGCAGAGAAGAACCTTCTGAAATTCAACACAGGCAAATTCAAGGCCCTACCTGTGGGTATGGATGATCCCATGCACCAGTACAGGCTGGGATCCAACCTACTGGAAAGCAGCTCTGTGGAGAAGGACCTGGGGGTTCCAGTGGACAACAAGCACTCCATGAGCCAGCAGTGTGCCCTTGTGGGCAAGAAGGCCAATAGCCAGTGACCACACACTGGAACAGATTGCCCAGAGAAGCTGGCCTAGCTGGAGCTATTCAAGAATCATCTGTAGGGAATTCTGTGCAATGTGCTCTAGGAGTGACACTGCTTAAGCAATTTCATTACACTAAACATAGCCTGTGTACCATCCACACCAACACAACAAAATATTTTTGTCTTTGTTTTAGTTAATAAGCTTGCCCTTCTACCGAATGCTGATGTGTAGATCTGCTTTACTTCCTATAGACTAGTGTGGGAAATTCTTCTAATAGTAGGCTGTTTGGAGGATTGAGTGACTAGATGTAGCATGGTTGTGGTGAAGCACAACAATTTGGTTAGGAGTGGGATTAAAAATGACAAGCAAGGGAAGGAAGAAAATGGGACAATGCCTGAGAGAAAGGTTTGAGGTGAATGTGAAAAAGTAAAAGGTCAAAGGAAGGAAAGGAACAAAGTGGAAAAGGAATTAAAGAAAAGAAAAAAAAAAATTAAAAAAAAACAGGCGAAGGTAGCTGAGGGGGAATGAGTCGTAAATAAAACAAGTCTTAAAGAACAGCAAGATAAAAATAATGCATTCAAAAGACCTGCAGAGCTTCTCTGAGTTGAATTTAGTGTTTTCAGGCCCTGAGGAGGAAATAGCACAGGTTAAGAGAGAAAGGGAACAATGGTGCTATTCATCTGCGATGCTATTCAGATATATTTGCTGGCAACATTACTCTATCCTTCATTTTAAGATTATTTATTCCCATCTTTGTCATTGATAACCATAAAAACACCAGCAGCAGCACAGCCAATGTGCTTTGCTGCATGCAGCCACCATATAACAACAGTGGTCCCATGTTCAGTGGGGAAACATTACATCATGGTCACATAAAACCCACTTTGAAGGAGGACTTCACATTTGTACTGCTCCCCTGGCCAACCCCATCCATGCAGAGTGGTGTTCTTGGTTCATAAACTTCAAGGACCACAGCCACAGTTCTCATAGGAACACATGACTTCTACAATCATGTATTACTCTTTCCTGAACTACAAAAAGCATGTAGTGACACAAAGTGAGGCTTTTCTTCTACTCCACTATGCAGTCTTTCAGTTTATGAAGTTCACAGGTAAATCCTATGTGTTAGGACTAAAGGATTCTTTGCTCTATGTCCTCATCTGGTGCTTTCATTTCCTGCAGTGCTCGCTTGAGTTTCTGACAAATTATCAAAACTGGCTGCAGGCATGGGTCATGTGCTTTAACACAACTTGATTAACCCATCAAAAGTCTATAAAGATTTTTCAATAAGGCAAATTTTTCTAATTAGGTCATGGTCTTTTATTCTCTACATGATGTGTCATGAAGAGGTGTCCAATCGGTTTAAAATCCTCCATCCTTAAGAAGTGTTCTACCTCCTACGCTGAGTTTCATGCAAGTTGTAATACAGAAATAAAGCAAATAACAGTGATACAGATGTTTTGTGTAAGTTTGTCTTAAATGTGTATGTGATTTTTCACAGTCCTGGATGTGACATCACCTTTGAGCTCACATAGGCCCTTTCCATCATATAACATGCTCTGTAGTCCTAAGCTCTTATAAAGAGCTGATGCTCTTAACTGTTTGCTTATTGAATAATGTGCACACTATATTATGGCATATACAACTGAAGATTTTGCTACAGCTATGGGGCTAGACTTACAGAAGCTGTAAGTCAGGAAGACACAAGCAGATTTGGAGTTCAGAGTCACACCTGAAGCTTTCTTCACAAGTGAAACATGTCCAAATGCCAGCTCTGAATGAAAAGAAATTCTACTACCAACTGGTCAATGTGCATCCTCCTATTTCTGAAGGATAAGTGTATATTATAAAAGGAAGTATGTCTCTATCACAGATGTAATTGGAAATGTGTCCAAACTGGCTAAAATACCTATACCAATACCAATGCCAACACATCACCTAGAGTTCCAAAAGCAGGCAAAGTAGTTAGTTAGCTTGCAGGAAACCTTGCCAGAGGAGCTATACTGATCCTGATTCCACCACTAAAGCATTGGAATTACTTCACATGTCTATGTACAGGTGCAGCTGTAATACCAACAACGTCTTGCAGTGCAGTTTGACTTCAAGCATTCATGGGAAGCAGCCACCCAACCTGCTATTTTCAGGGACATTAATTGTATCACTGCACTGGTCTGCATGGAGCTACCCAGAAGGTTCACTTCCTGTGATAGCAGAGTCCAGCCACAGGATTTCAGACGATAGATTGAATAGCCTCAGAAAGACCTACATCTAAAAGTTTTCATACATCACAATGAGATCACTTAACTTGGTGGGTTACAGGGAAAGGGTGTTTCTGAGGCAGGGTTTTCAGCAGTTGTAGGACAGTTTCACATGGGTTCTTGGTCCTACTTGAACATTAACTGAGGCAACATCTCCATTTCTGTTACTAGTTCCTTACTACATGTATGTGTATCATATTTAGGTTATGATAATGAACTATTTAGTTAAGCTTCTGTAATTATGATGGAAGGAACTGTACTAGATATAGACTTCTTGGGTTTAGGTAGATTTTTGCCCTTTCATGAAGTATTGAAGACTGATGACAAAGAAATATTGTCTTTGAGAAAACAGAGCACACAGCTGCTCCTCAGTAGGATAATATTTGCCCACTGTGTCAAGTTTATTACCACTGTCAGATCTGAGATTAAAAGAGAATTTTCCCTTGGGATTATCAGGGACTATTTTTGCCTTTCTCTAATGAAAGACAAAGGCATGACCCATTTCTAAGGCTTGTTTGATTTCACCCCACAAATGCAACAGATCTTTCCTCTATTTTTTTTTTTTTAATGCAAAACAAAATAGCTGTGGCTTTTAAACTTTTACTTTAAGTCTGAGTTTTCCCCAGGCTAGTGGGAGTGTTTTGTGGCCCCTGCTGAGCAGGGATGTTAGGAAGGGATGCTCTGCAGAGGTTTTGGTCTGAACATCTGCTGCATAGTTGTCTTTGGCAGGAAGAGAAATTCAGGTTTGTGTATGATGGTTTGTGGTAAATTGTTTTCTTCCTTGTGTGATGCACTTCCATCATAAGGTGAGGGGGGACACAGCCCAGTACATGAACATGTGGCCAAGAGCAATTATTTTAACTAAAAAAGAGTTGAGTGATATCTGGCTGGTTAGTGGTCACACTTTTGGGATGCATTGGAAGCACTTTTGTCATAAAAGGACAAAATACTTCTCACACATCCAGTAGAGCTGACAACAGCTCACTTGCCTGAAAACTGTGTCTTGTAAACTATTTTTCTCTCCTTGTCTCTGTGACCCCAAGGCAGGTTCAAGCAGAGTTCTTTTCTTCAAGTTTGCGAAACGTGCAGTTTCTGACCATCAGTGTTGCCGTCATGACTTTACAGCGGGAGTTGGCAGCGGTAGGCAGAGCTTATGGGCAACTCCCTCAAGTATGCAGACAAGGCAAACGAAGGAAAGGCTGTGGAAGGCTTGTTATGCTCAGAAAGCACAAAGTTTACAGTAATGTGGCTGTTGTGGCATATTATCTTCTTCACCTTCCCATTTTCTCAGTGTCATTTATTTCTTCTTGCCTCAGAAAGGGCTCTTCTCCCCAGTCACATTTCCTTCAGAGAAAGGATAAGAACAAATTGGAGTGGAGGCAGAGAAAGGCAGCAAGAAAATACCAGCAAGCCATGGGAAAGCTGGGAGGACTCACACTGCATCCTGCTCCCACAGTTGTCCCTGTTCATGAAAACCCAACAGTTCATCAGGCCTGCAGAGGTTTTTTTCTGAGTGCTTCCTGTTCATTAAGGTTGAAATTTGAATCTGGAATGATTATGGACAAGTTGAGCAAGAAAGGCTTCATAATTGCATCAAAAACATAACAGCAGAGGAGAGTAAAACAGAGCATCTTTTATTAATTGATAACCTCAGGCTACCTGACTCCCTATAAGATAATATGTGAATCAGTGGAATAAGCCCCAGTAAGCACAACAGAGAGATTCATTAGCCAGGGAAAGAGTCATTATCAAGCTACTGGAAAGTTGTCTTGCCATTGAATCTTATAATGAAGTGTTCAAACTTTTAAATTAATTGAAAAGAAAAAGTAATGCAGAGAGCAAGCAGTCTGCCAAATTCCTGAATTGTTGAATGTGCAAATATGAACATAAAATACATTATTTCTTCATCTTTTACCTTTCTTTTGCCATCTTATTTTTCTTCTACCTTTTTTGTGATCTTTTCCTCCCATCAGCTCAAACTAGTATTATGATTACACAGAGGCTATTTCTTCAAAAGGTTGGTGATGGATATCCCATGACTCCCAGGGACTTGTGTACACATGAGGTTACACCAACCAGGCTGCACACCCTGCAAGCCAGGCACATATTGAAGGGGAGCACAGAGTGGCATACTGATGGGAAAACCACTGTGTCATCCTTCAGTGCTGATCCTCTACTCCAACTGAAACTGCCCCCTTTCAGAGTAACATGTTCTAATACTATAAATAAACCAATAATTTGATCCTTCCCTCAGGAGAATTGCATAAATATGATTAGCAGTAGTTTATTCTTCGGCAAAAGGATGGTTGTACTGAAAAAGAGTAATTTAAGTCAATGTGAACAAACCTGAGTAACATTTAGTCTCTTATGAGAATATTAACATAACAACAACAAAACCTCTACAAATAATTTGGATTATAATTAAGGCCATTAAGGAAACCTTCACTGTATTAAAGCACATCTGTACACTTACACCTACAAGCTGCTGTTTTTCTTATTTCTGTAAGGAATACACCATCTACCCACCCCTTGCATAACACCTACTGCTAGAGCTTATGCAAAAGCAGCCAGGGGTCTGACTGCTGCTGCTATCTTTGACCCAAATGAAGAAGCAAGAAGTACACCATTCCAGCTTGCTGCTGGCAGAAGAAAGAGCATACCTAGATTTAGATACATATCTTCCTGTCAGAACAAAAGCTGTGTTCTTGCAAAATGAAAAATTTCTTTCCTAAGCAAATTTTGTTTTCTATCAGCCTATAGCACCGTGGGAAAAGTTTCATTAAGACAGACTGTAAATTGTTATTTTCCTTGTGTTTACAAAAAGAGAGTTATGCAGCCCGATTCCACAAAGGACAGATATGAGCTAAGTGTAGATAATGCTGATACAGATACTACATATAAGCTTGAATAATTTGAGAAGGGAATTTAATAAACCAGGCCAGTTGCCAGCTTGGCTAGCAGACACGTGTCCTGAGTGCTAAGGGGACAATGATTACTGTGTGTGAGTGCAGGGCACAAGCAAGCTATGTCACCACTCAGCAAATGTGAGGTATAATGTCAAAGGCATCACTGTATGTGAAGGCAGTCTTGACACTAAGCAGATAACAGGAATGAACATGATCTCAATATGCTGATACTCTGTTCCCTTACTTTCCTCTGCTGAAGCAAAGCAAACTGGAGAAATATTTTTAGTCTTAGTTCACTTCTGTGGCTTAGTGATCCTGCTCCCTGCACTGCAAAAGAGGTAGACCTTGAAAACAAAAGAAACCAAAACAAATAGGTATTTTGACAACTAGGGAAGTTACTTTTATCCAGCCTTGGTTTTAACAATGTTAAGAATAATATACTAATCTCATTTGATCCTCGAATTTGGCTGATGATCAAGGAACATCTGATTTCTTCCACTGGCCAAAAATTTCATAATACTTTTTTGATTTTGCTGACAGGACTGCTCTGTTGGATTGTACTTCATTGTCTAGGGATCATCCTCATCACTGGTATAAGGAAAGTGTATCCCCTTATCCATTCAAGCAGTAGGGAAAAACTGCCGATTTCAGGAAGATCCAGATTTCTAATGAACGGCTAATTCTGTTTTGCTTTACTATATGCTTGTAGTTTGGTATGTTTCATCATTTCCCTAATCAAATACCTTGTGTCCTTGGGACTGTAAAGTGAACCTTCCTTTCAGAAATCCGGGCAAGCAATAGGAGCACTTCCAGGTCAGCAACCAAGTGTTATTTACATCTTCCACATATGCAGAATCAAACCCAAAAATATTAAATTACTGTTGGAAGAGGATAGCAAACCTGACCTTGGCTCAGAAACCAAGTATGTATCCTCATAGCAATGTGAAAAACAAGGTGATTCTTTCTCTTATTTAAAGAGATTTGAGACAGTGAGGGCTGCAGGTCTACCCAAAATGAAACTCCCATTGCACAATGCTGCACATGCTGGGTCCTGACACAATCATTGGGCAGCTAGAAGTAACATTAGGTCCTGAGTCTGGTAAAGTGAAACTGGGCACTAATGGACTGTTAACCCCCTCTCTACTCATCACAAATATTCACAGTATTGATTTTATTGGAGTTTATGTATGTGGGTTTTTGATCATGGTATTAGAATGCACAGGACTTGGGGCTTGACTAGTTATGAATTTCTTTTTAACACAGATTTTAGCTCTAACTATTATCTCTTAAGCTTTGCAGTTGACACCATTTTTGGTTCTTTGACTTTCTTCAGAATAGCATCTTTTGCTGGCATCACAATGCAATTTTCAGAAGTTCTGTTTTTGTGAGTAGAATATACCTTAACTCACTTCTGGATGTACTCACTGTGATTTTTGTTTGAAGAGTGAAAAGAATTTAAACCAGTACCAGTTTTGCTGCAGAGAAAGCAAGCAATCAACTCCCATATTCAGTACAGAACATGAGCACAATTAAATGACTGATAAAAATAAACAATTCTCAAAAATTCATACAGGGTTATGCTTACTCATTTGGAGCAACTACTTTTTTAGCAGGAATACAGTGAGAGTCACTCCTGGATTTTTCTACATTAGGTAGGTCATCACAGTATTATTTAAAAAATTGTCACATACTCAAAATTCTACTTCTTTATTTCTACTTTTTCCTGAGTAGAACTGTAATAATTGAATTCCTTAATTCCTCCTTCTACACATTCTATGTTGAACAAACTCAAGTGATTAAAATTAAATGGAGCAAGTAATGGATAAAGCACGAAAGAACACTTTTACTGTACAGTGTAGCCCTCCCACCATTGCAGGAGGACTTGAAGTCTGCTGTTGTACAGAACAGATATGAAATTTGGTGCCTGAGACCATAATCCTTCAAAGACTGAGTGGTTTTCATTTATTCACAGTGGGCAACAGCACCCACGAGCACACTAAGGGCCTTTCCAGGTGAAAAATTAGGTGATTTGCAATGTCTAAGGCATTCTGTTTGAAAATACTTTAACATGCCCAAAAGGTCTTCTTAATCCACCCTTTACTGATATGGTGAATAGTTTCTCTGTTCGATAGTGTTGAGTCTCTTCATATGAAAACCTCACTCAGACATGTGCATTGGAGAAACATGCTTGCATGGGTTTTAATTTCTGCATTTCAGGCAAAGTCTGCCTTCATAAATTCTGTGCCAGATGTTCATTGATGACATCACGTAAGAAATTTAAAAATTACAGGTTCAGGTTATCCTCTGGAGATCTGGCAAGGCCCTTCCAACTTGCACTGGATGGTTTCGAGAAGCTTTCATAGTAGCAAACTGTTACTGGGAGTAACAGAAGTATCACACGTCCTGCCAATCTCTGTACACATTTTTTTTCTTTTGTGCTAATCCTTGTGTTATGCTCAGCAGCTCTGGTTCCAGAAATGGCCAGAAAAAGGATGAGGTCTGGAGGATGTTGCTAAAAGAAAACGTAGGAATACTTTGATACAAGTCTGCTTTTCTGCTACTTTTTTCTCATTCTTCCATCTCCATACATCTCCACTGGATACACAGGACAGCATCTCTGCCTCAGTATTTATTGCTCTCTCACTTACTCCACAGGAAAAAAGAAAAAGTACCAAAAAAGCCCAAGTCTCAATTTACCTCTAATTTCTGAACTGTAGAAAATGACTGCTTAGGGACTTAGTCTGTTCTTTTGATTGACTAGCAGGATCTTTCCAGGACACATGCCAGCTTCTCTTTATCTGCATTCTCCTATTTGTGAGAGCTCTGTGACCTTGGATGCTACAGGACTGAGAGTACTTCTGTGGAAACTTCACCTTTTTCAAGTACTTTACTGACTATGGATATCAAATAACATAACAAAGCAACAAAAATAGCACATGTTCCAAATCAGAGCCAGAGTTTACCAAGGACTGAACACAACTAAGCATTTTCTTTTGATCCAGTACCCAGAAAATGCAATGAGTAACACTACAATAAGGGCAGTCCTTGATGCTTGAAAGGTTATTTTGTCTGTATTTATCTATTTGGTTTTCTTCCACTGGAAAAGATAGAAACACTAATGAGCATGCATTGTTAGCGGCACAAAATCCAAGTTCTGTTTTTAGGGGAGCAGGTCAAAACTCATCTCCAAAAGCTCAAAATATTGCATGTCATAAATTTATTCCTCACCAAAAAGGTATTTGTGCAGTCTACATATCTATCTTTTAAAGAAATAAAAAACTGTGTGCCTAAAGGTCTAAACATGGCCAGAAGCACCTCAGTGCTAAATGATTTTGTCTCTGAAGCACTGAAAACATACATTTATTCAGTGATCACTAAATATAAAGATCATAAACATTAACAGGAGTAGGTAACTGAAGCCCAGGTCTCATTACTTCCAAATGAGTGCCCAAACCACAAGGATAAAGAACTATGCTCCTTGCTTCTTGTATCCCTGCACGTGATGTATGGTATTCCACCATGAACAAAGCAATTGAGCAGAAGGAGAGGAGGGTTATAATGTTGCAGTTACAGAATGTTTTTGGAAGATGGAAAACATGAGAGTAAATCCTAATGCAGAAGAAAACCTAATGAAAAGTCAGTTTCTCACATCCCACTGTCATGCGCTGACCTATTCGCTTATAAGGAGACATCACTGGAAAAAGGCCTAGGAACTTGATTTCATGATGTTTTATGAATATTGAGTAATGGGAAGTACCAGAATAAAGGGCTATAGTGTACTTAGATCCAATTCTCTTCACACACTTCCCTCTTCCTTGTTAATGCACACCTGTGCTGGCTCCCCTGGGCTCCTCCTCAGTTTGAAGCATGCTACACAGGGCAGGGACTTCAGCTCTTTGGGGAAAACGGGTGCTGATGTAGTGCCTAAAATACAGATGCTGCAACACAAAGTATCGCCATATCTGTTCTTCTTAATGGATAGAGCACTCAGACACAGATCCCCGATGCTCAGATATTTCACCACCTTTACGATTCAAGGAGTACTTCTGAGAATTGGCACTAGTGCAGCAATTGCAAACGAGTTTCAGCTCAGGGAAAGAGGTAAATTACCTCACTTTTATTGGGGCTGCCACATGAACGGGTTGAGGGTATAAGTGGGAGCTTGCTACTATGGAGTAGGTTTGTATCTCAAAGCCTTTATTTTAGGGTTTTCAATGGACATCAAAAAGCCTAAGTCACAGAATTATTTCTTTTCCATTTTCAGGGAAAATGTGCAAATTTAAGAACATTCAGTGCTGCTACCCCTGCAGCCTCAGACCAATTTTAAAAGAAAAAATAACTTTCCAAATTTTTTATTACACAGAGAGTTTGCACATTATTGGCTCCAATGAATCTAGTGGGTTTTTTGAAAGCTCATCGATGTTTATCATCTTCCATCACAAGAGAAAGGAAAGAAACTTCAGACCTTGGGACAATTTTTTCTTTAATATCACTATGGAATGAAAACATCCTAGGTTTTGCTATTTTTCCAAGGCCTGAATTGTCCATCACTTTTTTTGACCATATTCAGCTTTTTTTATTGTTTATAATGTGATTTCAGGGGAAAACATCTGAAAAAAAGTATAGAAGAACAGGCTTCTGGTTTTTTCCTATCCTAAGTATATTTGTGATTCTGAAGACACATAAAGATATATGCATAGATCTATTTTGCATATATATATTTTTATATATAGTTACAATGTTAATGTTCAAGTAATAAATGAACACCATCATATTGAATACTTTATATCAGTCAGTATTTAGAGGCAGAAGAAATTATGTTTGATTTGGGCAACATTTCCTGCCAGTCCAGATAAGCAAGATCATTGTAAAGGTTAAGTAAAGTAAACACGTTTCCTTAGACTGTTTTTCTCTCCAGGCTTTATTAAAATTGGTTTACTAGATATACGTGAGAATGGTGTCCCATGTTCAGATCAACAAAGAGGGTGAGTATTGCCAGACACATGGCAAGACTTAGTTTTTCACAAGTGCCCAGCTGAGCTCTGACTTGTTGTCCATACCATAGTGGGGATCCCAGAACATCCATGAAGCTGCCAGCTTCTTCGGCTTTCCTGAACAGCTTTGGAGAGGGCCATAGAGATGTCAACTATCGGCACATGGGTCCTACCCAGCAGCCAAGCCAAGGGAGGGACTGAGCCTGCAATTCGAACAAATGCACAATTGCAGCAAAGACCTCTCACTGGCAGCAAACCCAGTGCTTCTCACCCTGCAGCAAGAGGGATGTTTCCAGGGCAGCTGCAATCCCAGCCTCAATGGGATGAAGTGTGGCACCAGATTACCACCTCCTGTGGGCTTTTGTGACACTCCAGGAAAAAAAGGCAAGAAAGGTTGATTTTCCATTCTTTCATCCCAGATCTGTTTCTCGCTTTTTCTCTCTCTCTTTTTTACTTCTCAGATTAAACTTCTCCGATAAGGGACGTGGGCAGCTTTTATTGCTATGTAACTGAAAGGTTGTCAGTTCAGATTTCTGAATCAAGCTTATGTCTCTTTCTGAGAGGGATATTACTAGCCCCTGTGACAATGGAAGGATAGAGCTTCACCAGGAAAGGAGAATAAAATATTTTCAGCAATATGCCTTTTTTGTTCCTCAAAAAATAATGAAACATATTACCTTTAATTAAAAAAAAAAGTCATTAGCTCTCAACATTCATAGCCAAGCCTATCAATGAAGATGGATTAATATTCCTGTTAGGACTTAGCTTCCATCTGTTATATTTCTTCCCAATTCTTCTGCAGAGGGTTATTAGAATATACATTATTGCACTTAATATTATTTTGTTTCTCTCCACTTCTTTATTGTCTGGGGCAAGTGAGCCTAAGAACCATCAAAGGAGAAATAACCAAGGATGTCATCATCTTCTAGAACATGTGAGTGCAGTCAAAAAGATTTGACTGAGTTTTGCTGAGCTTTGAGAAGGAAAATGTCAGTGTTGTCTTTGGCCCTCAAAAAATATCTCTTGTGACCACTGTGGCTTAGGTCACATCACCATGTATACTCTATACCACTGAATTTCAGTTACTGAGCATGCATTTAATAGCAAAAAGTTCTAATATATTCACACTCTGGAAGTCAGCTGAACCTGTTGACACTAATGGCATTTTTAAGGAACAAATTATGTTTTATGTTCTTCTGTTGTATTAATAAATTCTGGTGTTCTGTGGTTGATCTGAGATGTTACACAGGCAGTAAGTAATCTAGCTAAACAAATCATGTTATGTATTCTAAATTATTAAGAGGAAAATGTAGCTATTGACATCACTTAAAATGTTATCTGCTACTATGCTTCATTTCTATGACAGGAAGATACTTTATGCTCTACTAAAGCAATCTAACATAGCTTTCTATTCCCCTAAAACACAAAGAGGCTCCAACACGTGACCATCAACCACTGCATGTGGATCAGTACTAAAGCAACGTGTTTCCAATTTCCCAAATGACAGCAAGCCATTTCCAACCAGCTATGAAGTCAAAGATGAAACACTCAAACTAATCTTATATTAATGAGGCCAGCTTAGAGGCAGGAGACTGTAAAGGTACTGCCAGATTCACTGTTAGCCCTTGTGTACAGCATTGCAATGGGCAGGCACTGGAAGGCAGTACTGGGGACATTTTAGCTCCTGAAGCCCAAGCAAGAAAATCTGGCCCCTGCTGCACATACAAATACACCAAGAGCAAACATCATTCTACAGGGTCGCTCTGTTTTAGGTGTCCTTCCAAAATTTGCTACAGGCCATTAACTCTTAATATGCAAAGTTAAGAAACATAAAATACTGTTGGGCACAACTAAGAGGATAACACCTGTGAGGTGAATCCAAAGAGGGGACCTTGGCTGGCTGACATCAGGCATCTAAACACAGAACTCAGATGGCATCTCTGCTAGATTCTGACAAGACAGAAACACGTGTGTTCACCAGAGAGTGATTAAGGAAAACACTGATTACTTGGTATTGCTAAGTGCCTTAATGTTCATCAGAGCTAGCTCTAGGAAGAAAAATTGATTTCTTGTCATTTTTTTAAAACTAAAGCCTTGCATTTGTCTTTTTTTAACTTCAGCAGCATTAGTCCCAAAGGAATGAAGAAGATGGGATCATTTTCTACAAGTGCTTGTGACTTGAAAGGCTAAAAAGCCTGAAAAGCATTCAAGTGCTCTGACAGCTCCATAGCACTTCTCAACTGCCTTCACCAGCAGCTGGATTTTGTGAATCCCAGTTCATGGACCCTCACGGTTGGCTTTCTAAACATTGCTAGGTGGCTACATTAAAAGATGCTGTGTGATATGACACATTGCAACACCAAGGTCCTCTTTATGGATGCTCTAAAATTTGTGCCACAGCCTGCGAGTGGTTCAATAGCTCTACCTGTGCAACCCAAAATCCCAGTGTAGGACTGTCTCTCTCTGTGCTTGCTGGCAAAGTTCCTTCCATCAGCCTCTGTTCTTTGTATTGAGCTACTCCCATCCCCTCTGTGTTCTGGGCACTGCTTCCACAGAGCTAAGCTTATTAACAACCTTATGATGTGCTTATTGTCATGTATGTCATTGTCCCATTAGTTACAGAACCAGAATCAGAGAATATGCTGAGTCAGAAGGGACCCACAAGGATCATCAAGTCCAACTCTGGGTGCCACACCATGTGCCTGAGAGTATCACTTTCAGCTTAGAAGCCTATCTGACTGCAGAATCACAGCAGGACCGAATAGACCATTAAATGACTTGTTAAAATACAGGAAGGTTTCTTGTTGATAGAGAGAGAATATAATGAACATGGGAATTGCTGTTCATTTCTCCTTTTGTTTTTGCGAACTAATTTGTGCTGAGTGGTCCAATATGGATGTAGTTATAATTTTTCTCTTAGCTACATCTTAGAAGCAGCCACAATTAGGGGAGGGATGCTGGGGCTGTAGGAGCACAAGTACCACCTACTCAGCTGCTATGGTGTCTCATCCATAAAGAATCAAAATATATTAATGTTGTTTCCCAAAAAAGAAATTCAGCTGTCACAAGGTACAGGAGATACTTAAAAGGGCACCATGAAAAGTGAGAAACAAAAACTGAGGCAGGACTGCATTCAGAATACTTTTAGGCATTCAAGGACAAGTTAGGAGCCTAAATAGATCCTTGGATCTGGGCCCTAGAGTGCTGAAAACAAAGGTGAGGAAGAAGATAGGATTGTAAGTGGTCAAGTTGAATAAAGGAGCCTTATTTTGATGTAGAATATGCAAGAGCATGCTTGCAGGCAGTGGGACAGGAGCCAACAGAGTTGAAGGTGAGGCTGGGATAATGAGAACAGAAATAAAGAAGGAAAGAAAGCTTGAAACAGCAGAGATTGAAGAGATGAGAGGCAGATAACAGTCCAGAGACCTCAGAACTGGAGACAGATTGTGATAGGGAAAGGAAAATTAATGGTGGGGCAGCAAAAGGACAGGGAGAGATAGAAACACTAGCAAGACACATTTTTGTAAGAGATGGTAAAGAAGTATGAGGTGGAGGCAATACAGTTTAGCGGCAATGATGGGAATACTCTGAATGAAAACTATATGGAGTAACTCATGTCAGACAAGATATTTACTCATAACTTACTCTATCACATTATAATCTCTTCCATCATCATTAGAAATAACAGTGGCAAAAAATTCACCTCTGAATATCTGACAATCAAATCTATTCTTGAAGAACATATGTCCGAAAACATTTACCTACACAATGAATTGCAAAGTTTTCTTGCCATTTGGAAAGAATGAAATTGACTGAAATACAAAAATTACTGCTTTACTGCCAATGCAGGAAGCTTTTTTCAGAATATTTCTACTTTTCCAATTGTTAAACACTTTTATGTCATTTCAGCATTAAATTTAATTTCATAAAGGGGAAGAAACAACTGTAATCACAAAAAAAGGAAGGGATTATGTAGACTGTATAGGTCAATATGGCGTGTGGATCAGAGAGGTTTGTGACAAAGGAGAGCAGAAGACTAAGGTGTTTTAGGTTTTTTCCCCGTAAGTAAAAACTACACCTGAAAGTCCACTAAATGAAACTACTTTCAAAAAGTCTTCCAAAAAACTCGTTAAAGATATTCATAGCCAAATTCCAAAAACAATATTTTTTAAAAAAATAGTATTTTTTTGAGAAAAGGGTAAATTTTCTCTTAAAGAAGGATGTGGATTTTCAAGCAGCACTGTTTAATCACTGCTGGGGAGGAAGAAGAACGGATAAAGTAGATGCCTTTCTGAAGGTAACGCACACAAAATCACTGGTTCCCACCTAATGTCTGACATTCCAAAGTCAGGGCTATGATCACAAAGGAGGTTGTGTTGTGAAGGATTTGATGAGGCTTCACTCAGTCAGCCACATGCCAGGATATTGGAAAGCAGCCTGAGAAAGCATGTCATGTCAGTGACATGCATGTGACCGGTCAGCAGCCTTTCTACTGCAGAGGAGTTCATTTCCCCTTGTTCCTTGCTCCCTGCCCCAAGGGCTTCTTCCCCTCTTGGAACTTCCTGGAACACAGAAACTTCCCTCAAGCCTTCCCAGTGCTCTGCAGAGCCTTGACTTCCTGGGAGTGGATATCTCATCTTCCAGGCTGAATTGTCACATTCAAACATGAGTTATTTTCTGAATAATTCTTTTCTAAGTTGAAGAACCTCCATGGGTGGAGAAATTTTCTGCCCTGGTGAAACACCAGCAAGCTGGATTAACTTCGCTGCAGACATTATATTGGTGAGAACAACTAATACAATTGCATTAATTGTCCGTACACAGGTCCAACAGTGATTCAAAAGAAATATCTTCAGAAATACAGAGACGAAGCTGAGTGAGCAACTTACTGTATACACCCTTTCCTTTATTAAGGGAGAGGCTTTAGCCTACCTCAGATGTCAGTACAGCAGCAAAACCATTGCTGTTTATTTCATGAAGAAAGGAAGACCTTCACAGGCCTGCAAGATCTCTGGTATTTACACCCAGAGGTTTCAGAAGACAACCTTGCCTATCAAAATTCAAAGTTTATTTCTCATTCAGAAATTGATACAGGCAGCTCTTCAATTACAGGATACCATGACAAAACTTTTGTCCTTAGGTATGTTTCAAACAAGAATGTTTTACATTGTATTCTGATCAGAGGTGAGCTGAAGCCATGTATTCCAACCCCTGAAAACAGAAAGCCCAAGGGCTTTATGTCTTTGGAATTAATTACATGTTGCACAAGAGCAGTTTCCATGCAAAGTGATACATCACCATCCCAGTCAGTTTTCTTAGGCTCAAGTTTTCTCAGGCTCAAGTTTTCTCACCCAAATTTATGCAAGCATTAACTGTTTACTATTGGTATAGCCTTTCTATACATTCCTCTTTTATCTGTTCCCTACTTTCTTCCTTTCAGACTTTTTTTCTCTCTAAGTATCCCATGAAATTCTTCTAAAGGTTGCCACTTCTTTACTGTCACAAATCCAAGTTGTTCCATTCAGTATTTTCCTTCTGTAGGAATTTCCTGCCACAATACCTTAGGGCCAACTGTGAAGATTCTTGGTCGTATTAGGATGTTAATAGATGACTGACTGGGTGAATTTCAATAAACCCATAACCTACTTGTCTTCATTTAGTCTAAATATCTCATGACAAACCCAAGAGCATATGGGCCTGTCTGCCTGGAGCAATTCATTGTGGCATGGAGTTATGCCATCTTACCAAGATGAAGTTGATTCCTTAAACACATTGCTAACAGGGCAGCTCCAGTCAGGGAAGTGGCCTCAGGCTCTGAGGACACCATTGTCTCCTGAGCATGCCACAGCACCAGGTCTCAGTGCAGTGGTGCAGCCTCCTCTCCCCTTCCTGAGACGCTCCTGATGCTTGCTTGGGGGTGACTGCCCAGTGCTGTGTCACGCCAGGCGGGCATCCCAAATCATCTTTTGAATTCAGTGGTTCTCAGGCTTGTAATCCACTCAGACACTTCAGATAACCTAACTCTTTGCCCATCGTGCTGTGATGATTGTAACTGCCTTTAAAAACATTCAGTTCTCTTTTCTTCATATGCAATGTCCTCAAAGACAGCAAATTGCCCACTGATTTGGGGTACAAATTTTACTTCCTTTCAACATAGAAAATTATGCTGATACAAAAAAATTGGAGTTCTTTCTTCCTAGTTCCCCCAAAAATCACCTACTCTCAGGCATGGAGGCATTTAAAGTTCTCAGTTCGATGGATGCCAATTTAATTTTTTTTTCTTATCAACAAAACAAAATATTTTTTTACATTTAGTCGCTCACAAAATATTAAAGGCTCTTTTCTGTATTTTTTAAAAAAATATTAAAAATATAATATTTATAGAAGACATTTTACATGGAAGATCTGAACAAAAACTGCTAAATCTGGTGAAATTCTTAACTATCAGAAAGAATATTAGTAACTGAAAGCATAAATTAGATTTTGCCAGATCCAATTACAGCCTCCAATGAGACCGTGACAGTTAAATCAGCCTCCAGGAGCTAAACAGAAATATAACTCTTGAAGGTCACAAGCCTGAAGAAAGCAGGGCTTGCACATAGAGTATTCATCTTACTACCAGGAAAGACTGGGAACTGGGTTAAAAAGCAGAGTTCACTTGGCTATGAAAATGAAGTGGAATAAGAGAGGGTGGGAAAAGAAACAAAAAAACCATGCAGTGGTTCTGACATAAACAAGGGATTAAAACACTGGAGGTGGAATCCTGGCTCCTGTCAGATTGGATGTTGACACTGCATCTGCATTGCAAGGTAGGGGAAAAAAACATCTGCTTGATGCCTTGAATTGTTCTCTTTCAAGTTCTATTTTGTTTGCTTCTGCTTTGATCTTTGCATCAATTGCCTGTTCATTTGAAGCTGCTCCTCTTTTGCTTCATTTCATTATCAGCAGTACCCAGTAGCTGCAGGGCTCCACAGAGAGGGAGAGAGCAAGACCAGCAGCTGGGCACCTGCACCTCCTGGGCTCTGCGAAAGGCTCAGAGAAGTTTTTGTGGATGTCATAGCCATGCAGAGTAAAGATAAGCATTACGTAACTCTTACCTTAGAGAAAGAGACTTGAGGAGATTACAGAGGACCAAAAACGTAAGACAGCACTATTTCAAAAAAGTATAGGCCAAGAGTGTGAGTCCCAGCACAGTGCTCATCTAAGAAAGCCTCTTCTGAGGGTGTCAGGCAGAGTGGGAGTTGTGCTATCATCTCCAACCACCTTGCATGGAAAAAATGCAAGAAATGCAAGAAACGCTAGGAGTCCCAGCTGCCCTTACCCAGAGCCATGGGGTACCCAGGGGCTCCCCAGGAAATGGGGCACTACACCCAGACGCCAGCGTGTAGAGCCACACACCAGCTCTTCCCAGTCCTGGCAACACGGGCGAGGTGGGCAGCAGCCACAGGCAGGCAGTGCCGCAGGGCTGCACCTCTAGCCACTGGCAGCAGGCTGGGGTGAGGTGCTGGTGTCCAGGCACAGGTGGACCGTGCTGTTTGAGGACAGATGTCAGGAATGGGATACGGAGCAGTGAAATATCCACCTTGCATTTGAAAGAGGAGGAATGGAATGGAAGGAAACTCGAAAAGGTTGGGTTAAGCCTATACATCAAGAAAAGTCTTTAGACAATAATGGTGATTGGTGCAATGATTTTTCTAGGAGAGCAAATAAATAGGCGATCTGGTATTTACCCAAAGCTCCCACTGATTTCATTGGCAGCTGGGATTGTTCAGCAGCTCTGAAAATCAGGCTACTTATATTTAGCTATTTAAATACAGAGTTAGGAACCTAATTTTAGATGCCCAAATCAGAAAATTTTGGCTCTAATATTCAATATCAATTCATTTTCCATCACACTCAGCAAAATTTGAGGAAAAAATTAGATTACAAACAAATGGTGAAATTATATTTCTATTCTCCAAAGATTACATATATCTCTTTGATGACTTTTTAAAATCGCTGGAACTCCTAAAACAAACTTTAACCATATACAATGTTTACATTAAGAAAAAAAAAAAAAGACACGCAAAAGTTTTTATTTCCCCAGGTTTACCTTCAGAAAATTTTACTTTATTTTCTGCAGAACAAAAGTTTGACCAGGGCTCCAGGCAGTGGAGGCATAACCATTAGCTTTCAAAAAGGAAATGTTTTGATCTATTATGAAGAATTCCTATTTCCTATTATTAGGAAATTATGACCTATTTTTCTCAGGAGTTATGATACCAATCATACTGTAATGCATGTTCTTGGTCTAATGCATCTGGTGACTTAATTGCATTATACTTCAGAGAATACTTTTAATACAACAATCCATCTGAATTGTTGAGGGTCACTTCTTTACCTCTGTGGCTTTGCAGATATTCCATATAAAGACCCTGAAAGAGGGATACCTTTCATTAAATGAATTAGCTTTGCTGCAGCGCTATTTTCATTTGGTTCTCCCGTGTTTAACAAACTCAGCATTAAAAAATCTATACCATTTCTTGATTTTTCTTAATAAATGAATACAAAGTATAGTGACTTCCTAAAAAGTGGTCCCAGTGAAGAAACACATTATTTATTTGACTGGAACACCTCAACCCACCTAACAGACATGTGACTCCCTCAAAATCCTCCAAGTTGTTGTGAATTTGGAGAGCAAGCTATTCTTGATGACTTGTTTTTTGTTCAATTATATATCTAGTGAATATGTATGAACATGTAGCTCTTAATGAAAAAAGCAGAATTCATGTGAAACTGCTGTACTTTTATGGGTGTTTATGTTTTTTTTGTGGGTACTAGACAAAGTACTCACACAGTATGGGATGCTTTGCACTGTGTGTCCATATGATCACAATATTCTTGAATGGGGAATATACTCTTGAAAGGGATAAGTCTTCTGGTTACTCACAGGAATGAAATAGACATTCGACTTGCAAATACTTGAGCTATAGAACTGCTGAAAGACTTGAATTTTTCCTTTTCTATTTACAGAGAGTCAAAAGTTATCCACTTAGCTACTCCCTACAGCTTTTTCAGCCTTCTTCAAGCTGCCAGACGGCAGTAGTGTAAATGACAAGAGCGTTCATGTCCTCAACCTTAGGCCAAGATTAAAAACTCAGCCTGTGTGTTCTCCAGATGTTCTGATTACGGTCACAATATTTTGGTTGTTTTTAACTCACGAAGCTCTGCAAGTGCAGTAAGCACTGCTTTGACACTCAAACACCTCTGCATTCCCACTGTCATCAATCAAAGTTTTATTCCCATCTCCAACACAGAGGTGAACAAAGGGGAGACAACAAAACACTTCCATTTGATATGGCTGTGTCAGTCATGCACATGAATTTGTACTCTTACTTCTCCAGCATTGTCTGTAGAGGTACAGAGTAAGCAATGGCCAGAGTAAGCTGGTCATTAACTCAGAGTCTCTCCCAATTCAAGTCTGATCAGGTCCTGAAAGAACACGTGGGCACAATTAATAACCTTGTATGGTATCTGAAAGTGCAAAAGCACCTGTTGTTAAACAGTACCCCTGCAGCCCAGAAGGCTCAATAGGGGTTTATCCCAGTGGAGAAAAACACTACTTGGTATATAGAGAGATATGTGGATACAGAGAAGACCAAAATTTATTTTCTGGACATCATTACCAGAAAAGTTTAGCTCAAGCTCTCCTTCTCAAGCAAGCTGCAAACTTGCCCATTTGCAGAGAAAGCTCTTAAATCAAGAGAGAAGAAATATTAGATGCAACCATCAAAACACCAAAAATAATTTTCTCAATGTTAAACAACTTTAGACTGTTCATCTTTTCATCAACCAGCAAAGAATACACAGAAAAATTCAAATTGCAGCCCTTAATGCCAAAGCAGCTGAAGGGCCAGGTAGTGTCCTACCTTTCTTTGCTGCCTACCCGGCAGAGTTTCTGACAATTGCCTTAAACACCTTCAGAGGCATTTTGGCAAAGCCAGGGCAGAGCTGGGAGGCACAGCACCATCCTTTCAAAGCTTTTTTAGCCAGCAGCAAAGTTTCATCCCATCAGCTGTTCCTCTTTGGAAGAAAAAGGGGTTTTGCTGACAAGCCAAATGCCGGCTGCAGTGGCTGCTGCCTGAAGTCCTCACAATGGGATTGATTGTGTGTGGTGAAATGGATTTGAATGTGAGCAGATAGGAATAAAGATGCATAAGAATACTAGTGTTAGGCTTTCTGCTATTGAAACAGCAGCTAGTGAGGAGCAGCTGTGGTTATCTAAAAACACTCGTGCATGGAAGAACAATTTTTCTTCCAAAATCTGTAAGAAACACTAACAGAGAATCATAGGCAGGCTATAAATAAAACATGACTATGGATTTGCAGACCCAGAAACATTCTCTAATGAGAATGTTGTTTTTAGGACCAAATTGCCTTTTTTTTTAATCTATCAGGATCATTTTGGAATAATTACTTCCATGATGTCAAATTCTTTGTAAATGCACAGTGGAATTTGCAGCATGACATGTGACAAGCATTAAGGTTAAGCAAATGAGCCTGGCTAAATATCTGCTAATCAGCATGACTCACTAGCCTGATATACATTCTCAAGTTTACATCCTCTTTCTATAGATAAAAAATGAGGGAAGGAAAGAACTGTCAATCTTCAATCTTCCTTGTGCTGAAGAGATGAATGGTTTTCTGAGTTTCATCTTCCAGACTGGAAGGGTCAAAGGTATTTTCCGTGTCTGGTGAACCAGAAAGATTTAGAAAAAAGTTAACTATACATTAACGACTACTTTTAATAATTAATAGCAGTTATAGTTAGCAATAGCACCCACTCTTCACAGAATTTTCAACATTGGAAGACACCTTCAAGATGATCTAGTCCAACTGCCAACTGAGCAGCACCAGCATAATCACCCCTTAAGCCATATGCCTAAGTACCACATCCAGACACCTCTTGAACATTCGCAGCAACAGTGACTCCACCACTTCCCTGGGAAACTTATTGTAATGCCTAGCCATTCTTATCATGAAAAAAATGTTTCCTAATATCTAATCTGAACCTCCACTGGTTCAACTTGAGGCCATTTCCTCTTGTCCTGTTGCTGGTTAGCCTAGAGAAAAGGCTGACTCCCACCTCACTACCACCAGCTTTCAGGTAGTTGAGGACACCCTAAGTCTTCTCCTCTCCAGATTGAACGACCCCAGCTCCCTCAGCCACTCCTAATAAAACTAAGAATCCAGATCCTTCATCAACTTTGTTGCCCTTCTTTGGACATACTCCAGCGCCTCAGTGTCCTTTTGGAAGTAGGGACCCAAACCTGAACATAGGATTTGAGGTGCAGCCTCACCAGAGCCTGCAGAGAGAGAGTAGAGAGAGATAATCACTTACCTAGTCCTGATGGCCACACGACTCTTGATACAAGCCAGGATGCCACTGAGCTCTTTGGTCACTTGGGCACACTACAGGCTCATATCCAGACAGCTGTAAACTGTCACCCCCGGGTCCTTTTTCACTTGGTCAGTTTTCCAGCCACTCTTCCCTCAGCCTGTTGTGCTACCTGGGGTTGTTGCAACTCAAGTACAGGATCTGGCACTTCACCTTATGCTATTGTCCTCAGCCCAACAATCCAGCCTGTCCAGATCCCTTTGCCAAGACTTCCTATGCTCCAGCAGATCAACACTATTGCATAGTGTGCAAACTGACTGAGGGTGCCCTCAATCCCCTCATCCAGATCATTGATAAAAATATTAAACAGGACTGGCCCTATTACTGAGCCTTGGGGAACCCCAGTAGTGACTAGCCTTCAACTGTATCTGTTCTATTCATCACCACTCTCTGAGCCTAGCTATCTAGCCAGTTTTTTACCCAGCAAAGGGTATACCTGTCTAAGCCATGGGCTGCCAGTTTCTCTAGGGCAATGTTGTGAGAGATGGTGTCAAAGGCTTTACCAATGTCCTTACTGATGTTGTCTAGTTAGACAGTATCCACAGCCTTTCCCTCATCTACTAAGCAGATCACTTTATCATAGAGGGCGTTCAGTTTGGCCAAGCAGGACCTGCCTTTCGTAAACCCATGTTTGCTGGACCTGACCCCATGGTCGTCGTACACATGCCTGGTGATGACACTCACAATGGCCTGCTTCATGACAGGCCTGTAGTTACCCAAATCCTTCTTCTGTTCCTTCTGTTCTGTTCCTTCTTCACAGTTGCAAATTTTCAATCAACTGGTACTTATCCAGTCAACCTGAACTGTTGGTAATTGATTGAAAGGAACTTAGCAAACTCTTCCTTCATCTCCTCGGTTGCTCTTGGGTGCGTCTTGCTACAGAACACAAAACTATCCCTCAAAAAACTGAACTATTAGTGAAGAATTATAAGAATTGGGATAGGTGGAGACTGATATTCATCAGACTTTTAAAGATTTGGAGCATGGATGGTAAATTACTAAAATCTCACCCACTACTTGCGTTCTAGTCTTGTATGGGACTCAGAAACAAGGGACTCACAAGTAATTTAATGTTTTGAAGACAGGCCTTTATTAGTGTCTTCTACCATATTTGCATAGATATTTTATTGCCCTCAAGGTGCCTCAAAAGTCTCCAAGACAGTATGCAAGTACTTCTATCTGTGTATTCAGGTCTTACTGCAGCACATGATGGTTGAAATAATCACTTATGTGCTCAGATACCATGTTTCATTTGAAAGTGCAAATTTAAGCCTGAAAACAAAGCTCTGTTCTCAATTTTTTTTGACAGTCCAGCCATAATTTAACTGGTACATTCAGTCATAACATGTAGCAGTAAAAGCACACTAGTTTATCAAATCATCAGCCTTTCCTACTTCTTGCAGGTAAGCACAGGTCTGTTTTCTCTCTGAGAAATTCTGTAATGTCATACTCAACGTTTTACCTTTTCTTGGTTCCAAAGACGGCATTGTATGTAAAAGAGGACAGTAAGGATTTGTCAAACTGAACTGAAAATGTGGATACCTGCAGAAGATTTAATATATATACTATTTATATTTGATTTGCTATTTCATCAAATGTGCAGATGCACATGTTTAATCAGCTAAGAAATATTTAATTGGGCTCTTTCTGTTATTGCTTTTTTGTTGTTGTTAAAAAAGTTATATATTTTTCAACACTTCTTATGTCAACAAATAAATGAGATTGATTGAACCCATCAGCAAATAAACCTTAAAAATAAAACAGAGGTATTTCATATTGATACATTTGCTTTCTTTGTTTCAAACATCATAGCCTTGCTATTCTTCCTTTCAGAGGAATGGACAGTTTATGTTTTGAAATGAATAGTAAGACTACCTTTAAATATTCTCCATAGATAAAATTGGCTTCTTCCCAGTTCTCCTGCACTGTAAGACTGTCAGGTAAGCATCCTCCTGTGTAATCAGTGTAATACCTGTGCCACAGCAGGTAATACATCCTCAGCTACAACCTTTCCTTTATGCCTGGAGTACCTCTGTTGAGAAGGGTTTGCAGCTCAGGAGCGGTAACCAGTGTGCAAACTGAATGCTTAAATTCCTGTGAGGGATAAAAAGGTGAGGGATGTGCTTATTCTGATTCGGAAACCTTCTGTACCTGGGCAGACTTCCTACAAAATTAGAAAAATTTCATGTCCTCAGCAGCCTTTCCCAGCTGACATGGACTTTTAGGTACTCCAGGATTCTGTTGTCTGTCAGTGCTAATGACTTGGTGGTTGGGCAGTAATTGCAATTTCATCTTAGTCAGCTATTAAATTATTAAACTGTTTATGAAAACTGCTTTACTGGGGTTTGAATGTCTCCTTTTTCCTTCTATTTATTCAAACCCTCACTCAGAGTTTTCTAATTCACTGAAAATTTGATGTTTCTTCATCTCTTTCCCTCTGTCTCTGATTATTTGCACCTACTACCAGAAGTTGATGGCGTAAAACTGCTTATGTTGTCATCTGAAACATAAGTGAGATATATAACGTACACTCTCTGAGTAAAAAAAAACCTGGGTTTTGCTCCATTGGGATCCTATACAGCACTCAGAATCAATCTACTTGCTTGCCATATGGACAAGCCCTGCTTAAAGAGATGCCATCTGTCAAGCTATATGCAGACATGTGCTCACACTTTCTATTTTAAGCTTTTCCTCCCAATTTTTAATGTTTTTCTTTTGGCATTAGATTGGTCACCTGATCAGTTATAGTAGGTTTTATGAATTAGTCAGACACTGTGTGTTTTACCAGCAATCCTGTGGGTATGTTGATGGCAGAAACACTTCTCTGAAGGTGCAGTCAGTCATCACCCCTCTGTCTCCTCACCACCCTGAGGCAGCCAGTGGCCCCTGGGTGCTACACCCCAGGGGATCAAAGCAGAGAGAGAAGTAGCTAATGCATTTGGCTCCTAGCAATGCTGGGAGGGCTGTGGGGTGTAGCATACGCTTTGCCCTGTGGTGTCTACAGGAGGTAGGTCCCCACAGTCACACGCTGCCTGCTGGCACCCACACATCTTGGATACTGGGACTTGCTGAGGCCAGGATAAAGACCAACCCTCCTGACTTAGGTCAGCCAAGAGAAGACCAGATTGGTAGTCTGAGTTCAGAACTTGTTGCATGAGCCAAAGCAAGTATTTTGTAAGTCACTGAAATAAATAAAGTGACCGTGAGTGATTCACAGCATGGATCAGTTCAGAGTCCTGAAGACACAAGGCGTAACACTCAATATTGAGTTTTCCCTTGAATAAAATCCTAGCACTGACCTCTACTGTGAAGCTCCCAATAATAAAAGGAGACAATGTTGTATCTGCTGTTTCATCAAAACTTACCAGAAAAAAATACTGCCCTCTTACTGCTATAAAAGTATCATTCAACCCAGCTTCCAGGTGTCCCATGACAGAATGTCCATTAAACTGCAGGCTGAGCAGAACTCCTTCACAGCATTTAGGACAAGCCTTTCATGCTTTTTCATGTAGTTATTTTTAGAAAATAGGCTGTGAACTGGGACATTTGATTTTCTCAGTCAGTCTTAGAGGAGGCAGTAAATGAAACAATGATCATGACACAAATTCAAAGGTAATTAAATAGTAAAAGAAAGGATTTTGTTTAATAGACATGTTTTGCTGCCATCAGCACAAAGACAAAAGACAGGATATCTGTGTAAAGAAAAAAAAAAAACTAGGTTGGAAAGACACAGCAGCATTACAAAGATTTATAGAACAAACACACGCACCAAGCAAGAATGGCAACTTGTTCAAAAAGCTCCAGTCAGGCTTGTTCAGTGAGAATTAAAAAAAAAAAAAAAAGGACAGCAATGCTTCTAGAGTAATGGTGGGTAAGCATCAGGATATCAATTATCCTTTTGGGTGAACACCAGTTTCTTGATAAAGCAGGTGAGATCTTTACAAATCTACATGGAACAGAAACAAAATATCCAAAGGGAAGCTTAAATGCCAAAACACACTTAAGATCTTTTGAGTAAAATGATGGCTTTCTTGCCCTCTGAAACCAAGCAAAATCTTTAGGTGATCTATCAGCTTGAATATTACTAGAAAAAGAAAGCCAACAAACTTCTGCATTTTATATGTCAGGTCTATTATTACCTAGACTCTCTGTGTGATTATTTTTTTGCCTCAAATATCTGGACTTTTCAACCATCAGTCTATAATTTTAAAACTGTCTTAGTTTGAGGGAAAACTAAGATATTATGCTGGCCAAGAAATAATCCCTCTCCTTTTAAATTTTGAAAACAGAACTTTAATTAGGAGAAAAAAAAAAAAAAAGGATAACAGTTCTTAACCACAACACAAATATATATATATATCCAGAAAAGAACCAAACAACAACAGTCTGCAACAAACCCCTCCACCCCCCAAACGACAAGGCAAAACAGTCAAAAGGGTCCTCTTGGCTACCGCCCAAAAGGGGGAATGCAATTATATCCACGGACAGCAGGTGGCGCTGTGGCACCTCCGCCACTGGTCGCTAGCTCTCTCCCAGGGGTTGCAGTTATATTTACAGACAGCAGGTGGCGATGTCGTGCCCGGCCGGCTCACCTCTCAGGGGGATGGTAGGCAGTTCCCAGGTTGGTTCCCGTGAGGAAAATGGAGAGCAAAACAGCAACAATCCTGTGTCCACCCTGTGTCTGCAGGGGCAGGAAAAAAAAGGGGCTTTCTCCCACCTCTCTTCCTCACGGCAAGCTTTGTAGTGATTATGATCACTCATGGATGAAAGCAGTCGAGTTCGAGAAGGGAAAAAAGGGAACACAAATTCAGTATCCAGTGGTGCTGGAATCCGAGTGTGTGTGTCCCCGTCTTCCTCGCTCCGCCGAGTGCCGGGCTCCCTGACCTGCGCAGAAAGCCAGAAATACCAACCCCTTCCCCCTCTCTCCCCTGCTGGGGGAAGATCGAAACAAAGCCCTGGCCAAGGAAGATAATATCAGCATATCTTTTGTCTCTTTTGTTAAACATCTTTACAGACACTGAGGTGTGGCTCCAAGCTTTTTTTGGAAGGAATTCCACTTAGGTTTGAAACTCTAACAAAAACATTTTAAGGAATCAAATAATTTCTTAATAATTCTGGAGCTTTTCTGTAATTTAAGGGGGAAAAAATAAAAATTCTGTGAAAGTCCATATATTGACTTTGTTTCCATTTCTTTGAACTTTTCTCTTTGTAGTGTCATGTTAAATCTTTCAAAAGCAGATAAACCAGACATCTAGCACTATGGAATTCAGAGATTTTGAGAAACACATCTCATCATCTTTATACAAAAAAATTCCGAGATAGATCACTGACATCACTAAAAAGTATGGAGACTTTGTGATTGGTTCTGATGTGCAATATGGTAACAAAATATCACCCACATATAAGATTCTGGTGTCATATTTCTGTGAGTAAAAAGTAGCAAGACACTGACAAATATTATGCACAGCTCCATAAATTAAAACATGATAATTTTGCCTTCCTAGGATAGTGATGATGATGAGTAGAATTAAGTGCATGATTAAGAATCAATTTCCTTAAATGAGAAATCTCAGGCAGGGACTTGAGCTTCCATACAGTAGCAACTGCACCTGGAGTCATGGATGGTGCAAAGAAACCAGCCTGTGCACAAGCTGGGTGACCATGTGCCCTGTCACACCTCAACCTGGCATGGACAAATGGATAGGTTCCCCCCAGGGTGACTGAGAGAGAGTGCTACTAGACCCTAGAGGATTCTGAATTCTTACTTCAGGGACAGATCTGGCATTCTTATGATTAGGATGGAATTTTTTTAGGCACATTTGGGGCATAGTTGCCATGTCTGTATATATTCACCCCAGTGCAATTAATCCATCTAGATACCTGGTTCAATATTATGTATCTGAAATATTTCAAAGAAATTAATACATTTCTAAAACATTCCACAACGTGAAATCTTGCAGGTTGCAAAAAGACAGTGCCCCGGATGACAGGGAGTTCATAGAAAAGAGATTAATAAATTTTAGTCTTAAATCATGTTCCTGGATTCCCTACCCTTTTCAGATGCACCCACCTGTTGCCATGGTTTCCAGTGCCAGTTCCGTCCTGGTCTCCTATTTCTCTTTTTCAAGCGTATCTTTTTTATAACAGGGTTATGTGTGCTTGTTCTGGACAGAGCTGTGGGGTCCAGAGAGTCTCTTGGACTTCTCCTCAGCCACACTCAGCTAACCCAATTTGGCCCTAACGAGCCTTCTGCACACAGAAGTCGCTTTATTTTTAACAGTGGCAATATTTTTAGCACTGTTGTTCGTGCTGAAATACATTGTTGAAAAATCAAATTTCACATCAGGACAGCTCTGTCTGAAGCAGAATGAAAAATTCATTGGCCCTTGTCAAAAATACACACCCATCCTGGGCCCACCATACTACTCCCTTCATCAGGAAATCCATGGAAACCAGAATAGAACAGAATGGGTTTTTTCTCCTTAGGAGAAAATAGGGTGATATTTCACCCTATATCACTCTTTATAAACATAGAGTGGGTCAAACTATCTTTTTTGCCTTTAGAATTTTCTGCATTAATTTCACAAAAAATTAGGTAAGATAAATATCAAGGTGTTACAACTTGGTCCTGAAGCCTCAAGCTTTACCAGGTGCATATTGTAATTTCAGGCTTCGAGAGATTTCGCCCACACAAACTCTAGTAAATTTGCAAAAGCATTACAACAGATTACCAGGACTAACAAGCATTGCCAAAGTAAGGAACTTTTGTTACACCCAGCAAACACGAACCCCATGCAACTTAAGTGACGTACAGAAAATAGGCATTTAGGTTACTCACAAGAGGAAGAAAAGAATACAGGAAGAGGGATTAAGAGAAGAAAGAATAAAGAGAGAAAACCCATAATTACCGCTTAGAAGGTCACATGTTGATGGCTTCAAAGAGAACAAACCCAAACCCAATGGGGACCTGGTGTGTGTCCCTTTATAGGCCCTGGTCACTCTGGCCACTCCCCCCAGGCGGGGCCTTTGGGCCACTGACCAATCACTGCCCCCTCAGCCAAAGTGACAGGCGCTGCAGCCAATCAGAGGCCCCGGTGGGGGAGGGTGTGGTGTGGGCGGGTTCCCAGGCAGACCTTGTTGACTGACAGGGGGATCAAGCCCGGTGGCCGCCTGGGCTGGCCGTGCGGGCGCTGGGCTGGAGCCCTGGGCCCTGCCGTGGCACGCATGCACACACAGACACAGACACGCGCGCACACACACACACACACACACACATACACACCCACACACATAGACACAGACACGCACGCACACACACACAGACGCGCACACACACACGCTCACGCGCACATACACACGCGCGCACACACACACACACAGACAAGCACACACTTGGACATGCACACACACAGACGCACATACACACAGATGCAAACACGCACACACACAGACGCAGACACGCACACAGAGACACACACACGTGTACCCCACAGGGCCGTTCTGACCCAATAATGGCTGATCGGATAGGTAACACAAGGTATATTGGCAGAGCTCAGCCCATGAATTCTCCCTGCTCATCAGGATGACCTCGTATTTCCTACAGTTACAAATATTCAGTATAAGCAAGTTCAAAATTCAGCTGACTCCCTTTCACAGTTTTTTTGAAAAAATATTGTAAGTTAGAAATTGGATTACAAGTCTCATAAATATTTTATTTACCTGCTGACAGGTAGCCGAGTCATGATTTGCTATATTGCGTTAGGGTATTACTAATTCAGGAATTAGTGCTACAGAAATCTCATGGGCTAGAAAAGCACAGTATCATCAAGTAGTCTCCAGACAGATTTTTTTTTTCCTATTTTAAAAATATATGAGTGAAAGAACAAAAATTAACTACATGGAAGCAATAAAGGTCTTGTGAAAAAAAACTAAACTGCTGTTGGTCCAAATAATGTTCATTTCCACATCAGTTTCCTGTTGAGGACACACAAATCTAATGTCCATTCATGGACAGATTAATTTACAATGTCAAATGGGATGTTTTACAGTAGCTAGGAGGTAAAATAAAGACAAATAGACCAGGTTTGTTAACAAAAAGAAGGGGAAATAGAAAGGTAGAGGGTAGGTCACAATTTGCTGTGAAGACCACATTTTTCCAAGTATAAATAAAAATAATAAAAAAGGGTTTATAAACTAACTGTTTGATAATAAACTTTCAGAAATGCCAATGCACCTATCTGATATGTTCACACTTAAAAGACAACTTTTCAGATAGTCATAGTGATCTGCTGTGAAGCTGAAATTACTCATTTTCATGTAGTTTCTAAAGGTCTAGGGGCATGACAACAACTTTATCTGAATTCATCACTGGAGTGAATGAAAAGGGCTGTAGTCTTCTGAACAAACAGGCATGTGAGTAGGCCAAAGGAACAGAGAATTAAAAAAGAGGAAAAAATCATACCATGTTCTGAATGCCTGTCAAAACCAGGCATTCTTCCAGGGCATGTTCACTTATCTGGTGAAGAGGATATGTTTGATTGACAGGACTGAAAGAAGAAGGATGAAGTGTTGTTGATACTTTTTGCAGTAAAACATCTGTATTAAATTATGTGTTTCTCTCTTTTTGTCAACAAGTTGGCAGAGCACTCACAATGTGTCAGCTCTGTAATAACAGCACCACTTTAAACTGCAGCTGGAAAAGCCTAGTATGAAGGCTTGTTTTTGTGAATAGGTATTGCTAACAAGAGAAAATATAACCAGTTGTGAAGAGAATTGGTGGCTAACGTGTGTCAAAAGTACATATAAGCCTTATAATATTCAATTTCTGGCTCTGTCCAGGTATTAGATGGCAAGGAGGCATATCCACAGTCTGAGTCATAAGCTCCTGCACTTCAAGTACCAGGAATCCCATTCCTACAATGTTTTCAAGCAGGCTCTCCATTCCCTGCCGCCTGGCTGGTTAATGATGGAAACAGCACACGCACCATATGCTTGCTGAGGAACTTCAGAATAGCTCTGTTGGTCATGGGCCAAAACAAGGAATGAAAAACCATGACAGAAATGTAAAAGAGCCCCTAGAAAGCTTTTTTTAAAAGAAGCCTGACTTCAGGTTGATTTACCTTTGTCGAGCTTGGTTTTGTGTAATCACCTTGTATATCCTGTTCAGATGGTTTTATCCATTTTTCCTCTGCCCCAAAGCCTACAGAACTACTCTCTGCTTCCAGAGTACCCAGCTGTGACTAAACCTAACCTAAAGAATCCCATTTTTGAAAATTATGTTCTCAGATAGCATCTGCAAGACCAAATTATTATGCTACAGTCCTGTGCACTAAATACATCCTTTGCACCTGACAGCTATTGGTGAATGCTCTCTGAAAAATGGTGCTGCTCTCAGAACATCATACTAGGGTTAACACTTAGAGAGAAAGGCAGTGTTGAGGGGGTTTGCTCATTCCCAGTGAGAAAAGGATACAGAAGGTCACAAGGAATGCAGTCTTGACAGTATGGTGGGAGTCCTGGTAGAAAGGGGAATAGGGAAAGCTGAAGAGTGAGCACCAAAGATGAACACTGTTTTTGTCATGTAACCATAGTGATTACAGAGAAGGTGAATGCTGTGACACCAAGCAAGGTTACTGCATCTGTTTCTGAACAGTATACCTGCTCCACCCTCATTAGCAAAGAGGAGTTAAAGAAAAGCATGGCCTGAATTGAATGGTCTGTCAGAACATTTTAATCAGAATTTTTTTTCCTGGGTAAGTAGTATGCACACCCACCATGAAATGTTTTTAGTATATGTCAGTACTGACAGCCTTCCATTAGGAAAAAAATGCTGTGATATAGAAAAACCCAGTTTTAATATTTTTGAAAAGCTATTTTAAAGCAAAAATTAATATAACCATACTTCCTTGAAAGAGTGAAATCTGAAATGAAATGTTTCGTCTCCCCAAATCCAAACCAAACAATCCAGCTGATTTATTAGTTTTTGGAATGGTTGTTGGTCTTCTGCTACTTCAGAGCAAGTGAAACAGTCAGAAAACTAGAATTTTGAATGTAAAATGCATTCCCAATTCAATTATTCATCTTACAATGCAAATCTGACAGCCATTTGAGTTGTTGCATACATTAGCATAGGTTTTCACATATTCCACACATACATCTGGAAATATTTTGATATTGCCAAAGCTATTTCACTGTTTGATAGACTATTCTTATCTTCCCTCATGAAATATCTGGGAAAAGGAAATATTGTCATTATCTGAATTTTCACTTTAGCTATGTCTCCCATGTATTAGATACCACATGTGGAATTTTGCTGTATTTTCCAAAAGCAACAATATACACTTGGGGTCTCTTTCCCCCCACACACTTTTTTCCCCTAGAAAAGTCATTTGAAATTAATTTATAATAATAAAGGGTAGGTGTGCCCGTGGTGGGTTAGCCTTGGCTAACACTCAAGCACCCACAGAGATGTTTGCTTACTCCATTCCGTTGGTGGTGTGGGGGAGAAAATAAAAAGAAAAGGAGAAAAAAACCCCATCAACTAAAAGACTGGGAGTTCACTTACAACTTATTGTCAAAACAGACTCAGCTTTGGGAAAATTAACTTCATTTGTTAAAAAACAACAAAAACCCAAACAAACAAAAAAAAATAAAACCAAAAACAAACAAAAGAAAACGTGCTAACTCCGGCAATGGAAAAGAAAAATGCAAACATTTAAAAAACCCTTTTCCTTCCCCTTTTTTCAGACATAGGTTCTCTCCACCCTCCTCTCCTTTGCTGCAAGCACCAGGGGCTGGGTTATTTTGGACAGTACACAGCAGTTTCTTTCTGCTTTTCCTTCCCTCTTATACTTTTCCTTTGCTGCAGTATGGATCCTCCATGGGCTGCAAGGGATATCTGCTCTGCTACCTGGAGCACCTGGAGCTGGGACCAGCTGTGTAGCCCCTGGTCTTTTCTCACAGAGGCCACTTGTAGAGCCCCCTGGTGCCATTGCTTTGACACATACACTCAATACAGTTCCTTGTTTTAATATGAGCTGTCATACTGATGAGATTCAGCTCGCTTAACTTTCACCATGTAGTAGTTTGACTACAGAAGATGTTTTTCTTTATGATGAGGATAACATCTTCAGACAATAATCCATCCCATCCTTCTGATGTGTTTCAGGATGGTTCAGTCCATTCTTTGGAGCTTCCTGTTTCTTGAGATAAAGAAACCACAGAGGTCATAGCTTTTGTCAGTCCTGGTTGAGATGAATCCCCTCCCTCAGCACAGCTAGTTCTCCATACTCTCCCTCTCACCAGGAGAGAACATGCCAAGAACAATTCTGGCCTTCAAAGATGAGAATTGTCTCACTTCAGTTGGGGAATTCTCTTATTTTTATCCATCAAAAGCTCAGACATATAATGAAAGTTTGTCACCTGATCTCTTCTACAGCTGATGGAGGAGAGTCAGGCACCTTGAAGGGCAATTCAACTTACACACTTTAAACCCTTGTTTTTAGATGAAAGGCATCACCCTCCTGAGGTATGAACTCTTTTCCTTCTCTGTATAGGGGATCTTGGTGGCTGACATGACTAAACACTTCTTCTCCAGATATCTCATCCTCAAATTTTAAGACCATATGCTGAAATTAATGCACAACTCTCATTCTATATCAGCCTCAGTAGTTTACCTGAATGACGTTATCTACAGAAGAGTCTGAGAGGTGAAAAAGAAAAGTATTTAGAAGAAAAAGAATTAGAAATTGAAAGTCAGCTAAAGAGCTGGTCATGTGCAGGTTGTATATTCACAGCAAGCTATCCTGCAAGTCCCTGCCATCAGGTAAGAAAAACAGATGAGAGTAGCCACTCTTCAAACCTGGAGAACCTGAATAATTTACAAATTGTAGCTCTGTCTTTCCTTAATCACTATCTTTATATGCAACAACTAAATTTATTTGTCAGCCTAGAATTTAGATATTCTACATTCTCTTGCAGTCAGTTGAATATGCTTGACTGATGCTAGAATCCGTAAATAAAATTATTGGCATGTATTTGTGACAAGAGCACAGGGAAGACCTTTGCAAGGCATGCACTACTCATAAAAAAGATATAAAATCTATGGCTGAGGCTCTTCCTCTACATACATATTCCACTGTCATATTTAATAACCTAAACTTTCAATGAGGGAGGGTGTTAAATACGCCAAAGCTTTCTTGTCAGTGAACATTAAGGCCCTCTGCTGTGTTAGCCCAATACCTGATGACACAGCTTTCACACTTTCCGAGCAAAGTGTTGAGTTGGCTCAATTTCAATTACAGTTGATAATGATAAATGGCAGTGTACTTGTTTCCAACTGCTCCATTCTTTCTGAAGAGATAAATCCACAAAGCCTGCCATCCCAGCGTCTGCTCAGTTAACTTTCACTCTTTTCTGTATTTCAAGGTAAGTTCCCATGAACTGGTTTCAAATGTGTTTACTTGCAAAATATCTTGAGCAATGTATTTTTTTATTAAAGTTTCTGTTAGGAATAACAGAAACTTAATACTGTTATTCTGAATAAACAGAAACCCAAGTTCAATACTGCACTTTGTAAATTCTGTCTCTTATAATTAGCAAGAGCTACAGTTTTCACAACTCATATTGCATTTCTCTATGCCTAAATACTCACCCACATATAAGATACCAGCAGGGTTTTTTTCTATTGTTTTATAAATATCTCTCCCACTGTACTTCTGAGGTTATCTAACATGTTTGAACTATAAGATTTGACCACCTAGCCACCACAACTAATAAAGTTTGCATGTTTCTCCTGTGCTGTTATCCTAATCAAATAGGAAGAAGAATATTAATCTGACTATGTTAAACAATTAAAGAAATGAAAACCACTTCAGCAGGTGTGTAATTTCTACAGGTTTGCAGAATTTATCTCCTGCAATTTATTCTCTGCATACTCCTGTGGTTGTTACTGCCTGCCCCAGTGGTGGAATGAGTATTCACTCCCTCATAGGTATCTGCTTCTGAAAAAAACCCACAGGCTCTACCCGCTTTAAAAATACCTTCTATTCCTCAGCCAAAGAATGTGTCACTTCTCAGAATCTTGGCTTATGCATTTGTTTTTTCAGGTTATGTAAAATACTGCTCTCTACAGAGATTGCCCAGGATGGTTCCTGAGCCTCAGTGCACTGGGCCTACTGGACTGTACAAATCATGGGTGAAACATAGCAAATGCTTTTTTTCCCATTTGATTCTTGTCTACCAGTGACCTTCAGGACTGTACAAATGATGGGTGGAAGTCAAGTGACTGATTCTTTTTCTTTTTCTTTCTCCTGATGGTGTTTATTCTTGATCCACTCCATGGTTTTCAGCGAGATGCACAATCTCTTTTTATTTCTTATTACACAGCATTTCTGTAGGCTGATAAACAGCTGTTGGATATTTTCTATGCCAAAGAAGATCATAGCAGTGATGGGTAGAGTGTAATTCTTACAAAATAAATGAGACATTATGTAAATAAAACACTTTTAAAGCCTCCAGGCTGCAAGGTGTTATCCAAATAAGTATCACCCACACCCTCATGTGCTGCTAAAAAAAATCAGGGTTAAGTGTCAATGTAGATGTGCATTTCAATGAGGGCTAATAGTTCCACAGTAGATGACTCATGCCAAAGCATTTGTCTGGGGGGAAGGCAAGAAACACGTGAATTTTGCTTCCAAGAGTGATGTGTTTGGGGGGATTATTTTCACATGAGCCTGATTGCTTGAGTAAAAGGATTTAGAAATTCTCTGCATGTTTGAAAAACTTCACCAAGAAGCTTAAACCTTTTTTTTTCCTATAGAGTTTTTCCAAAATATAATGAAAATAAAGTGGCAAAGATTGTAGCTCATAGAAGATGAGTGATTGAATCCAGTGTTTTCCTTTGGATCTGCATGTTGACTTATGTGTTTTTCTTAAAACCTTCAATTTTCCTTTTTTCTTTTCAGTTCTCACCAAATGGCTTTCTCATTCTTATGTACAGATTTTACTTCTTTGATGTATGTAAACTCTATATATTTCAATAGTAAGTGGTCAGGCAGGCAGAACTGCCCATCAGTGTTGAACCAGGGTGGGTGCATTGTAAAAGTATAGATACGTATCCTGGAAACATAGGTCAAGCATTTAAACATACATCAGTCTTGGTACTGTTTATTAGGTGCCAATACATGAACTGTTTTAGACATTGAAAGCACAATGGAGAAAACCTGTGCTCTGAAGGACTAGTAAGAGAAGATACAGTTAGGCAGAAATTCTGAGTGCTGGGTGTCAGCTGAGTAAAAACTGCAAAAAAAAGGCTTTATTTCTTTTCCTGACTAATACAAGCAGGTTATCATGATGATGGAAGACTTAAATACTTAAATATATTTACTAAAATATGTCTGTCATACAAATAGCCTTTAAAGGGGATTGACAATTCTATCATCTTCAAAGGAATCTAAAGCAAAATAGTTCTCGTTTCTATGAGTTACACACAGTGTAACCATGAGGTATAATAAAAAATGAAATTATGTAAGTGAAAGAACAAGGGGGTTGTGCTAAGAAAGGAGATTATACTTAAAGCATTCATGAGCTAGAAGGAAAAGCAAACCTGTTTTCCACCTGATCACAGGCTGCTTCTGATCAAAAAGGGCAAGAGAAACCCTGACTCAGTAGAAAAAGACTGCAACAATTAATCAGCAGGGAAAGATTTTGTTATAGATATTTTGGTGGGAATGTATTGAACAGAGACTTGAAACAGCTCTTCATGGCTCTCACCTGCTGTCACAGACATCTGCAAGGCTTTGTTTCCAGCAGGGCACTATCATTGAGAGCAGACAGTAGTGGGGCTGGTAGCATTTTCCCCTGAAAGAGTATAAACCAACAGTCTTTTTGCTAAGGAAGCATTTAGGTTTCTTCAAAATTTACTTCTTTTCACCCAAGTGGAAAGCAGCTTTGCAAAAAAGGACACAGGAGTCATGGTGGACATCAAGCTGAACATGAGCCAGCAACATGGTCTTCCTGAAAAGGTGGTTAATAGTGTCCTAGGCTTCATTAGCAGAAGTGCTGGTAGCAAGCTGAAGAAGGTGATTGTTCCATTCTACTCAGTGCTGGTGGGGCCAAGCCTGGACTGTCAGGCTCCAGTTCTGGGCTCCTCAGAGGAGGAGCAGAGAGTCCAGCAATGAGCTACAAAGTAATTAAGGACTGAAGCATCTGTCCTATGAGGAAAGGCTGAGGGAGCTGGGTCTCTTTAGCCTTGAGAAGATAAAGCTCCAGGAGCTCATCAATCTATATAAAGCCTCTTTTCAGTGATGCTCAGTGACAGGGCAAGAGGCAGTGCACACAAACTGGAACACAGGAGGTTTCCTCTGAATATAGGGAAACACATTTTTTACTACGAGGGCAACAGAGCACTGGCACAGCTTGCCCAGGGACTGTGGAGTCTGCATCCTTGGAGATATTCAAAAGTCATATGGAGATGACCCTGAGCAACTGGCTCTTGGTGGCCATGCTTGGGCAAGACATTGGACCAAATGACCTCAGAGGCTCCTTCCAGCCCCAAACATTGTGTGATTTATTAAAATGTAAGATAAAAAGAATTCAAAGCATTGATTTATTCATTTTATAAAAGTGGGAAGTTGTTTTCCATCCAGCACTGGTAATTACATTTTGAGTTTTACCTTCTGCACATACTCTCCACAGGACTTCAGCACAGCAAATCTGCCCCCTCCCTCCATCTGGACACAAGACTTTCTGTTGCAAACACTTCACTCAACACTTGAACAACCCTGGAATGACAAACAACTGACAACTAAATAGCTTTGCCCAAATTCCATCTTACTTCATAACAGCAAGACTGCTATTTATGGGGGATTAAAAATACCCTTTTCCTTAACATTTTTTGCAGAAAAAAAAAACAACAAACCAAAAGTAGAATTGTCTGACTGCAAAGCCTCCAACTTTCCATGGAAAGGCAGAGCAAGTTAAGATAGGGAGATAGGTGTGACTCTCTGAAGGAGTAGATCATTTTCACAAGGGTATTAAGTATTTGCAGGTTTATTACATCTTCTTAAATTTATTATTAAGTTGTTACAGAAAAGTTATTATACTATTAAATTTAATAGGTTTGAATTACAAAGGAGAAGTGGTGCCCCAAGTTGCAGTATAACTGCAGTTTTTCCATAGCAATCTGGGCTCTGGTACGCTGGCTCCCTGGTGCTGCTATATCAGCTTGAGGTCTCAAAGAAAAACACCATAGTTTTCCAGGTTGCTTGTAGAAAAATAGAAACATCAAAAGAAACTTTTTATCTGTTCTGATGTTCACTACTCCTGGGAGAAGAAAACACTTCATTCAGAGTTAGAAAATATGACTGAAACTCAGCAGCTTCACTCTGAGGTTCTCCGGAACAATTATTGTTGGAGCTTGTTAGTGACCTTAATTTCCAGGAGAAGGGACAACAGTGTAGAAGATACATGCAGTGTTGTATTAATCTTCCTTGAAAATATGAATGATCTTTCCCATCACTTCATTTGCATTGTCCATGTCTGCTGTTGTCATGAGTCCTGATTGAGGATCCTGCTGACTATGTCAAATTATATCTGGTGAGTGATTTAGATCACTTAGGGAATCACAGTCAACTAGCAAAAGTGGTTTTAATATTATGTTGTAAAAGCACAATGCAGCAAAGTCTGATGGCAAGGTTCACTCTATTATTTACTATACGGAAGAAAGATGCAATTGAAAATTGAGTTATAATCAAACTAGAATGATTTACACAAAGAGCAGAGAGGCAAAAAGGCAAGGAAATATTTCGATGGAGTCATGAGGTTCAGAGTGGATCCTCTTGCTTTCTAAACTACTTTTCAGAGAGAAGCCTAGGTGTGGATGGATCCAATCCTAGTCCCAGACTTGTCCAACAGTGTATGTCTATATGATATGTGACTATATATGCAAAGTTTGTAACAATTAATATTGAATAACTACACGGATTAGCAATATTTCAACATCATTAATTCAGCATGCTATTAGTCAGAGACTGAAGATCTGTTGCAAATAAGCAGGCTCTCCTCCTAGGGTAAGAAACGTCTCTTAGCTTCAGATAAGGAATCTCAAACCTTGAGAGGCATCCCTGCTCAATGGGAGAGTCAGGGAGGGGTGTGCAGTCCAGTTGCAATTTAGGGAGAACTCAATTTGGTCTCATCCAAAGATCTGTCATTAGTAAACGTTCTCTCTGCCTTGCAGAGCAATCTTGAGAGGTGTCCCAGCTCAAGGGGAGATCACCACCATGCAGCCACGCTGCCTAGCAGAGAAAGCCTTTGCTGTCATATTTATGGAATAGAGTGGTGGCTCACAGTCAAATAGCATACTACAGGAAAGGTACGCATGAAGCTCCTTGTACCAACAGTTTACTCTATACCTTGATAAATGAGTCTTGAAAAGGTCTCCTCCAGTCCATGTGTGAGTGGTATGATCAGCATTCCGAGTTCATATGCTTCAATGCTCACTGGGGCACTCCGTCTCTGTGGATTTCTTAGAGAGGTTCTTGGTCCAGCTACAGAACAGGGCTTTACCTCCTTTGGACCTTTTACCAAATTACTGCAGTTTTGGTTAAAGAATCAAGTGCATCCATCACAGCTGGTGCTACATTAATGCTCAATCACAGTCCTTTCCATCTTTAAGGAAAATTGACACTACAGACTGGATTTAATTCACTCAGTGAAGACAGGAAAAAAGTAATAAATCCTTCATAATAGCCTTCTTCTTGCACTTTTAACTCTGTTCTAGCACTACAAATAATTACTGCATGCATCAGCTAAGGGATTTTTTGCATTGGATCTTAGTGAAAAACTTGCAATTCAAATAGATTCATGAGCATTTAGAAATGTACACAAATCACATTCACAAATTTAACTACCTCTCCCTTGACATGCCAGCTTGGGTTTGTAAACTGGCACCAACAACGTGCTTCAAACACTTCAGCAGTACTTGATTGCAGTCTTCCTTCCAGTAGAAGCACTAAACCTAAAGTTTTTAATAACATTAGCTTCAACTAGATATCACAATTTTTTTGCATTGCATTTTATCTACTTAAACCCACTTAAAATTAACCAACCAGTGACTTTCAGCAGTAGAATTCTAATGAGCAATACCAACTCCTTCCATGTCAATTATTATTTAACTTATGGGTTATTTTATTTGGCTTTAAAAGCTTAGCTAGCTTGCAAGTTCATTTAACAACACTTTAAATCAAAGCACTTTATTTCAGTTAGAGTTAATTACCTTCAGGACAACACATCTAACATTATAGATGGAAAATTGCAGATACAGCAATTAAATTACATTTCTTTGTTAAATCACATTAATTTCATTCCACTCTCTGTCAAACGGAAATATTTTCCCTTTTTACTCTAGGATGCTTGCATCTGGTAGAGTTTTTTAAAAGTTTTTTAGAGTTTTTTGCTATTACTACCTGAAGCAATACAATGCTTAATATGGTCTGCCTGTAGAGGGGATGTAATTTTGTTCACCATTCTCTTTTTGGAAAGGAAAAATGTTTCTGACCATGTTGAAAAATATCAAAAGATACCTTCCCAATCTAATTTAATTATATGATTCTTTATTGCCAGTGATGAGGTTGTTGAACAGCAAAGCAAACTCTATCAATGGTGTGGTTGAATTGCCTTATTTTACCATGAAAAATATTTTTTATTTTTATTTTGAAGCATTTGTCCTCAGCATAGTTGCAGTCTGACAACACTGCTGGTTATAGCAAGTATAACCTTCCACTGATGAAAGCACCTACTATGTTTGAATCAACTGTTTGGAATTTGTGAGGCTTTATTTTGGTTAAAACCTTTTGACCAAGAAACCATTTTGGAGGTTCTCCAGCCAACACCATGACTCCTCTCCCAGCACCAAACCAGACAGGCATTTGTGAGCTCACTGAACACCTGAACACTGATATCCCCCATTACAGAGACACAATATTTTTGCTTTGAATGGGGCAAAATATACAGACTTTTTAAAAAGTACTAGAAATTAGCCATTCATTTTCGCTGCTAATTTAAAAGATCAGGCACCCTGTGAGTCTATTTCCCTGCTCTCTGGATGGTTCAGAAAAGTTCAAGAATTTCTATAGCCAACTTAAAGACTCAAAGCAGGGGCAAAGGTCTGTCAACACAGTTTAAGATAAAGGTTTTGGGACCCCAAAGGGTTCAGCAATCAAAAGCTGTTGCATAAAGCATGTATTAGAGCAATCGGATGATCTTTCAAGTCTTACTGCCTTCTCCTACCACATCAGCTGTATTGAAAAATAAACCAGTTCTCTCCTAATGGGCCTTTTTTTTTCTGGCAAATCTAACCATATTTGCAGGTATCAGAAATCAAAAGGCATCTGGCTGGATCTGGGAATTGGTAAGAAGGTTTTACAACAACCTATTCAACCTATTCTAAGGGAATGAAAAAAAAATCACTGTAAATTATCATATTCCACAGATAGTGGTGCAAAGTATACTCATATATAAATAAAATACATTTTTTATACTTCATTTTAAATAATTTCTGACTTGGGCATTGCCATTCTACCTGCCACACTAAAGTCCCCTCTACATAAACTCTTCCAGAGAGGCCACATTTAACTACAGCAACACATTTGATACTCGTAGAGGAAACCATATAATCATGTTTTATTATCTGACATGCAACATTCAGTTTCACAGGAGATTCAATTCTGTATAAAAACAGGCCACAATGACAAAATATTAAAGATCTGACACATCTCATTATGCACCACACTGCAGCAAGTGATTTATTAATTACTGTACAGAAAAGTTGTATCTGCTACAAGTCATCTTTATTATCCTTCAGTTTCTACAAATGATGACCTACAGAGATTTCAGAACCAACTACTACCATATTAATATTATTAAGACTAATTATTCTTATTATTCTACATATTTTTCAGGTAATTTTGCATTTTCTCAGTGAATTCCCTTCACATTTACTACTAAAATAGAAACTTTTAAATTGAGACATCTTTATCACTTCTTTGGTTGTATTCATAGGAAGATATCAGTTTTTGAAACATAGGCTCTTACACTGGAGCACTAGATTTCAGCAGAAAGGCTTTTTTCCTCACACTATCTTGCTCTTTTGCCTGTGTAGACTTTTTTCTCTTAATAACTTCAGTCTTTTTTGATTTTATGTATTTTGAAGCAATTGTTCTTTCATCTTTAAGACCACTGTCCTCCCCACTTGTCTGGAAAAACTCATCTCCTCTTATCAACCTCCACAGGAACTTTAACTCAGTTCCGTATAATTTTGAGCTTTTTCTTTGTGCTTCTTTCTCCTTTTGTTTATCTCTACATTATTTTCTTTTCTGTCTCCATGACTTGTTTACTCTATAAGTAAGTCTTTTCAACAGCTTGTCATTGTTTAGCAAATGCTATTTTGGTGCACTTTATTTTTGACATTACTTCTGTAAGTCTAGGTTCACTTCTGCAGTTGTGCATAATTGAGAATCCATGAGAAGGGCTCTCTCTGATCCACTTTCTGCAGGATATACCACCCTTGAACAGCCTAGGGTTTGATCTTCAGAAAAAGACCAGAAAATACAGTTTGCTCAAGAGAAAAACAAAGGTGGGTGATCTGATTAAGTTACTCCTTCCTCAGTTAGGTTCATCACCTAGGATCCAAAACAACCATTTGCATACAGACAGCCTTTAGCTTTACTTTAATAAAATAAGGGCTGCTTTTGCCATTTGTTTCAGCACTAGAAAGTATTTTATTCCTCAAAAATTCAGGAGTGTCCATCTGTGCTATTCTGTAAGGAAGGCCTGCAGTCAGTTTCCATCCATTGGTTAAGACAAGTGCTGTCACTCACTGGGGAATGCACATTTTCAGCTTGTCATACAAATGAGCCAAGGGTGAAAGGAAAAATACTGGAAAAAAAATACAGTAGCATAATAGAAAATAATGACATGTGACTTGAGGAGATTGAAATGTATAGACTAAAATTGAAAAATCCTTTCAGAGTAGTTGCAATTACCTGAACTTAATTGCTGTATATGAACACCAGACAACAGCCTTGTGTTAACAATATTGGCTTTCAGTCACAATCAGGAAGAACATTTTAGCTTATTATTTTCCTCAAACAGATGAATGATACAGATAACCCCTTAAATTTGCTTTAGGATATTAAGATTAGTATTACAATAATGTCTGCATTAGCCCATTATATGCCTTTTATTCCTCTGCTTGAACATTGATAAACCTGGAACAATATATGAATTCAAGGCACCTCGGATTGTGGAAAAAACTGATTTGTTCTCAGTTACACTAGTCCATATGTCATTCAGAAGAAAAAAATAATTCATCTTTAAATAATTTATGTTAGGCCTGCATTTAAAAACTCTGTGTCTACAGCTTGTTTTTTCACACTACTCCCAATACTTACCCTGTGAAGACGCCTTTGTACAATGCAATGACAATCTTCTTTCTTGTAGTGGTACTGCCACTTCAGAAGTGTTTTGAGAAAGGAATTTGTGTTTATAAGAAAGAGGATTCAGTTACGAACACAGGAAAAGCAGTAACTAGCAGTAACTTAAGTATCATAGATCGATACTTCACAAATATATGTACATGGGTTAAAAACAGACTTAATGATGGCTTTTGGATCTGTTCTTTTACAGACTACTTCTGTGGTTGTCACTCATCTTGTTTCTGATGGATGAGGTACATCAGAAACCTCTTACTTTGTTAGAAATAGGTTTTATGATGGCCATGAAGACAGCAACTTGTTGGAGAGCCCTCTGCTTAGACAGTTTGTTTCCAGAAGAGAGAAAGAAGATGGAAGGTGAGCCCTACGGCAATGACACTCTTGCACTTTTAGCAAATGAGAGATGTGCAACAAACTGTTCAAATCACTTTTTGAGAAAGAAGGACTTACCAAGGAGTGTTCTTCCACAATCTCAAGATTTTAGATCTCCTTGAAGAAAAGACAAATTTCACCAAACATTTCAGAAGCATCTTCAACAAAAGACCACAAAACCAACGGGTAAATATTTGCAGATCATGCTGGAATTAAGTGAAACTTAAGAAAAAGACATACGTCCCTGCTGAGTTTTCCTGATTGACACATAAAGGATGTGAGAAAATGCTGTATTTCAGAAATCTAAACTTATAATATTATCCTGTAAGAAAACACACTTCAGCTCACAGTCTAAAAAACATCCGGTATGTCATCAATAACTACTTATTAATTGAAGCATATAGGTAAAAACACAGACCCTCTCTCTTTGTTGCAATGTAATACAATGTTTTAATATTTTGTGTGTTTTCTGGTAACTGCTACTTCTGAAATCATAGGATAACCAGAATCTCTATTTAATATCAACCCTTCCTAGCTGCAAAGAAAACCTGGAAAATCCATTAGTGCTTAAATAGTTAGGAAACAATTAGAAATAAGTGCATTTATTGTTTTTAAGCCCTTGTTTTTAAGATATTAAAATGGTCGGGATTCTGATCAATGCATTCTGAATATTTGTCTAAGTTAATGCCAGGGCTTAGACATATCTTCATGTACCAATGGACAACAATGATTTAAGGTATCATTACTCCTCTCTGCCATGTTTTATTCCAGCAAGACAGTAGGCAGTAGAAAATGTGTATGATCACTCCTTCAGCAAAGTCAGACATCTCAGAGGACACCTCCGGCCACCAGACTTCACAGAAATGGTTGACAAGTGCTTGCATGGCCACAGACTGCACTGCAGGCACAGTAAGTGCCATCAGAGGGACAGGAACAAGCAGCTAGAGGGTGGCAGTGTTGGAAAGATCCTCTTCCCTTTGCTCTGCTGATGTGTTTGTAGGCCCAAATAGAAGCATGAAAGCATGCACAAGAATAACAGCAGGGTACCAGAATTTGCATGGGGTTTATCCTGATACTGACCTCCTCATCATTAGGTTGAGTAAGGATATAAAAAATAATATTCAGAAGGCAGCTCATTTATGAAAATAATGTAGTCCTCCAGCTAATGAGATTCTTATTTAATGCTAGGTACTGTACCATCATAACTAAATGGTAGTAAACAAGTCTTCATCTCTGAATGCTGATAAAGGAAGTGGTGGAAATTCTAACATATGAATCTGTGCTGAGCACTGTCACTGCTCCAAGCCACTCTTCGGTGCTGGATAAGAAAGCTGCTTCTGCTATCAGAAAGACATCTTTGTCTTTTTATCCCAAACAATCATTGGCTGGATGATTAAAAAAAAACTTTATTTGAAAACATTTGATACATTCTTAGATATTTATATTATTTTCAGCCAACTTGGTAAGACTGATTTCCCAGTGCATCCAGACAAGTGACATTTCACTATAATAACACTCTGTGTAAGAGCAGAACCCTGAAAGACATGAAGAGCTCATCAATACAGATAGGCTGACATCCCTGATAGGATCAAACAGTTGCATATAGTGGGCATGAGAAACTCTTTGCCATTATCTGCATGTCTCCAGCACTGCTGCCATGAGCAGTCAGTGGCTGATGGTTTTGAAGCATTTCCCATGAATGCAATTAATGGTAATGATTGTTGATAAGATTGAACACCTAGATGTCACCATCTAAAAGTCAGACATCTGGTCTAAGGTGTACATTACTGCTTTCTAAATTCAATGACATGACATCTGAAAAAAAGTCATCCCATTTAGTTTCAACTCTTATCTTAGGGATGGCGTGAAACACCACAGGAAGTGCCTGTGCCTTTTCATTGCCTCTAAGGAAACTTGCTAAGTGGGCTAGATATTCTGCATTCTTTCTCATTCTTCTTGTATTATTTAATTCATGATTATGGATTGGTTTACTTGCTTGTTTTTGAATGTTTAAGCTTCATGACTTGCTTTGAGTGTGGTTTGGTTTGGTGGTTTTCTTTTCGTTGTTTTTTTGGGTTTTTTTGTTTTGTTTTGTTTTGGTTTTTTCTTGAAAGGAACATATTTATGGTGGCCTTTATTTTGGAAATTCACAGCTAAATTTTTCTGAAATTGAATATAACTATGTCCTTCAATAATGGGAAGCACTTTCTCAAATAGGTAGCAATAAAATATAACTTTAAAGGCTGATGAAACTACAGGGACTAAAACAATGGCTGTAATTAGTTGACCTTCATTACTGTGAGGACACTATTATAATCTACGTATTACTAGTATTTTGATTTTAGATTAAGGCAAAATAAAGCTTATTAAGGAATGAGAAGACATGAAAGGAATTGTTGATTGTAACAATCAACTTAACAGTGAGATGAAAAATAATATAAAAATTAGAATTGCAAAGTTCAAAATGAGAATTCCAAACCCTCTTACATCCTGTCATATAGAAGAACAGGTCTGCAATACCGTCATATTTCAGGAACTGTAACTCAGTCATAAGAAACTGCCCAAATCTGATGTAAGTTTAAAATGTAGAGTCATCATTTCACAACATGACTTGAAATTATGCTAAACCGCAGATGTAATCTGTCATATTCCATCTTGTCATAGATGTTTGTGCTGTGAGTTCATAAGCATGATGAATGTTTGAAGAGCAATGAAGGGGAAGATTTACTTTGTAGCTACTCTAATTTAGACTTGACTTAGTACATTCTCCAAACCCATGGATTTTCAGTAGGTTGCAAACATAGGCTATAGAAGAAACATCCCCAACTCCCTCCTCATTTCCTCCTTAGCCCTCATAAATGCTTATTTTCACCCTAGCACATTTAGGATTTCCTCTTCCAGTTTAATTGCTACAGTCTATATATGCGTTTAGCAAATCCGGCAAAAAGGTCAGTAGCTGAATAATAGACTGTCTTTAATGTATGCCATGCAAAAGGGAGTGTAAGTACAGAAGCAAAAGTGAAGATCTTTGTCTATGCCTTCTCTACAATATGAAGAAGGTTGTGAGACGAGGGCCTTGCAGACCTCAAGTGGAAAAGAGCCACTCTGGCCAGGGCAGCCGGCCTGTGCCATGACCATCACAGTGGCTGTAGATCTGTTTACCCACATCTCATGGGTGCTTCATCCTACAAACCTGAGCCCAGACAGGCTGTGGCTTGAGTCCTCTTCATACTGAAATGTCTTCCAGTTGTGGAAAATAGTACCTAGTTGAAAACTGGGCACACAGTTGAAGTTTGGTGCAAGAGAAGAAATTCTCCCAATTGCAATTTCACTGGACAGATAAACTTGATAGAAAAATAACTCTCTTGATGCAAAGCAATAGTTCCTGTCAGCTATAAAATAAAACCTCCTGAATTTTTCAGAAGTTAAAAGCTATTCATTTTACTATGTCTAGTTCTGTTTGTTTGGTTTGTTTTTTTTTTTTTAGTTATGATTCTTCTTGAAAGGTATAAGCCTTGAAAAGTTCAGCTAATTTGTTTTCAGATACCATAATTTTTCTTTTGAAACACACTGGCTTGTTGTGACTTATCAACAAGATAATGTGTGATGCTCCTTCTTCATAACATAAAATTTTAAAATGGACTGTTTATCATTACAATCTGTCTTCTGCCTAATAGCACCCAGGTGAGCAGAGAGTTCCCCATCTAAACATAAAAAATGAGGCTTTTCTGTGGCTTTTCTTCTTTAAGTGGTCCCAATAGTCTTGCTGGAAAAATTAGAAACTATAGATCTAGCATGAAGCTCAATTTTAAGTCCAACTTTTCCACTTGCAAAGAAATTCAAATAACCTTAGTTCATGGTTTCATAAATCAACTAGCTACAAAAACTATGCTGTTATCTACATTTCCCCATGCTGACATCTGGAATATAGTGAAGCTGAGGACTCCTGGGAGTGATTTCACAAGAGAGTAGCTGACTAATTTTTTGCCCACTCTCTGTAAGTTTGCATTTAACCTAACACTAACTGGTATTGGATCTTTCTGTTCCCTCTAAAGTTTACATAAAAGTTTTGCTCATGACACCTTAAAGCAATTTACAAAGGAGACCAGAATCAGTATCTCTGTTTTAACAGATACAGAAGGCATAAGTGACCTGGGCTGTGTTAACTGAGCAGCTCAAGGCCAATCCAAGCTTCTTGAGCATTTGTGCTCTGGTTAGCCAAACCTGAGAAACAGAATTAGCATTGCTACAAATTATGACTCCTTGGTTGGAAATCCAAACCTCTCAAGTAGGGAACTGTGTCTGTCCATAGTCTGCACACAGCCCATTGCTGTGCTGGCACTAAGGACGGCTGTGGCTGGGAGAGGCAATACTTCCAGCTGAGGAGGCAGAAGCCAGATTAAAAGCAGAAACTCCATGATTTGGGGCTTCTTGGTCTTCCAGTGCCCCAGATGCACCATGGTTTCAGTACTCAGAGTACCGCTTGCCCCACATGCTCTGCTCCCAGCTTTGCCCTTGCATAGATAGCAGTGCACCTTCAGCTCCCTGGCATTTTTCTTTATTAACCCTGCAAGTTGTGGTGCATATTTTAAGTTGTTGTCAGACTCTCTTTCCTAGCCAAGCTTTTCTGGCAAGCTTCAGCTCTGGACACAAAAATGCAGGTAAGCTGGGTGTCAATTTGTCTTATTTTATTTCCCAATACAGCCAGTGAAGAAAAGACAGACAGGGAAGCCTAGACGGCAGGTCACCTTTTCAGATGGATTTAACTGCTTCAACTTAGCCTTCCAGTGCCATCTGAGATGCCCTTGGGTATCTGCCTTGCTTCCAGCAGCCACTACAGGTTACCTGAGGTCCCCTGTAGATCCTGTGACATATCAGACAGCCCCATGGAGATGTCTAGCTTCCTCAAAGGCATTGTAAATGACATCTGAATCATGCCTTGGGTCTCCTTTGGAGATAACTGAATCATTCTCTAGGCTTCACTAACTGCTGACTAGCTCTAAATCAGTGTGGGAGTTCCAACACCCCACTCATGCAAATGTCACATGAAACCCAGCTTTCTGCTACCTTGTCTAACTCTCACTGTTCTGTTATCTTTACTAAGCTGCATATTTGGACTTTGCTTAATTTATTCTACTGTTCTGCCAGTTAACAGTCAAATACAGCTTCTTTATTTTGAAAGAAATATCAAGCTCCTTGCAAATATTTCCTCCAAAAGTTAATAGGACCTGTTTGAAGCTATTAGAAGCTGTGCCAATGGCTTGCTAGGGCTTTACTTACAAAGCCTCCATACTTTCTTCTCAGATAAAGACACTCTCTCCTGCTCTCTTAGTTCAAAAGGTCTACATGTTCTGCTGAGCTATAAAAGTCTGCTTTTCAATCTTAATGCTTTTAAATCCAATCTTTTCTTTTTCATATTAAAAGATTAAAATCCTGACAATGTCTGTAGGAGGCTGGATTTTTTGTTTGTTTGTTTGTTTGTTTGGGGTTTTTTGTTTTACAATCAGTAAGTTTGTGTGGCTCCTTTCCATCCCCTGATTCCTGGGTCAGGATGCTACTACCTACAGCAGTGCCCAAGTCTTTGTTTGAAACACTGAAGGAAATGTAACATGGAAATCATATCACCATTTCTGCCCATCCTGACATGAGGAGAGGAGCAGAGGAACTGGGACTGTTTCACTGCAGTTGGACAACTGGGGCTGAGGCATAGTGAAAGCCCCAGAGTGAAGATAGCCAGAAATACTGAGGCAGGGTTGAAGAGTCAAAAAAAAGTGGGAAAAATTCTTATCGTAGCAACAGCAGCAGCTGAGGAAGGAAAACCCTTAGTTGAATGAGTGTCTTGCTTGAGGTTGGTGATGCTCCC
>JAWWMO010000043.1:36611141-36719798 GCA_035047845.1 Dendrocincla fuliginosa
CTACCTTGAAATAGAGACTAAACAGCTACTGGAATTTTAAGGGGTTGATATAGGATGGGGTTGGTATGTATAAACATTCAGCTACTGAAGTTATTTTACTAGTACGTTAGATCTACAATAACTTCTAACATCTATAAAATTGAAAAATCAAAAATCAAAGAAACCCTTAGGCATCAGTGCCTATGTCCCAACCATGGGGTCAGGGCTACCATGTCAGACTCAGCTTACCCAGAAGTTAAGCAGATTCAGCAAATGTGTATTAAGGGCAGCTGAACTAATACCTATGGAATTGGAACATAAATTTGTTGAAATGGAAGTTTGACTAAGACTTTTTAGGTAATGTACTACTTTCAGCTTACCATCATAACTTGTTAAAATTAGTTCATGTTAATTCACCTTACAATGGCTTTCACTAAGTGTTTGATATACAGGGGGGGAAAGCCAAAAGGTTAAGAACCTTTAACTCTGAACAGGAACCACACAACACAGATCTTGCCATAATCTCATTATTACTGCCCAGTAATGCATTATGTTATCACTTCTCCACATGCTAGAAGTTAGAATTAGTTCTGGGGAAATCTGTATCTCTCCAGTGTATAGCTGCCTCTGTACTCCACTAGAGCAACTCATGTTTTGGTGGTGTTAAATGTTAAAAGAAAATAAAAGAGAATTATTTTTCTAGTTTTTAGATGGCAAAAAGATTAACTCAGTGCAATCAAGATGACAAAAACACAGTATCAGTCATTTGGGATGACTATTGAAAAGGCTTGCTTTTGTCATTACTGTAGTTTCATTGTTTATAATTAGGAATCTTTCTGATGAAAGACTGAGGAAACTGAAATTAAGGAAGTGAACTAAGAGACATCCATTAAACTACATGAATTTTTCTTCCTTATTTTTTTCATGAATCATTTTTTGGACAACTATTTTATTAAACAGTATTCCAAAGCTACACACTACTATTTTGCAAGAAAAACTTATCCTCATTCCTCATCCTTGTTACTTTTCCTTCTGAGAAAAAGAAAAAAAAAAGGGAGAGTGGTGGCAAATGAATTTGTAGCCCAGGCCCACAGAGAAGGGCTTCCAAATGCAGAATGAGTTTGACTGAATTAAAGCTGGTGGCAGGTTGTAAAGTGCCCATACACTGAGGGAAAGGAGCCTGTGTGGATGCTGTCCAAGAGCCACCACGTTGAGAGAGAATGTCCTGACCACTAATAGCCTTTCCCTGCAGGGAGGGGTATCTCCTGCCACAACTTCACTGGCTTGGGTTACTGAGCAGTAATTCCAGCTGCCAGGCAGAGTGGTGGCTTCCCTGTGCTTTCCAGGCAGCTGTGTATGATCTGATGAAACCCCTTGGCACAACATGCTAGCCAACAGCTGAGATAGCTCTGAACATTCAGTGCTAAGCTCTGAAACATGCAGTCCATCTGCAGGTGTTGCTCACTGCAATCACACTCACAAGTACTACCTGCAGCATTATCTGATGAGAAAGATAAAATCCCCTTTTTATCCATGAGGGAATGATGACACAGAGGGTTTGGGGTGTTTTTTTACATGCTAGTGCATTATAACTGAGGAACTAGTGGTCTTTGGAGCTGCTGAACCCTGGCAGTGCCTTAGTGCTCACAGCCCCTCTGCAGCCTTCTCACCTGCAGCTCAGTGTATGACATGCTGTGTAAGTCACCCTCCCGAGTGACTTGTAACCCCCAAAAAGACTAGCTACTTATTCACAGCAGATGTGTTTGATATGGGTACAAGGAAGGGCTTTCTCCAAGGCTGAAAGTACCTTTTACCCAAGTCACAGCTTCTCCCTGCAGAATATCTCATACACAAAGCACCTTTCAAAAGCTTCTAGGATTCTTCCTTGAATGTTTGACAATGTCTGCTGTCCATGAAACACATTGCTGAGATCCACAGGGCCAATGAAAGGACAGAATTTCTCCTTTATTTTGTTTGAATCCTTTGAGGGAGAGAAATGGTCCACTTGTATTATTTTAGTATTGTAACCTATTTGAAGTTATGTAAAATTAAATCAGAAACACTGGTGGCCTTGTAATCCTGATGAGGCTAAAGACCACATGCAGCTGTGAAACTGTGAGCCAGTACTTGAATTTCAATGTCAGTTGCTGTGCTTTTGATGTCTCCTTGAAACTGCCTCGAGTTGGTCTTGAAAGAGAAAATAGTGATGCAAGAAAAGGAAAAAACTTCCTATGTAGAAGCTAAGTTTGATAATTAAGCCTAATTGGAAGTAAAAACATCCAAGGAAAACAAATAAGCCCTCTTATCACCTTAAACACAACAATAAGTAGGTTTTGGGAGTATATGTAAATTGGAAAAACTCATGGTTTGAGATAAAGACAGTTTAATAAGTAAAATAAAACCCAACAAAATAGAAAAACAAAGTCAAGAGAAAGAAGTAATAAAAAAAATATAAAAACACAAAATATTGCTTACCACTTGTCGACTGACGCCCAGACAGACTACACACAACAGCAGCTCTGGCAAGCTCCCTTCCTCACAAGCTTTTGCTGCTGGGTATAATGTCATATGGTGGTATTGGACATTCCTTTGGTCAGTTGGGACCAGCTGTCCCAGCTGTGACCCCTCCCAATCTCTTGTGCAGACTCAGCCTGCTCACTGGTGAGAAGCAGAAATGGCCTTGACCCTGTGTAAGCACTGTACAGCAATAGCTAAAACATGGGTGTTATCAACACTCTTTTGTTTGCAAAACCAAAAAATATCCCATGTGAGCTACTATGAAGAAAATTAACACAATTCCAGTCAAAACCAGTATAATCCCTTATGCAAAATGCACAGTAACAACTGCATCTCTAGAGGTCTAGAGTCCACACTGATCCCATGAGCCATCCAGCAAACCTTGACCACATTGTTTAGGGCTGGTTGGGGTGACAAACATACTTGGTGTTGCCTTCATGGTAACAATGCACTACACAGAGCAGGAGGGAAGAAATAAAACCTCATTAGGACCATAAATGCAGAGTGGTTTCTCATTTTCCAACTGCTGGGGATGCATGGGTGCAAGATGTAGCAGGAAGGAGAAAAGCTGGTGGCTGAAGTGATGACCTGGAAAGGGGGATCTCACCATCCCCCACCCAAGGAACAAGTGTTTCTCTGTACATTTATTCTGGGAGATGTGCTTTCCCTTAGTGTGTGGGACCCCAGTCAGGCCCTAAAAGAGTAAACAAGGGGACTATTGCAAGAAAACAAACAAGGCAGAGCTTTGTGGCAAAGGCGCCAATGTCTCTGTCTGGGAGCAGGAGGAGCCATGCAGCGGGTGGTGATGCTGCACCCCACTAGGCAGCCCCATACTTGTGCCTAGGCCCTGGCCCAGCTCTCTCCAATGATCTGCCCCTCTGCAGCTCTGCAGCCTCCCCATGCAGCACAGCTCACTCCAGTGCACATCCTGAACCCCAGCAAATGAGGACAAGCAGGATCTGGCCACTGAGACTGATTTGGGATATACTGCCTCAAGCCCTCACAGCATGGTCCACATCCAACAGATCCCTTAGATCTTGGTGCAGGCAGGCCAGTGCGTGGACAGAGACCAGCCGGTGCATATCTGTCTTCCTCTCAGGCCCACTTGGACCTGCGTGATACTCCAAATCCACCCACCTACTCAATGGGCAAAACCAGAACTCCTCTATCTCTGAAAATCAAATCACTTACAACTGAGCTCTCAAAGGCATGCTCCTGCAGAGAGATTTGGAGATCCCCTACCTCCCACTGCTTTGCTTTATATTAAGCACATGATACTGTTAAACACCGAGATGTGGCATTATTCAAACATTTTTGGGATGATGCAATTACTCTGTGAAGCCATGGGGACAAAGAGGAACAGGGAGAGGGCTGCAACATATTCAGCACAGGCTGCACAGCTCCGCTTCCCCTCCAGCAGCTCAATGAACAAAGCCCACCACACAGGAGAAGACAGCCTCGTGAAATCCTCATGAAATGGACAGAGATGCATGCTGCAGCAGCATGGTGACTGTCACACAACACTGCTACTTGTCGCTAAAACTTCTGTCAGGAATTGCACAGCCTAGTGTCAAGGTTTGGATACTGTTACATTTACCCCACACATTGCATCTGGGTCCCAACCAAAGTGGCTGGTTGGAGGGATGAAACCAGATCCAGAATGGTGTTGGCAATGCTGCTGACAGTGCAGATATAACACCAGAGCTGTGCCCTGCAGAGGACAAGCACACTGCTCAGTGGTCTGGGCTGGGAATGGAATTAAATCCCCATACTGGCCATACACATATCCTTGCACCTCTCAGCATTGTGTGCTGAAACTTTTATGGGGAATCAGACAGCTGCAGTTCTAGCCCCTTCCTTTAGCTGAGACATGGTAGTAACAGCCCCACTGAGGCGAAGCCAGGGCCACAGATCTCCCCAAGGACCTGTTGTGAACTGCAGACTGTAAACCTGGAGCACCTCAATTGCTAAGCATATTCTTACCTGCCCTGACAATGGTTATGAGAACCTCACCTGAAAACTTGGGTAAGCATATAACACAGTTTGTCTAGTGTTATTAAACAGATACAGGCAATGTAGGAATGATTGAATAAAAAAAATTACCTGTTACCAACTAAAGATTCAAATACAGATAAGTAAAACAGACTTCCCATTAATAAGGACAATAGAAGTCTAGAAATTGTGCCCTATTTGAAGGGTACTGAGGACTATGAATAAAACAATGCAGAGCTTTTGTCTAGGACTAGAATATAAAAACTTTTCTTAAAGTAAATTCTTACAGTTACCTTTAAGGCATGTTTAATTTCTGAAATTAATTTAGCTAATGCACCTATTTTCATTATATTTATCTTTGGATCTGAAGGAAATTCAGTATTACAGTAAGCCTTATAAAAGGACAGAAAGAATCATGTCAGTATTTGTCATTATTTTTGACAGATTATTATATATTCAGCACTCCAATCATTCTGCTCAGTACTATTATATTGATTGGGAAATGAATAGTTCAGTGAATATATGGTTGGAAAGTCTAATTTCTGAATTTGGTTTCTAAGCAATCAACTCTATCTAGTTTTTTGGCATGTCCCTCTGAAGTGGCCCAGGCACTGGCCATATTCCAGCTGTAAACTGCTCTTCATTGACAGTTGTGCTGCTTTTTAGACAACATTTTGTGGTTCCAAAATTTAATATTCCCAACTGTGGTGGCTGTACAAATGTTGCTGTAGAGAACTGCTGTAGAGAACTCATTCAAAGTTGGGCTGGACCCAACTGCAAATGCCAGTATCTCCAGCAAGTTTTAGTGAGCTTCAAAAGAAGACTCAGTTCTGTACTTCTCTACCCTTGTGATTAAGGTCCAAATTCACTTACCTTTTCCTTTCCCAGCAGCTCTCATGCAGGCTGCAGCTGCACTGTAACGAGGAGATAGGCAAAGGAGGTATATGGGTAAGTCCTGAATACAGGATGGGCAGAGTTGAAGCTAGGAAAGCTGCAGAAGACAGAGAGCAGTGAAGGCACATGCAAAGGAAACAAGGAAATAATCTACATAGTAGGTTCAGGGGACTGCAGAAGGGGGAAAAAATGCAAGCAGGTAACATGAGCTCTGCTTTAAGCATCTCAGATAGCCAAATGGCCTTTCAAGAAGTGGTTTTGAAGTATGCCTGGAGCTCACGTAACATGATTGTTTCAGCCAGAGATATAGTTCTTGCAAAAACAAAAAAGAAGCAAGCTCAAGAGTCAGTGTGGTGACATGTCTGTCCCACGTGCAACTGACCATGAGCTACCTCCCAGGCAGGCTCCTATTGCACACTCCCCTCCTCTTCTGAGAAGAACGCAAGTGCTTCTTTCATGAAACTAAAAAAACCCTTATTTCTGAGGCAGTGGATGGGCAATATCCATGAGATAGCCTTGGTGCTCTACATCTGCAAGACCAAGCAAAACATAGGAGGGGCACTGGAGAAGGGCTGTGTTGCTTCTGCATTGAGCCTCTTCCCCTGTGCCAGGAGGGAGACAGGTCCAGATACTTCTGTCAACAGGCACTCAGAGATCAATGTGACCCATGCTGAAAGAGATATCAAAGATATGGGAAACATCCCTTTCTAGACATGAGCCATCCATCTTCTTTAGCTCTGGAGAAACCTGAGCAGCTTGCTCAGAGCATGCACCAGGCATGCACGCAGCAGAGGTGCTGCAAAACACCCTGCAGTTTTAAAAGATGTGTAGATGTGGCACTTAAGGCCACGGTTTAGTGCTTAGACTTCATTAATAGCTGGACTCAAGACTTAAGCATCTTTTCCATTATAAACAATTCTATGATTCTCTGATGTAGGTGATAAATGTCCTGGAAATGCCCATGACATAAGCCAGTTGCTGCCCAAGACCTTGTCTTGCTTAAGTAAGTTAAGGTCAGTTTTGCAACTGATGTCAGTGAGGTCATTTTACACTAAGAACTTGTTCAGATAATGTCCTGTACTGAAGAAAGTCTTCGGAAATAACAGGTGCAACTATTAAGTTTGTTCATAAATTCTTCTCTCAGCATAGTCTTCATGATCTTTAGCTCTATAACAGCTCCATTATTCACAGATTTAAAGGATAGATATCAAAAGTTAAGTACAAGTTATAAACAGCAGTTACTGAATAAATTTTGTTGCAGTGATTTCCAAACAAAACTAGGAAGAAAAGTTTCAGAATTGGAAGAGTTACAGTCAATGTCAAGACACTAACATAGGGAAAGCTGTGTCTTTTTATTTCTGTCAAGTCACAATGTCATGTGGCAGATTTCATAAAAGTTCAAGAAAAACCTATATTTCCGTGCTCCCTCTACCCTCTTTCCAGTGTTGCAGTGTTCCTGATTTTTTTATGCTAGCAAAATGCAAAAAGTGCCTTTAAACAATGGCATAATTTTAAGACTTTTGGAGCATCAAAATTCATTGTACCAACAACATTCACAGGCATGAAGAAAATAAGATTTTCATAAAACCTTGATGCTGCATTTAGTCACAAAGCAAGGAAATCCCTGTAAGGAACAGAAAATCCATTCTATATTTAGCATCAGCCTAATAGGATAATGTTGCTATGGTTAACTATTCTTCAGACTGATGGAGTTTTGCATTGTTTCACTGGAAAGGCCAGCTTCTTTAACAAGTCTTATCTTTCTACTTTTGCTAATATGCTGTCTTAAGGTCAAGGGGAACAACTTCCACTTTTTTCTTTTGGTAGTTCATTATCTTATGCAAGTATAATGCTGCTCTGAGGAGGCCAACACCAAATCATCTGCTTTCTGTGTTTTAAAGCAAAGGTGCCCATACCATTCTGCAAAACAAAGTTATGTTACAGCCATCTATTAAGCCTCAGTATTTCCCAGGCAGTGTCTTTTTCTTCATCGTACAATTCATGTTTACATTCCTATAGGAGTCTTAGAATCGTAGAATCATTAAGGTTGGAAAAGACCTCTAAAATCATGGAGTTCAGTCATTAACCCAGCACTGCCATGTTCACAAATAAACCATATTCCCAAGTGCAACATCTAAATGTCTTTTAAATACCTCCAGGAATGGTGATTACACCGCTTCCCTGGGCAGCCTGTTCCAATTCCAACTTAAAATAGTACTCTCTGATTTGCCCTAGTATCTTGTCTCCAAATCCCATTTGAGGAGAAACCCAAGATCTTCATGTGATAGCAAAATGTAGCGATGCTCTAACCAGATGCAGAATATAAAAGGAACACATCCTAAAAGTTTCAGAATAGCCTATCTGTGGCCCTGGTTTAAACTGATCTTCAGTCTCCCACCTGCAAATAATACAGGAGATGTTAAATTACATGCAAAACATTTTGGTGCCAAATTTTCAAGAAATGCCCATCTCCAACTTCTTTTTTTCAAACATGCTAGAATATTGCCATCTGTGAATGTGAAGCTGTGAAAGTAGGAATCTGAAATCTGTCAGCTGTTCATCAACATGTTCATAATAAAAAAATGCAAGTGACAGAAGGCTGGGTTTTGGGGAGGGGGTTGCAGAGGATGGGGGAAGCATGCACATTTTGTCAGAAGGCAATAAGAAGCCGCACCTAGACCAAACTCAGGATGCTTCTGCAGGCTGTACCATGGAGCCAGGAGCTCTGCGCTACTCATGCCTGGCTGGAGAGAAACCCAGCCTTCCCCTGGAGGCAGCATGTGACAGATCCCCATCTCTGGGGCCAGAAATCAGACACCTCTGCAATTTCAACATGTCCCAGGGATATTCAGTGAAGTAGGAGGGAAATGCTTGCAGTGGCACACCAGTTAGGTACCCAACACCCAACACTAACAGCTCAGTATTTGCTTCTGAGTCAACTCTCCATCTCAAAACCCACAATTTTTAAAATACCACTTCTCTTTGGAAATTAAATAAATAACAAGTATTTCCAAGGGGAAAATAATGTATTATAAAAATATTAGTATTTTTGATAACTTAAACCTTATGGAATCTTTTTTTTTTTTTGCAATTTTTTCTCAGTATTCAAAGGCTTTATTATGAAATCATTCAAGCCACTGCTTGTAATATAACATATTAATATATTAATTTTCTCTTTCTAGTAGCAATTTTCCATTCCAATTTTTCTGACTTCTTTATGATTTTTTTCTGAAGATAAAATGCCCTCCAACTAGTTAATTCATTCATGACTTTTTAAATTCATATTTCACATTAAATAAGCTAACAAGTTTGCTCATGTCAGATTGATCCTTTCTTATAGTTTTCAGTAACCCATCTGAATGAGGTTTCCTTAAATTTCCTTCTCTTTTAGCAGCTTTAATTTAATCCAGATCTTTAGTAAGAGAACTTTTAGTAACAGTAATTGTTTCATGCATGAAAAGCTCCCTGATACACAGGATTATATTAATTATCATTATCTGCATGCTTCTTAGTAATTCTAGAACCAGTGTACAAAACACACCTGTAACACTCATAATGCAGTGTCTCAAAATCCACTGGAACAGCAAATGTTTTCTCAGTGCTGAATGAGGCCTCATAAGAACAATCAAAATCCAAAGGTCCTATAATCTGCCCATCTCCACACTACATCACAGATTTTGACCTCTACACAAACACTGCTGTCTCACTAATTTATCTTTCAAAAGGATGCTCATTTTTGACATCTTGATTTTACAATTTTAAAAGGCAAATGAGCAACAATCCTTTGGGAAATTGTCTTAACGGATGCACTGCTTGTAAATTCACTGTTATTTTCTAGGTTTGACTTCTAACCTTAGGTCTTACTTATACAAGGAATAAATAAGTTTATGGACTCCTAAATCAAGGCCAGAAATACCCACAATGACCCTTTAGTTGATATTTGATCCCCAGAATACCCACACAGCATCTTCTTGCTTGAACTGAAACTCCTTTCTCCAGGTTCAATTTCACTTCTGCAGAGCCAAAGACCTCTGGGAGTTTGGATAGAGCTGTTCTACATACATTTCATTGTAAGGGCCCCCTTTACAAAACATTTCATCTACTTTTCTTTAAAGGGTGACCAAGAGTGAATGAGAATGTGCGGCACATCCTTTATATTGTATCTGAGACATATGAACTGCGTTACCCTTCAAGAGTGAGGTTTGGGTTCAAAGTTTTCCTCAACGTGAGAAGGTAAACCTTGGAGTACCTCTCATAAAAATGCACTTTTCAGCCCTTCTTGGGCCCAGATGCAGAGGAAGAACAGGAGTGGGCTAGTCTTTGAGGGCTGGTAGTTAAGACAACTCTTCCCCTTAGAACAGTCAGAGTTGGGTTGTAGTCCCAAGACACATGAATAGTTACCAGACTCACCATCAGCTTGTCCTCCAAGTGCGTTTTAAAAGCAAGCATTTAAACATGGGCTTGGTTCTCTAGGGGTAAAATAAATAGCTACAACCAGGATATTCTGGACTTAAAATACTGTGTTGGTGGAGGTCTATCCAGGCTCCTTATCATCCAGAGACAGTAGAAGATGTCAGACACCACCTGACCATCAGTGTTTTCTACAGTCTTGAACAACACAATGCACCACGTTGTATGCATCCCATCCAGGGCTCATTGCCACCTCTGTGTAGCACTGAGGAAAAACAGACACCTCTCACTGGGTGTTTGGGGGAGACATCACACCTGTATGCTGGCTGTGAACCTTGTCCTGGCTAACCACTACACCTCTTCTTCATACTGCTCACAGGTCACAGTACAGACAACTTTTAACCTTTGGGCAAACTCTGCACAGTGAGCTTTCCTGATATATCACTATAACACATTTTCCAAAACTTGAACACTTCTTGATCCTGTTTTCTGGAATCTTTCTTACATCTCAGTACATTTGCCAAAATACTGCATTACAGCCTCTCTGGTCGTGTGTACAGTTGTACTAGCTACCTCACCCCTCTCAGACACTCTGCTTGTGTATTTGGGGATTTCACTGGTTGCTGCAAATACAGTATTAGATTAGAAATTTTAAGCAACCATTTATCACCTCTTTTTTAGGTTGACTTCACACCAGGATGCAATAAAACTCCCATTAGACTTAAAACATCTAACCTAATTGCAACTTCGCATGAGGTGTAGGGTCATTAACAAGAAGATAGATTTTAAATTGTTTCAGAAGCCAGCTCATGCTAGTTTTTGAATTAGTTCCTCATGCACCCCAGGAAGCTGGTTTGAGAACTGGGATGGCCAGTAGCAGGCAGGGGACCGATACAGCTAAAGAAAGCGCATGAGCCACTTCAGAAGATATGTTCCAAGTTCCTCCCCAGGTCTTTTGCCTTTTATTCTCCAATTCAGGTATTACATTTTCACTGGTTTCCACCAGGATTGTGCATGCACCTTGACATGTTGACAGAAGTTCCACAATACAGAGTTTCACAACTGGGACAGGTCCCTACAACTGGGACACCAGGGTGACAAAACAGATTCTGGAGAATTTCCTACAGAATAGGATGGAGAGAACATAATTACCACATCGTAGCACTACAATGTCTCATAAACATAGAATATACTAGATCCATTTGCCACAAAAATCACAGAAAGTAACTTATCAAAGAATATATATTTTATGCAAAATATACATTTGTAGGATATAATTTTAATACAACTTTTATACTTATCGATGTTGGGTTTGCAACACTTTGAATTAAAAAAAAAATAGTCTTGCTGCCAGAATTTTATTTCTGATAATACTTAATATTTTGAGGTAACAATGAAAGAAGACTATGTGCTGTGAACAAAGTCAGTGATGTTCGTCTGCAGTCACATTTTTGTTATCAAAGTGAAAAGTAAACTTAAGACTTGGCATGTACACCAGAATTCATAACAATTTAGGTCATGGCAAACAGAATGCAAGGACTTAAGCAAACCTACTTTGTTCAAATTTGTGACCTTTGCAAAATATGCCAATAGTATGACAGAAGTCAAGACAGATGGAGACTACATCACTACCATTATTAAGTGTGTGTCTTTGTATGATCCACAGCACAACTTACTGCAGGAACCAGGAAGAATAAACACAGGGGTGTGGGTCTTTGCATGGAGCCTTAGCAATGATGACATGAATTCAGCTTTCCTTGATATAGATAAAAACTGATATTCCATGCACACACGTTTTATTTACAGCTGACTCATCAACAGTGACTAGTCACCCCTTCCTCTGGCAGCAGTAATTATGAGCGATCTTTAATCTTCTTTAACAAGCTCTACTTGGCACGAAAAGTCTCAGTGACCTCCTCAAGGTGTGAGTTGTTTATCAGGGCCCATTCAGCAGCAGCAGTCTCTTTCCAGTACAGTCCTTGGTATGGCTAAATTCCATTGTCCCTTTTTCAGCAGTCAAAAATCCATGATAAATTCTGTACAACACTGTAGTTAATATAACAGCAGCACCAGATATTATATTAATCAATTTGCTAAAAGCTGTTTGCAATTATCTCTCTATTGACAATATTTTACCAAAAGTAAATCAATGTACATCTCTAAATGTCAAAAATGTATACTTTGATAAATACATTATTGTACAAGAATTCTGACATGCAGGTCATGCTGTTGGGCTAGGCTATATACAGAAGAACATGTTACATGGTTAACAATAAGTTATATTTCTTTTCCTAACCAAAAATAAAACATGACAATTCAACAATTTCAATGATCTCTAAAGATTTCAGTCATTATGGTCTTCCCCATGTAGTTCTAAAACTCTATGGTAATTTCTCCTCACCAGCCCAGAACCTCAAATTTGCCATTGCATTTGTCCTGTTGCATAAACAGAGGTTAATATTGAATGAAAAAAGACACTAGAGGAGATAGAGTTTCAAAATTGTAATGAATGCTGGTTGCTAAGAGGAAGATTGATGCAATAGGCAAATGGTCAGTGCTGTAAAGCCACTACTAAATCCCACTTGAAAAATCTTCAGATTGCACACATGAGTTAGTCTAGACAATACTAACTTGCACTTGAAAAATAGATATATTTCTATCTATACACATATGTATAGTCCATATGAAAAAAAAGAGAAAAGGAGAAAAAATGCTCTTAGTTAAACTTAAAAGAGGGGGGCATTTTAACAGTATCTCTATGCTTTATGGAGACAGATGGAGAATACAGGAGACAGGTTGCAAAACAGACAGACAAACAACATGTAGGACAAAGCACCTCAAAAAATATTGACTGAAGAAATTTTTGAAGCTCATGAGCCAGAAGTATAAGGCTCATCAAAAACCTGACTTGAGAACTACTACTCTTTTACAGTGGTACAAAAAAGCCCCCAACAACCATTTCAATTTTACTTGGTACTCAGTCTCTGAAAATGTTGAAAAACCTGGAGTAGAGAAATTACTATAGTACCAAGCAGCACTTGCTAGCTTAAAATTGCAAGTCTGGATGGCGTTTACCTTTCTTGCATGTTTTGTGCCTTCCCCAAGCCATTAAGAAAGAGATCTGGCTTCTGCTTGCGTGTAACCAGTAATGACAACCTCTTTGCAGTTATCTGTGTGCAAACAACCGGAGACATTCAGAACTCTGATACAGCAATCCAATACTGAAATAAGTTAATCACAAAATAAAGCCATTTATAAACAAGTGGATAGTTAAAAAAATAAAGGAAAAGGTTAAACAAAGAAAAACAATCCCACATGCAGACCAGTTTATCAGTGCTTTCATTTCAGCAGGATGATAACAATGTGAGAACACACATCCAGAGCCCTCTGTGGTCTCCACAATCAGCAACACTGCTTGTCAGGTGATGGAGACAGGATGGTCCATGCAAATGAGCAGACCCTTCAGAGCAGACATCTTCAGAATGGATTAGAGTCACAAGAAATGGAAGTTCGATGGAGTGACTGGTAATTAGTTGGAAGCACATTATTTTAAGTAAATCTCCCTGAAAATATGCTTATTTATTGAATATACTGGACAACAGCATCCACTAACTGTCTTTTTATTGCCACAGGAAAGTAGGACAATATAGTAGATAAAAGGAGAAGTGCTACCTTAGGTAAGCTTTAAGAGCCAAGAAAAAAATCTTCAGCTACCCAAAGTGGCTTTTCTTACTACTGACAGTTGTATCATGCACGAGTTAGACAGTATTTGTGGAGCCTATGTTCAATGCTACATTTATTTCCAATATGTGGTAAACAGTATTTGATTTAATATTATGTAGCCGATTGATGCCATCTGCTTTACAAGATGGAAGGGATGGGAGACCGCGAGCGCCTTAGAGGACAAGGTGAGCTGTAGGGTGATGTTACTGGAGACAGTCGCAGAGCATTGCCTGTCAAGCCAGCTATGTTGTTTAAGCTTCGAGATTTTTCATAGCCTTGTATGAGAAAATGCAGAGACATCAGTTGAATTCAGCCAAAAAATAGACAAAGACAAACAATACAATGTAATGTAATCCAAGGAGCTACCAGGGACTTGGAGGGAATACGCCTGCAAAAGAACTCAATGTTGACACACATTACTACCAAAAGATACTAATAAATAAAATTATTTACAAATTAATGAAGCTATTTTTCCAAAAAAAAAATTAAACAGACCACCACGAAAAAGGTCTGACCTGCTCTTCCACATCCCATCTTGCACTCAGTATCACTCTGTGGGCTTGAGCAGGTTTGCAGAGTGCAAGTTAAAGGATCCCAAGAGAGTTACTGGTGAGCTATCTAGCTAAGCATAATCAAAAACCCATTAAGACAGATTATAGAAACTATTGGAATTACATAATCTCTGCTAAACTCAGTTCCTAGTAAAGGACATATGAAATAAATAGTATTAATCCATGTAAGCAAGTAGTAAATAATTAATCTTTAAGTGAGGCAACCACATAATGTTTCACAATTTGAAGGGAACATTGCACTTGCAGACATTTCTGCTCACATACGCTGTGAGTTCTAGCTCTTACTTTTTGCTACATAGAGATTGTTATCATTTTGTAAAGGCTATGCTGTAAACCAATGAAAAAGCATTGTTACTCACTGCATCACTATCTTCATACTCAAGTATTTTCAATACCACCTGAATAACCCCCCTAATTAAGAAAAGAATCTGCCTATCGGTCTGAAGAGAGATACCAGCAAGGAAATACAATGAAGATTAAGCCAGGCAGGACTTTGCTCCTCAAGCACGTGGATACTTGCTTCCCTGCAAGCATGAGAAATCTCACTGATTTCAGTGGCACAACTTATTTCCTTGAAGACAAAGGTACAAATTGCTTACAGTGAAATACTGAGACTTTTCTCACAGACGCTATAAAATGCAAATAACAATAAAGCTAAATATCACATGGAATGTCACTAGACTTTTCTTTTTCCTGATTGAAATGGTTACTGGCTCAAATTCCAGATCTATAGATAACAGAGTTAACAGACAGCATCTTCCAGAAAAATCTCCCCTAACAACAATTAACATATTCCTTACCTACTGAAAACTGCATGCTGTAAAACTATACTTAAAGCAAATGTATAACCTCATGTCTGCTAAAACACTGTGCAATGCTCTCTCCAGATTGAAAGGGCAGTCTAGACTCTGATGCTACAGACTTCTGATATATTTCAGAAACAGCCTTCATTTTCTGAGTTTCTATCAGCATTTACACAGATTAGAAAGAAGCACGTTTGAAAGGGGAATTGAGGGGAAGCACAATGCTAGTGTATATATTTAACCTCCCTGTAAACATAAAGCTTATTTAAAACCCCAAATCAATCAGGAAGTTTTTTTACATAGAAAGTAGGAAAGTAATTTTTAAGATTATTTTCCTGCTGCTTTTCTAACAATAAAAGGAGAAATGATAGAGGAAGATGGTAAAGATTATAAAGAAAATAGGTACTCCTAAAAATGAAAACCAGATACACAAGATGAGTAGAGAGAGATGCATGATCCAAAATCAGTACTATCTGAGTGTTTTAGTGGATCAGCTCTGAATCAGTATCATCTTAGAGATGGAGATAAAGTGTTAATGAAAAAAAGCTCAGAATAAATTATCATTGAACACAATCAAGAACCAACCAAGGAACAAACCACACTACAAGGATGTACGGAAAGAAAGAAACAAATAAATAAGGATAGAAAGAAAGAAAGAAAGAAAGAAAAGAGGAAGAGAAAAAATAAAATGAAAAAATAGTAGACGATGTGTAAATTAAATTCATGTATTCAAACTCATTTGGATATTACTTGAAGATATTTTCTGCTTACATCCTAACTTCCCTACTCTGTATAAAATAAGTAGCTATACTGTGTATAAAAAAAAGTCAGTGGCTAAAACATTTCAGCCTCAAATAAAATTATCATCGGAGGCAGACAGAGTACATTTCTCATCAAAAAAACATCCATTCTGAACTCAAGCCCCAGTTTTGTGCTAAAAACTGACACCATTTTCTTTTAAATCTAGATTTACAAATTAAATGTTCCAGTATAAAATACATTTTACTGTTATGTCAACAAGTCTCTAAGAGCTGATGCATAACTTTTTTATTATTTCTGATCTGTTCTAGGTATGGTTACCACCATAACTTGCTGGGTGAAGTCAAGAACCTGATTTTGTAAGATGCTATGGCAATCTCACAGGTGTTCTTGACTTCCTCAAAACTATACAGTTAGCATTAGAGATATTTTAAATAATCTTACTTGTTGATAAAACAGTGTGAAATATAGGCTCAGTGGAATGTGTAGTAAATCAGTGCAAAAATATTCAATCTAAACATTATATAGATGAATATGTAAAATGCCGGAGCACAGAGACAGTCATACTCTTTACAAATACCATACACGTGGAACTCTAGTTGTATATCTGCCTTCACAGGTTTAACTACTAAGCTCATGCTTTTAAGCATAAAAAGAGCAATTGCAGAACAACCCAAGAGAATTCATTTAGGGTATATATGGTTGGCTGGGATACCTGTGTTCACTGTACACCAAGCAAGTTAAAAAAAAAAAAAAAAAAAAACTCACAAAGCTAAAAAAATCTAAGCCAAAAATGTTTGTCCAGTGCCACATGGCTACTTCAGGTGAACTCTGAGGTGAACAACTACACTCAGGAACGTGAAATTAGTTAAAATTATACAATTTCAGAGGAACATAATTTGCCAAGAAACAAAAGTAACTCTTATCTAAGGAAACAGCAAGACTACCATGGACATTGCTGATTTTAGGGCTACGTCCTGATGTTATGCTTGCAGCCAGCTGTGGCCTGATGGCCTAACACAATCAGTCATGTGGGAGATACGAATAAGAAACAGGAGTTCTGCAACTCTGCCTGGGACCCATCCTACTGAACAGTGAGCAACTGGACTTAAAGAGGCTGAATAACTAGAGAGGTATTTTTAGCACCCTGCAAGGTCAAGCATTGTTTACTGTAGCTTAATTCTGGTTGGGGTAGGAAGTTGCCTTTTAGTGACTTCAGCGGTGTATTGCAAAGACGAAACATTTTTTGGCATTTTAAGCTCAAACTTTTATTTGAAAGAAATCTAAATAACATCTCATAAAATGCTTTTTTGTGTTCAGAACAAAAATGTTGCTTGCTTCTGACATTTTAAAGTGTATTTAGCTGCAAATTTTACTAAGTTATTAAGGGCAGACTGAAGTTAGTACATGATTAATTTGTCTTCTAGAATGACAAATGATATTGAGTGGTGAGTGGTTGAATGAACAAGGTCTGAATTGCAGGCTTTTCATTAGAGGTAACAGACAAATGAAGACACAAGTGAAGTGAGGGTCCAACATCAAGCACATTTTTTGAAGACTAAAGGGAATGAGTGTTTCTAAAAGGAAAGCAGGAAAACAATGACTAGGAGTAAAGAAAATAAGATACATTGTGAGTACAGTCTTCCCTCTAAGAGCATTGTGCACATCATTTTACTCTAAGATTGTTTTTCACAAGCACATTGCTGAGTAATCTTTTATGATCTAATGAAAGAAGTCCATACCTTTCCTGATCCCTCCATCTGTAGCACACGTGTAATCACCTGTTGTCAGTAGGAAACATGTTCCCCCTCTTCTGTTTTTGTCTCTTGTACTAGAACGTCTGATGGGAGGGAGCCTTTCACCAGGTGAGAGTGGCTGCTCACTTCCTGCACTGTCTTCACCTGATAACACTGGTTAAAGCACCATGCCCATTTACAGACAATAATGAATGAGGAAATGAGACATCACAAAGAGCTTATGCTGAATGCCAGATATTCCCATCACTCAAAAAATAGTTATAAAGTAAATCATTAGAAGAAAACAAGATTGCAATTCATCATTAATCAGTACAAAATGGCAAAAGATTTGTTTTATTCAAGAACAAATGATCTTTCGATTTTCCTGCTCTTCTTCTAAAACTCATATAAAGTTAAATTAAACTAACAGGAAGTAAGAAATAGTCAAACCAAGGCTCAGTTAGTCACCTACTATGGACTGTAATTTTTCACAGTACAGTCAGCCTTGGATATTTAAAATACTTACTTACTATTTTGGCTATACTTTTTGCTAAGTGAGAGGTCATGTTAGCAATTTTTGCTTAGAATATGTGGTTTAGCATGTTTTAAAGACAGTCCCTCTCTCAGGAGGGCTAAGTTTTCAACATTTGCCACTATAGGCTGTTTAATAATACACTTAGATTTCATTTCTTTATTTATAACACTTGTACGCTTGTTATCAAAAGTACCCGACATTAAATGCTGTCTTTGGTCTCTATTTTGTTAAGCAGTGAAACTTGTGCCTCTCCTGATTTGTCACTCCCAAAGAACTCCCTTTCAACATTAACTACTATTTCAAATTCACTAAAAACATAACTTCAGCTTTACCTTTGCATTTAAACGCAAGCATGTTTTGTTTTGTTTTGTTTCTGAGACTGGGTATGCAAAGGGCAAAATTCAGCCTTGAAGTTTTGCATAGAACTCCTAGTGACTCTAATAGCATTCTGTACCAGAAATAAAGCTACAGTGCATCATGTGAGTGGTGGCACTACTGAAGAGAAAGTTAACACTTTAAAATGGCTCCTTTTTGCATAACTGCTTTCTCTCTGACTTCAATGACTATAACCCCTTGTACATAAAGCTGCAGACACAAAAAATGTGTCTCTTTGTTCTGATCACACTGAGCCTTCTCCATTCAGAACACCTTTAGTAGGACCTGATGGCATGAAAAAGCTGTTATCATTAATACTTCAAAGATGTTATTTCAAAGTGGATATCAGTCAAAGCACTGTAAAACTATATTTCACTCTCAGTGTCTCCCCTTTCAAGGGTTTCTGTCCTCTTAAATATATTTAGGATATTCAAAAACTGTGTTAACTTTGTGAACGGTAAGTCAGAGAGTGAAACCAAGCTTCTTTGAACATTAATGCTATTCAGTAACAGAGCAACAGACCAAAGATTATTGTTCAGAGACCAATTTTATAGACTCCTCTTTTTAAAAAATATATGAATGACACCAGTCATAGATGGTTTTGCTCTTATTATTCTTTAGCAGTTTTCCAGCAGGATTCCAATGACTGGTATGTGAGCTTCATAAACAGTGCTTGGCTTAAGAATAAATATGTTTAAGAAACAAACAAAAATATCCCTGCTGCTAAAAAAATTTGTTTCAATTATACTGAGAGGTAAAATTTACCCTCTAATTGCAACAGATATTGAATATGAAGCAGTGGCTTGGAGAGGCTGAGGCTGTCATTTGATATGCATTTTCACTGAGATAAGCACAAATACTCCTTATTCATCATTTGGAACTCTAGCAAATAAGGTAATAGAAATCACAAAAATCAACAGTAATAGTGATGATGTTGCTAAGGGCTGTCATTTTCTTTTTTCTTGACAAACTTTACATCAGCTATGCTATTATCACTTAATTAATAGTAAATATCATGCAATGTTAACAGATGAAGGAGGTTCTTTTAGCCAGGGAAGCAGAATGCCAAATGGAAAGAAAACTAGAAAGATAATTTCTTCCTATTTCCTTTGAGTGCTGGGCTTTGGATGTAAAGCACCTGCTCCTTTTAAATGACTGCTTCTTTGTAGGATCTTGCTTAACAGGCCACGATGTGGCACAGGCAAAGCTGACACAAGAGACAGACACTGAGGCAAAACACCATGGAGTCCAACAGGGTGGGACACGGTGGCTGCTCAAATAGTCACAGTCATGCAGAAAAACAAGAAACATCCATATGACGCAACAAACAACAGGCAAAAGAAAAGGTTGATATCATCAGCAGGAAAGCATTCTCAACAGAGCAAGCAAAACTGTATAGACCAGCTACATAGAGGCTTGGGAACATCACTATACCTATTTCATCCTCTATGAGACTGACACACGCAAACGTTGGAGGGGAGAAGGGTGGGAGCTATGTCTTCTCCTGGCAGAAAGGCTGGCTGCTTTCTGACTCCTACCAAACATACTGGTCTATAAAGTGTTTTCAGAGAACATGCATTTCTAGCGGGGTCCTACCTGATGATCTGTTGTGCTCCATCAGCTGGTTGTCCTTGCCCAGGCAGATGTCACCCTGTGTGCTATTGCAGGCCATGTTCAAGTCTGTCTTGCAGAAGGTGGGTGAGCTGGCTTGAGGAGCAGGAGGGATGTGCTTCTTCCGCTTCCTCGGCAGTTTCTGCTTTGCCATGGCCAGGGAGTAGTACATCCCAAAATTGTTAACTATCACAGGCACAGGCATGGCTATAGTGAGCACCCCTGCCAACGCACACAGGGCTCCCACCAGCATGCCTGACCAAGTCCGTGGATACATATCCCCATATCCCAGGGTGGTCATGGTGACAACAGCCCACCAGAAGCCAATAGGGATATTTTTGAACTGTGTGTGTTCACTTGCTGACGGGTCATTAGGCTGGGCTCCCACCCGCTCTGCGTAGTAGATCATAGTGGCAAATATCAAGACACCGAGGGCCAGGAATATTATCAGCAGCAGAAATTCATTGGTGCTGGCTCTCAGAGTGTGGCCAAGCACCCTGAGACCCACGAAGTGCCGGGTGAGCTTGAAGATCCGCAAGATCCTGACGAACCTTACCACCCTGAGGAAACCAAGTACGTCCTTAGCAGCTTTGGAGGAGAGCCCACTCAGGCCCACTTCTAGGTAAAAGGGTAGGATGGCCACAAAGTCAATTATATTCAAGAGGTTTTTGATGAATTCAAGTTTGTTGGGGGAAAAAATAACACGTACTAAAAATTCAAATGTAAACCATACCACACAGACTCCTTCCACATACGTCAGGGCAGGATCTGTCTCAATCTCATACTGTAGCACAGTTTCTGTCCCATTGATGACCTGTTCAGTTTTGTTTATAATAGTATTGAAAGCCTCATGTGTTTCCAGGCAGAAGGTTGTGATTGAAACTAAGATGAAGAATAAGGAGGCAAAAGCAATGAACTGAAACAAAAAGAGAGAAAATAGACATCAGAACCACATAGCTCTTCACGTTAATGCTAGCAATATGTGTTTATAAAAAAACTTTTACTTATTCATTCCCAAGTGACTGAAAAAATTTCAATGCTAGAAATTTACAACTAGGCCAGAAGAGAGCAGCAGACAGCTCTCACATGCAGGCCAAGAGTCCAGGAGCAGTTAAAGTCTTAGTGATGGGTACCATGACAAGATGCAATTCATTAAGAAAGTGGCAACAAATTCTTTAATCTGTGCTAAATTGTTTGACTTTCATTCAGTTGTCACATTACCTCACAAACAGCCCCCATTGACACCAACCACAGCAATATTTGAGGATATTCAACTCTCACACAGGGGAAAATAGGGCCAACCCTAACGGTCTTGAGATTATGGTTCAGAATTCACACCGGTCCTGAGGAGGACCTCAGAGGGACCTAGAAGCAGATCCAAACTCTGGGTTTCCTTTGGATTTTCAATTATTCAAAAATACAGGATATTTACTGATACAAAATGCCTTCTGTGTTACAGATAGAGTTGGTTATATAGCCTATTATATTTGCAGTCATCCATCACTCATTCTCTTAGGCAGCACTAAAAATAAACCAAGCAGAACCTCACACACTGTGGTGCAGGGATCTGCCATGGTGTTAGGATACACAATCCTGCTAACAAAGTTACAAATCCAGGACAATCTGAACAAAAAGGGAAATACAAATCAATTCTAGTAGAGGCATGTGAATTGATCGAACACTGGTAAATAACCTGGAGACAGCCATCACAGAGGAGTTCTTAGGACTTAAAGAACATACATTGTCTGATCTTCAACTCAGTCACCACAGCCAAGCATTGAAGAACAGAGAACACCCAGGACAGGATCCCAAAAGTTAGCAATGAGCCAAACACGTAGAGGGGAAGATATACACCCACTAAAATACACCAAATTAAAAGACTGTTTGAGGTCAGTTGTTCTTTGCTACAATGGTTAATTTCTTTTCAGTGAAAAGAAATTGTTTTCATTACCACCATATTAGCTAGCACTACAACAGCAATAGTGTGGTAGCTGAATAGACGATGTATTTAAATCCCTCCCTGAGCCAGGCATATTATCAATAACATATTATCAATATATTATCATATAATCATATGACATATTATCAATATGTCAATATTATCAATCATATAGCATATTATCAATATATTTGTTATTTTGAATTTTCAGCCTAATAGACATTTTATAGCCCATATTATCCTGGAAAAAAGGCTTCTGAAGACGGGAAGATTTGTGAATGTTTTAGGGGCCCAAAGAGACAAGAATAATGCCTAAACAGGTTTTCAAAAATATCTAGTGCCTCTGTGTTACTACACTGAAATGTTGAATCTCATTGGAAAAAATCTAGTTACAATGCAGACAAAACAACAGTCATAAGCAGGAATGCCTCTGTTCTATCACTTTAGTCCAGGACACAACATTGTGGCAAAACTGATTTTGTGTACTTCAGGTATCAATCACTGAATTCAGTATTAGCACTCCGATTTAGTGTTATGTGTCACGGGAGCTCATTTGGGCTGGTACAATACTGAATTATTGCATTTTTCTAACACAGAACATTGGTTAGACAACCAAATATTGTCTCTACACCTGGTAGAAAGAATTGCTTTTATTCTGAGAAACAAGCTTAAATTTGCAATGCAAATTTATTACATTCAGATTCATGTTATACATCTATCAAAAATCCCATATATCTACCTTTATCAGAGAGTTGCAGCTTATTTATGGCTTCCTTTCCTCAGTTAATGAAAAAAAGTTATTACACCATGCCCTACAATTACAAACACTCTAAATCTGCTATCTTTCAAAAAGGACCGACTCAGGGACTGAACTGAACACTTATCATCCAGTCTGAACTCCTAGTCACAAGCTAAGCAAACAATCTTAGACTGTCCAATTTTTACTCAACAGGCTTTTCTGCCATTGCCTTAACTACAAAATTGCTGCATGTTCATAGCTCACAGCACCTGACAACAACACACACAAAAAATCCTCAGTCTTGTGTTAGACAACTGGAGTCAGCAAATATGAGATTTGTATCATGTAAGTGAGTTAATCTCAGCAGATCTTTGCAAAACCTCTCTGTATGATAGGTAGAGAATTTACCAGACTCTAAGCCACTGGTGAGCTAAGAACAACCCCTGTGTGGCCCCTAGAGCATCCTCCAGGATCCTTCTACAGAGTCAAGGATGGAAAAAGCAAACAAATCTGTGGAGGTTAAGAATCACTGAAGCTAAATCAGAACTGTAGTTTGCAATTTGGGAGGGAACTTCTGACAGATAAAATATTGAGCAACCTCTTCACCAGCAACATTTTGGTAATTTCAGACAACCATGAACATTTTTTTGCCTGAAAATAAAACTACTTTCAGCCAAACCAAAGTAAGATTTATCAGCAACTATATAATTTGCCAGCAACTCAGATATTGCAAGGATTAACTGTGCATTCAACAGTGCAGTGAATCTAACACTATACAAATAATTAGCCCTGTTTTCTGGGCTGTATTTCAGAAATAGAGTCCATGCTGGTTCAGAACCTTTCTAAAAAAATGCCAAATGCCAAGGGATTAACTACAGGTAGAACTGCCTGACAAGCTATTTATAAGTTATTCTGCTTAACACTGACATTGCGAAAGGCCCTTGGCACTCTCCAAAGCAGATTGAAATTTTTAGCTGTGCATCTACATTCAGTGTTTTATGATTCCTAGAGGAAAAAGACAATTCAGTCATGTAAAAAACTCACCAAGTATATTACACCATTACTCTAGAGAGAGTCATCTTCCAGAGATTAGAACAAAGACAAGAAAAAAATATTAATCTGGGCTTAGATTTCTTGATAATCCCACAATAACCATTCATAGTAATGTAAACCAAAGAGATGCACACATTTTGCCATGTACATGCACGGCATCACTGATTTTGAGCAAGGACAGCCATTCTTTTTATCTCTTGTTGCCGTCAACTCCTTGGATCAGGACAGAGCTTGCACAGCATCTAGCACAATGAAACCTCAGACACAAGATACCTACAATGTTATTGCAATAACCAGAGGGTTCAGAGAACACGCAAGAGGAAAATGCAATGATCGATGCAAGATGGAACATTTTATCAGTCAAACAAAAATGCTTAGGGATTTACTATAAATGAACAAAAATTCTTCTTTAGTATTATGCCATGCAATACCAGGAAATGTGTTGAAAATACTCTAGCATGTTTTTCACAAACATCTGTAATGACAGAAATGAAATTAAGTCATGTGCTATCCTCACTTTATGCTTTCCTTCTCCTTCATCCTAATTCCAGCTTTTCTGAGGTAATGAGCCTCTAAAAATACATCAATTTCTGTTCATGTGGGCAAGTACCATCTTCAGCAAAAATCAGTGCAGATCCCAACTCCCAGATTCTCAGGTGGATGTGACCAAAAAAGTTCTATTCCTCAGTCCTGCAATACTTCCTCTGTCCACAGTAATTTTTGTACCACACACAACCTTTTGTTTGTTTTTTTTCCTTTTATGAAGCACAAAAATCTAAAAGGAGTTAGCCCAATCATTATTTCAGAAAGGTTACAGCAGAAGATAATTTTCTGTTTGAATCATGAGCAACCTTTCACTGTGAGAAGTTCTGGAAACTCAGGTTTTGACTAGTTGCAAGACAAGTTCAGCCTTGGTGTACAGCAAAACAGCTTATTCACCCCCTTTTTTGAACAAAAGATTGCAGCCCTAGCACATGGCCTAAAACTCTTTAGAAAAAAAAAAGATGAAGAAAAATTTTCAAATAAAATCCAACTAGTCATGATCCCTTTCTTATTTTTTAAAAGGTGAGGGGGTGTTTGGTTTGGTTTGGTTTTTTGTTGGTGTTTTTGTTTCATTGGTTGGTTCTTTAACAGTTGTTTCTGGTTTGTTTCAACTGTTGAGATAAAATTGTCTTCCTTCATCTAGGTTTTATTTTTGCCCCCTAGGGGGTCACAGTTTTCTAAGCAACAGAACGGTTGTAGACACACTCCAGGGCCACTGTTTTCAAAAATGAAACTAAACCAAATTGAATTAAAAAATTCAGTGCATTTTTGTCAGAAAAGAGCAGTTAAAAGTTACAAAAATATTCAGTATGTAATACACAACACGCAGAACGTTCCTCATTAAGCCAGTTAAAGCTCTCAGTAGGCTGCTGATTCCCTGTGCTCACTGATTTTGTTCTTGTGTGTCAGCATCACATTTCAGACATTGGCAGAGATTCCATCTCTCAGCTTGTCTAGTTGACGGGATCACCAGTCAAGCTCTGTTGCTAAATTCTACTAATGTTCACAGTAAGTGGATTAATCATCTACAACTTGATTTTTAATGAAGCACATAAATCTAAAGTGAGTGTGAGATGTCTGCAGATAATTTGTTGGAAGTAGAAAACTTTATGATTTCTACTTTGGATTCAGTGTCTCATGGGGAACTGAGTGGTTCAGCGTTTAAAGCAATTTCAAAATTGGCAACCAATTCCAGAACAGCAAATTGAGCAGTCTGTGAATTAGCAGAACTTCTATGAGTTCAAAGTCATGTTTTAACTTGCACATAGCTCCTTCAGTGCCTTTGAAAAATTAAGGTCACTAAAAATCGTGCCTGCAAATGACCCAACAACAGTCCAATGGGCCATGTTAGAATTTCACAGTAGGAAAAAAAAGGCACCTGGTCAGTGGATGCTGTGGCTCACATCTAACCTACATGCCAAAGTTTCCAACAAATCTAGACATGGGTCTAGTTGCACAACTTGCCGTTGCCCTGTGAGGGAGCCAGGGCCTTACTGCAGTCATTCTAAGGCTTAAAAGCTTTAGACACAGCCCAAACAAAACAACAGCAGAGCTCGAAATTGATCCTTGCACTCGGGTGTATTATACATATTCATGAAATCAGACTCATACTACTCCATATTTAAAATATGCTTCATCTGTCCAGCCCACACCCTTAAAACATACTATTTCCACACATTTTTTAGTATTCCAAGATGGACAGGTCATAGCCAGTGAGGAGGTTAATGCACAGCAAAGTGTTAGTAGTCACAGTGACCCTTATTGCTTCACATTTAAGTTTTGAATAAAATCTCTCACAATATTTCAATGTTTTCCCAGAAGTCTGTATCTGTCCTCATAAAACTTGTTCTGAGGTTGGATCTCAATACCTCCTCCTTCAACTCCCCTTACTGTGTAATGTATATTTCCTAATGTGAGCATTCAATATCAGCTTTTAAGGTTCATTTAGTTTATTTGAGTTTCATTCCAGGACACAGAAAGCTTGCCCTTGACACACATGACAACAGAAGAAGAAAACAACTGAAAATTTAATAAGCCCTTGGAAATACAATCTATAATATTCTTCAATGCAGGTACATAATTGCCTTTAAAGAAACAAGATTATAACATTGCTTTAAATAAGCATCTTCACAGGCACATTATGAGATTTGATACGTGCATGCTGCTAGAATTTAAAACAATTTTTAGAAATCAATACTCCTCCCCACCACACTTGTAGGCTAAAAATACAACTATAGAGCATCACGGAAAAGAGACTATGGGGGGAGGGCTGTTTTTTAAAGAGACCGGCTTAGACAACTTGAGCACGATTATAGTGAAAACCCTGCCTTCATTACAAAAGAGAGTTTTCTGAACAACTTAGTTGTTCACACAAAAGTGGAGAAATTTCTAAGCACGGGTTCCTTGCTTTCCCACCAGATCATTCATGCATTCAAGCAGAACCCTCAAAGCAGGTTAACTTTTCTGTAGGATAACAGTGTACTTAAAAGGAAAGCAGATTTATGGGGTTTTTTTAATACCATACTCACTTTGAAAAGAGAAAAAAAATTCCATACTTTGGAGATTTAAAAATTATTTCTAGTGATGTCTGTTCACATTTTTAAGGGTCTCATCTTTTCATATTTCAGAATATGATACAAATTATTTGAAAAAATAATTGATTCGGTTTCTTCCTCTTACTAACCTCCCGACCACAAAAAGTAAGCTGATCTATGCATTACAAACAACCAGTGTCATTGACAGCAAGAATTTGGTCATATATATTCATTACAAAACTGTATTTTATAAATTTTCTACAAATGTGCTTTAAGACTCATTGATCAACACTATTTCTTAGAATAATCCAGTTAAAAGTGGTTATACCAAAATTATATATTTCCATCATAACATTATAAGCTAATATTGATTTTTTTCTCTCTCTAAGGAAAGAAAAGTCTTTGTTCCTGTAAATCTTCCACATATATGTCCATAATATTCTCCAGAGGCTTTTTTTATTCTTGCAGGAATTCAGACTGTCAGTTATTTTATGAAATCCGCCTAGTTCTTCAGGAAGATTGAGTGAGACCCAGTCAAACAGAAAACAAAGCCAAAATCACATACTGTTTCATCTAACTTGCAATGCTGGTTTTTTAACCTAGTTTTATAGCTGCTTATTCATACAAAAACAAATTATTTTAAGAAAACCCATAAAAATTCTAATAAATTTGAGGGATTTGGGCATTCAGTGAAAATATGACCTGGCTATGAATACTACTTAGGCAGAAAAAGAAGCTGTATTTGTAAAGCACATGGCATGCTTCGCTCAAAGTATCAACTAATATTGTAATGAAATCAAAGAATTAAGTACCACTTTCAGCTTTAAATAAAGTTGGCTCTGCATTTAGATTTGACAGATTGTCCTTGTTTCTGATTTTAACGTGATAGATTTTTTCCCCCCCACTGTTAAATTCCATGTGGCTATCAGGAGACTGCTAAAATCATAATGTGATTTCAGAATGAGCTCTTGTGATGAAGTTAACTCCCTGTATAGTTCAATGTCTGTGTGGTGGAATTTTACCTAAAAAGCCAGATATCTCACCAAACATATCATCAGTCTCTTCATTGCTCTATTTCTCAAATTTGTTATTCTTCCTTAGCTAAAAGCTCCCATTGGAAAATTATAATTTCACAGGAAAAAAAAATAAAAGGAAAAAGTCACACATGTTTTTATTGTGGAATGCATTTTCAGTGCATTGTGTCTGCATATACTTAGTAAGAAAACAAATACCATCAGTAGCTACTAAACAAACTACTGGCATTTAAAATATAAACTCAAGGCAAATATACTATCAGTTTACTTCATCACTCATAAATAATAATCTCACATTATCACTCTCCAGAGATTAAGGAATGGATACAGACAAAACATTTTAAATAAATCTTCAAAGAACAATCAAAAATATGATACATGAAGTATCAGGCACACTAGAGACAATTTAATGTCTCTAAAACTCTGTAACATCCTCTTCCTGCGGAATAAGGTGGAATGTCAGCATTAGAGTGTTTTTTTAATGTCTACATAAAGATTTAACAGCATAACCCTAGCACCTCAATCAGGAAACTCTGGCCATTATAATTTCTCAATCAACATCAAGCCACAATTAATACAGTTCCCCCCACAATATTTTTGCTTTCATCCTATTAGAGATGTCTCTTCTTTCCAAATCCCCAGTACCCTGTTGCCCAGAAATGGAAGTCTTGACTAGTAGCCCACCAGTTCAGGAACACCCAAGAAGTGTCAAAAAGTCTGAGACCTAGTAACATACAGTGCTGTCTGAGAAAAGCCTGCCTCCCCATTCTCTTCCACCTTGACTGCTGAGTTACAAAACTGACTACAGTTCTTCCTCATTTGTACTCTCTCCAGCTAACAATATCTGGCATTCAATTTAGTGATTAACATGCTGCTGTTACAATTCTATGCACCGACATAACTGAATAAAAAGAAATCTGTATGTGAATATACTTTTATTGATATACTCTTTAAGAACAGCCTATCCTATATCCTATGCATACTCTATGCATAGATTTATAATGCAGTAGTATTTACAGCTGAGAGTGGCTACTGTCTGTATGTAGTAGTAAGAAGACAAATGTTCTCTTGTTTGCTCATTCTTTTCCCATTTGCTATAGTTTTACAAAACAGTTGTCTTTCCTTACCAGCTGGAGCACAAATAAAAAGGCTATTGATGCTACTTTTTACGTGTAGAAATCTGGATCCAATATTAAGTCACTCTAATTAAGCCGTTAGGTAAATCAGCACTCTAATACCAGTTTGACCCAAATACATATCTGACTCAACAAATCTTAGTCACATCTACATTTTAAAGCAGATCATAAAGAAAACCAGGGTTACAAATTATGCTGCATTTTAATTGCATTTAATTGATATATATCTTTCCAAAGAATTCAAAACTGATATACAAAGCTACCCTGATTTAGATACTTGTTCTCCCTCTCAGCATGGAAAACTTCCCTTCCAAGCAACTGGAAAAACTTGACAATGCATTTCAGTGGCGGGACCACACTTCACACAGTGGGAGTCCACGGGACAGGACTGATCTGCTGCCCAGGACATCCCCCTTGTACTCCCCCCGATTGCCTCCCACCCAAGATTACTAATTTCCTAAATGATCAGTGTTGATTCCCACTAGGCATACCAAAATCATCTGACTTTGTCCTATGCAGCAGCTAAGTAGAACATGTCACACTGACTCACAACATACATCCCACTGCATGCTTTTGCCTCTTGAAGACTCAGTAGAACTGCATGAACAGCAATTATGCTGCCTCCAGAAGCCTCCTTTTCCCTCCGCTTGAATTTATGAAGCTTGTTTCACTTGTGATTTTTCTGAGCTGTGGCTGTTGCAGCAATATTTTTTGTTTAACAGCCAGCTGTGTGCAATTTTTTAACTAGACTTGGCATTTATATTCTAGCAATCATTTATTAAAAAGGCATCAGCAATGCTCACTTCTCCCTTGCCTTATTGAAAAGGTCTGGATGCCTATGTGGCTTGATAAGCAAACCACTGCCACTCATTCCTTAAACACAGCTTTACATCAAAGAGGCAAAATATTTCTAGCAGCTGCAAAAATGCAATAGATGTTCTTGCTGGAGTCAAAGCAAAGGTGAGAAAAAGAGGAATTTGCAGCCTGTATTCTGGGTCTGGTGTAAGACATTGAGAGGTTTCTTATTTCCAAAAGAGCATATTCCAAAATGAAGTTAAAATTCTCTGAAGGAAAGAAAGCAAATTCATAAGGACCCATTTCAACCAATCCCAAATTTACATACTGAGTCAAATTAGCCTCTCTGTTTGCTTTGTTGCCCTTCTCTGGTCTACCTGCTGTTCACATCATTACAGCAGGGATTAGGCTCTGGGACCTGGCAACTTGAAATACTACACAGGCAGTATCTTTCTTTCTCCATTTGATTTATCATGAGAAGGATTCATTTGGCTCAATGGGTCAAAACTGGAAAAACACTTCAGTATAATACTATTCATTATTAATAGACTTTCACAGCCATGCAGACAAATGGAGAAAAGAGAGACATTCTTAAGACAAATTAATGAAAATTCTATTATAATGTAGTTTGCCTAGTACATAAATCTCACATCCATTAAAATTACAGAAACATTTTCATCCCTGTCATCTCCATCTCACTTAAGCACTCAGGCTCACTTACGTCTACTTTTTCTCTCACTGAAAACAAGGCCGATGGCCTAATTTAAAATTACACTTGGGTGAATTTAGAAGAGATTTTGAGGCTTGACATCCATTAAGATTTGTCATAGAGCCCATCTTAGCTCTCTCACCAGAGAAGCCTTAAAACCAATCCATGTAACTTCTTTTTGCCATCCCAAAGCTAATCAAAACATACAGGAATTATTTACAAGTTTTTCAGGCCTGTGTCTTTCCTGTACAACATAACAGGACTTCTACTGCAAGTGCTGAAAGGAAAATTACCAAACTACTTCTTAAAATTTGAAGGGACAGAGCCATTTTCAAGGTAATGACAAGTGTATTAGAGCTCTCAAACAGCTGATTAGTGTTTAAGTAGCATTGGTTTAATTTTTCATATCTACACCACAGTAATAAAATAGAGGTGGTATTAACTGGTACCTTTGTTTCATGATTGCAAGTTAATTATGGTAAAGCAAAAACATAATGAACAGGATACCTAGACTGTGGCATTGCCTAACTCTTAGTTGCTTGGTATGGTAGTGTTAATGATGAGCTTCCAATGGAGCAAGTTTTGTGGGGTAATCTAGATTTAATAATAGCATGTGATCAACACAGAAACTTCATCCTATGGCTTCTTGCAGGAACTGTCACAGCTGCAGTCCCACACACAAAGCTCCTCTGCCGTTCGCGCTAGTAGGGTTGCCAACAGCAGGCATAGTTTAACTGACTCGTGGCAGAGCACACAGTGCTGAGACCTGGTAGTCTCAAACTCCCTGGTTCTGACTTAAAAATCCTTTAGGAAGTACAATTTTTTTCCCCCAGATGTCCATAGTTTGCTCCTTTCTGCATTTCTAACTTCATTGTGCCCCTGCCCTCGTACTGTCTCTTCTCTGCTCTTCACTCTCAGCTCCAGCTCTGCTCCTCAGCTTTACTGTTAGATCCCAGCCTTCCTTACTCTCCTCTGAGCAGCCTGTTCTTACCTTATTTGTATATCCCTGTACTATATCTCTAACCATCCTTTGTTTTCATTTGCAGCTCTTTTTCCAGAGCTGACATGCCCCTGCTCTTCCAGGGTCCTCCTCCAGCTTCAGCCTTGACTTCATATGCTACCCTGGCTATTTGTCCCAGGCTGTTTGCTCAGCCAACCTGTTCATCTCCCAGTCTCATCTCTGTATATTTCTACCTCCCTCCACATTTCTGGACCTTCAAATCCTTCTCTGACATAAATCAGAACCACCTTCCTGTTTTCCATCTCCAAAAGAAACTTCATCTTCCTTCTACTCCAGTGTTGATACCACTTCGTGGTCTCCTGGTCCAGGCACTCTTCTAAGAATCTTTTCAGCTCAATTCAACCTCATCAAGATTTTGCCAATATACACTCCCTGTGCAGTTTCTGTGAATTTTATATTTGTATCTAAAGAGTACATGTGCCTGCAAACTCATCTGCTTTTTCCAATCAAATTACTAGTCTGATGAAAGATATTATTTCTTCTTCCAAACCTGGCCTCATTTTGAGACTGAAGGTTTCCTTCCCCTGCATCAACTAGATTCCACAAAAATGGAAGGGAGCATGGGATAAATGCTGACCCTAATTAAACAAATCTACTATCTAATAAGATTAAAACAGTTCCTCTTCAGAGAAAAATTTATTCCTTTCTATAGTAAAATAACTGGATAATCTATAAAATAAAAACAGTATCTCAGCTTTAACCTTTTCCTAGGCCAGACAGGACAGCGTCCTTGCAATTCCTACATGATCTCACATGACGCTCTGAAAAATCTTTTAATGTTAAAAAAAATCCTAAGATACCTAAATGAATGAACTATGCACCTTAACACTCTGGCACAGCTGAAAGAGTGATGCACTTTGAGAAGAATTTCAGGTCAGAAGGGTGTTTTTATGAGAGAGGGAAGGGTAAGGCTGCTGAAACTCCTGTGCTTGATATACATGAGTATGCTTCAAGTTCACAACACAATCACATAGATCAAAGCTAAATTTAGAGACAGTGAATTATTCATTGCAACAGTAGTCAGCTAGGCTTATCTGAACTCTGAGGAACTGAGCACACCACCCCAGACAACAATAGTTCATACATGCACAGTTTTCTCAGATCTCTTTTGGCTTCATGGTGCAAAAAAAAAAAAAAAAATTGCATTGGTCAACCAGTTGCGCAAAATCTTGTTGAAGATTTTTCTAGAGATAGGTAAAAAACTATAGGTATTGCTTGCAGTTTTTAATATATTAAATGCCATTTACCCTTGTGTCCAGGGATGCAGAAGTGACAGTTCAACTGAACTGAGAAAGCAAGTGTAAAAAGGAGAAAAGCCACTAGTACAACAGTTATTAAGATACTCAGAAAACAGTGACATCCAGATTTCATTCCCTGTCCAAAGCAGACACTTGAACCGAGATGAAAGATAGTTCAAGTCCCTCCTTTAGATCCTGGGAGTAGCAAGTTTAAGCATATGAAAAAGATTACACAAGTTTATGAGAGATTATATTGACACTGGGCCTGTGATAAGAGGACTGGAGTCAAGACCCAAAAGGCTCCCCCAGCCCTCTGTCCCCGTGAATATTTCCAAATCCAATTTACACATTTATTTAATACATAGATTATGTTCTAAGCTATTGCCATTGTAAGTATTAGCACCAAAGCTCATAGAGTATCATTTCCTATTATTTAGCTTAAATATTCCCTTTGAGTTTTATCACCAGTTTGCCCCAGGGACTGACACTAATAGTTAAACTCAGGGCTGGACTAATCAGTAAAAGGACAAATACCAGCAATGTTGTGCATCATCCTGCTGAAAACTTGTTTATTCAAGAGCTTGTTATTGATGAGCAGGTGCTTGCTAGCAGCATACAGGACTTGCTTCATGACCTCAGGAAAACCAAGGAATGGATTCCTCTGCCAGACCTGCTAATTCACCATAGCATGTATTTCTCCAGAACCAGATGTTGTTATGGACAAGAGCATTCATCCCAATCCAGCAGGCTTCAGAAGTCTCCCTACCATGCTGAGGAAAGCTACTGTCTGTCTACTGCATTTCTGCTTTTTTTGACAACTCTTGTCTCTTTCAGAAGTACACCAGTTATTCAGAAAACAAATATTTTTATCCTTTTCCTTGTGATTCTAAACCCCACTTTTTTTTAAACTTCCATTATTAGCTTACTTATGAAAAATCAATACTAGAATATACACAGTGGAAGCATTCAAGGTTCTTTTTAATTCCATTCTCTACACAAAGTGGTGTAGGAAGAAATATAAACTTAGTATAGGATGTCCTGGATGTCTAAAATCCATCTACAGTAAAGCAGCCAGCAATAAATAATACTTACTATCATTTGCGTCAGAGTGAATATGCCATTGAGTTGGCTGGGTTAGTTGTTTTTTTGTACAACCAGGGTTTTGGGCTATCAGAAGACAAAAAAACCCTGCACTGGTTGTAGTCTGAGCCAGTATCTTTACAATTATTCTCACAGCAATAAAAGGCAACATTTGCAGCATGGAGGGGAAACTTTGTATTAAGGGAACACAATTTTCTAAAAGCATTTCCAGAGTCAGGAAATCATGCAGTAAAAGGGATCTTTGACATGAGATCTTGCTGATGTTTATGCACAGAGTGGGGACTCTGAGAGAATGAACTGACACTGCTGCCACTACCAGACAGACTATGTTCACTAGAGACCATTTGCGAATAACATCTGCAGAAGGAGTGGCACGCAATGCTGCACTGAGGCACAAATCGCAGTTTCCATTTCCAGTTTAAGGTCTACATGAGATATTTACTGCTGGCATATTCTTTTCAAGACCGGTTACATCTGCCTGGACACTTCTCTTAAATAAGGAGCAGGTTACTTGTACATGGAAGAACAGGTATTGCCATTGCTGAAATATGCATGGGACATACCAAAAGTTGATCACTGGTGGTTTTTATAAAAAAAAAAAAAAAAAAAAAAAAAAAAAAAAGCAGGATGTCACCCTCTTAAATCTTAAGAAAAAACAGTTACACACAAGCACTTCTTAGTCATTAAGACTCACTGTCCCTTAAGATGTTCAGAACTGTAACAACTGCATTATCAGCTGTGGGTTTTTTGGGGCGGTGACAAATTAAAAAAAGGTGTTCCTTCAAGTAGTCTAATATAGACTTATCACTTGCAGTGTTCAGGATTGCTCTGCCAAGGAAGAATAGAAACACATTAATAGATTATACGTGACAAATCAGGAAGATTGCAGAAAACAGAAGCATACTTAAATGCATCAAAGATTTCTTTCTCGTTTGAAGCACATGGCAGAGAGTGGTTTTCTTCCTGCTCCATTTTAGGAATAAAAGGCTGCTTCTTCCTTTAGTAAAGGAGACACTATAACATGTATGTTATCCCAGCCAGTCAGGTATTTCCCCTGCCCTCAACACATGAACAGCTAGAACAAAATAATTTGTGTGCAAGATTTACCAAGTATGCTATAATACTTACGTATAATTACGTTTGCAATATATGCTATTTCCAGGCCAAATACAAGTTGCTTATACATCATAGTGTTTGACCTGCAGTTTTCCATGAGGCTCCTCTCGTGCATGTCTCAACGCAATTATGAATCTGGCCCCTAGAGACAGACAGGGTGCCAGGTGAGCATGATGCAGGACTCAGATGTAGTACCAAGGTTGACAGCAGCATCTCCACCCAACAAATGAAAGAACATTGCAACAAAGGGCATTTTTAGCATTACAATAAACCAAATTAATCTGATTCCACAACAGCAGTAGTGACACCTATCTGCCAACCCAGTCCTCTGCTCTAGAGGAAAACAATGAAAAGATAAGTTATTGCTAAATTAAAATCAATAATAAAGAGTTTGACCTATACAGAATATTTTTCATCCACCCAGCTCAAGTACTTCCAAAAGATCCATGATACCATCTGTACTGTGTGGGCTTGTATTTTGGATCTCAGGTGCCTATAGTGCTTCTTGACCCTGAGCTCAATTCCATCTCACCATAGCAAGAGCAGTTAGCTCCCAGGCCACAACAGTGCTACAGATGTCCTAATGCTAAAAAGAGGACTATTTCTATACAGCAGAGATGAAAATCATCAAAGTTCAGATAAAAATAACCTTTCTTCCACATCTTCTAAGCAGTCTGGTTGCTTCCCAGACCTTCAGACCTCTCATTTCTCTGCCATTGGATTCACTTCATCTAAAAATGAAAAATTCCTAAACTGTGAATGACATCCGGTTATAAGTTAAGGTGTTTGGATAAGTCATTGTGCTTGGGTTTGGTTTTTTTTTGTCTTGGTCCTTCACCTTCACTGCAAAGTTGAGCTTTCAATGCCAGGGCACACTTTCTGCATCAGTGCCACACACAGTGGATACAAAAGCAGTGCCTGGTAAGAGCCATTAGCAATTCCAGTACATTTGCACATTACTGTGAATGTTTGGAAGGACAGCATACTGCATGGCATGCAGGGTCTTTCACTGCCACACTCTTGTGTGGAGACAAAGCTTGTGTCTTGGGCCATAAAACAGATGCCCTCCAAACCTACAGAAATGAGTAACACATTTCTAGTAATCTCTTCCTTAGTGCTCAATGTGAACATTTATATGTTACCCCATTTATCCATGATAGTCTCAATGCACAAATAAGGGACATCTTCTAAAACTTTCTGTGGCAAGAACACTGAAAACTGTCAAACTTCTTCCTCCCATAAGTCTCAATATATTTCTGGGTGGGAGGACATAAAGAGGTGTTATACAACCTCTGGAAATGTTCCAGTTTGAAAAATCATGATGTCTGGTCAACTCCCTTAGTTCTAGCATATCATTTGCATGCTGCTACTTTAATTCCTAGGATAATGCAATACAGGAGGAGAAAAGCTGCTGTTATTCAGTCAAAAACTGTTTGTCAAATTTTCACTGGGAATTCTAGTCTCTTCAGGAAAGAATTTCTGCTTTCCCCTGCCTTACCCCCAGCTACTGTGGTTTTGGTGGGAAACCTCTTTTGTGGTCAGACTGCAACCTTGGACTGATGTGGAATCCACCCTTCTTTGCCTACCAAAGGGCTAAACAGACTTCAAACCCCCAAAATTTCATGGAAGAAAATTTTTATTTTCCAGCCAACCATAGCCATTATTTTATCCTAGTTCCTAGTGAGTAATATTTTCTAACTGTAACACCCTAACATACTCATTCTTTTCCTCTCCATCTATTCTTTCTGCATCAAACGCCATCTGAAGTGACAGACAGGCAGACAATGCAGAAACGTTTTCAAATCCTACTGGGAAACACACTTCAAAGAAAAGTATCAAAACCATCAAAAACCACACACAAAATATAATGGCACACAATTAATTAACCTGTCAAGAGAGAAGCAGACATTATTGTTCTGATGAGGTTTTTAGACTGTGGGTTGCTTCCTCTTGCCAGGTGCAGCTGCAGTGATAGCAGGGGAGAGCTCACAAAAATACTATACTGCCAACCTAGAACAAAAACTGGCCTTCAGACAAATGGCCCAGCCAGGCACTCAATGCATACAAGAGCTTCACTCCAGAAAAAATCAGACAAACCCAGGGTGAACCTTTTGTATGAGTTTGGGCTTTTTGTTTTTGTTTTTTTTTTTGTTGTTTTGTTTTGTTTTTTGTTTGTTTTTTTTAATTTTCCATTTTTCACAGCTGCCACCAATATTATTTTTATTCAAAAAAGAAAAAAAAAAAACCACAAAAAAAGTGTAGCTGGAGTTCAGCTGGAGTCAAATACATGGAGCTTTTCAGGCTCAATCCAATGAAATACTGAGAACCTTCTGCAGTGGAAACTGAGGATACTCACTAAACAGAGATAAGCAGAACACAGGGACTGGTCTAGTGAGGGCTGTGTGCCCAGGCTGCCTGTCCAAAACATATGAATGTGGGAATCTGATAAAGATCTTTAGCTTTATGGAAAATAAAACCAACAGAAAGATCAGTTTTTACACTCTTGGGCTTTTGTCTTCATTTCTGTACGGGATTTAAAGCAAAGTTTATGTTACTATGCCTAGTTGTCTTAACTTTCTGTAAATTTTTTTCACTTGATCAACATTTCACCTGTGTCTTTGATTATATAATGTCCTAGTGCAGATCACACTGTTACCCACACTGCCAGCTATAGCTTTTTGTTTTGGCCCAATCTGGAAAAATTTTCTGGGATTCAGAATTCTCTATGTTTAATGGGGTTAAATCACTACCAAGATTAAGAAAGTTTGTTGAATATTTGCCATTAGATAAGTCTTCTTATTCTGGAGCCTTTCTTGTTCATAAATTCACTGCAGTTTATTCATAAGGTAAATAAGTAGGAAACAGATAATCCTTCAGATACAGATAACTGCAGTGCCAGGATGGAAGGGTCTCTGAAAGAGCAAACAGTTATTCATATATTATTCATCTTTTTTTTTTTCTTTTTTTACATTTCAGCCATAAAATTTCAGCTGAATCTCAGTAGGCATCCTGGGGAATAGATACACGTTATAGCCTGGGAACATATTCTACGAGCTAGGTTCTGAAATTATGGATAGCAAGAACTCGGGAAGCAAGAAATACTGCTTCTCGTAGCAGACTACCAATAGGAAACAAGTTTTGAGAGTACTTTTGCAAAAAACAGGGTTATGTTCCCCACTGAAATATGTGTCAGGACAGCTAAGATGATGTTTTGCTGACAGAGTATTGGTCTACATTTAAAAGATAAAGGAAATTTATTTCCTATGTCCCTTGTAGGGATTTCATTAAACATTTTGACTACTAGCATGCTATCAAGTGATATAATGTTTCAGATATGAAGTGATGAGCAACAGTATGAAAATCTAAGTTTTACAGCTTCATATCCATTAACAGTTTATTTCAAATGCATGAAAAATTATGTGAGATATGACCAGAAAAATACTCAAATATTTATTATTAAATCCCTTTCTGTCTACAACTGATTAATGATCCAAATACTAAGATGTTGGAAATCAAGATGAAGAAACCTGGGAAGCTTTTCATGCACTTGTAGATAGACATGTGCCCACTCTAGAAGAACCTACTGCTGGTATATTATCTTATTCATTTTCACAAATCCATGACCACACTGGATAACCAAAACAGGAAAACAGAAAGTCACTACCTGTAGTGGTTAAGTTAAAGTATTTTTTATTTTATTTATCTGATAGTATAACTATGTGAAGACATGACTCTATTTGTTTTCTGCAGCTCTGTGTTATTGAAATATGCATACTGTAAGAGGCTAAAGAGGCCACAAGGTGACATTGCCATAACTGATTTGACACATAAGGTTCTTGCCCTTTCCAAGGGAAGAGTATAGGGTAGATGAAAAGCTTCCCTTATGAAAGAAAAATGTGCCAAAATTCTGTGTAAATAGAGCCAGATACTAAAACATTTTGGTGGATTTTTGGCTGCAGTAAAGACAGTGTATAAAACCGGCTCATGCAATATATGGTCAATTTACATTTATGAATACATCTACATGGACACCAGAAGTAGTCCGTTTGAAAATTTGAACTCATGAAAGATCATAGAAGGCAGTAAGACAAGTCACATGCCAAAGCAAAACAACATTTACCAGCTGAATGTGAATTTACAAGATCCACCAGGCAGGCAGTAGGCCATTAGGTAAGACTTCATGTGGTACACATGCATCCATCTCTGTGATAAAGCAGGAACAGCCTGCACTGGCCAAGACATCTTTCCCTCATTTAATTTAATTCCAGACTGCCTGTAATGCTCCCAGTATCAATGACACTCTTCCAAAAATATTAGCTGAATCAGGCTTGTAGTCCTTTATTAACTGATCATCACACTACAAGACCTGCTTACAAATGCAGCTACACTGGTCTAATAACCAAGTAACTTAGTGTGATGCAATGGCGTTTCACGCTGTTAGAATTGACAACAAACAAAGCAAATGTCATAGAACAGGAGACATGAAAGAGTAAGCCAAAAAAAGTAACCTAGGCTGGCAACATCTGACTATCGGAGACCGTGACTGCGCAATTCTTTCAAAGCCAATGTGACTACACAGTTTCCAGTGGGGCATGTGCTTAAGATTCTTTCTAACACAGGAATAGGCACGTTAATTTTGGTAATGTGACACAGACTGTGCCTGTGTATGCACAAGCTCACTCAACATGCACAGACTGCTGCTATATTGTTCTGCAGCTACTAGATGTAATAAATTTACAGAGAAGGAATAAAACAAAATCTGAAATCCACTGCTAAGAACAGGGACCTTAAGATCTTTCTTTTATTCAAACTAAATATGGAAAGGCTCATGTGATTTGAAAGTGCCCAACAAATATATTCAGTCCAGGCTTGCCAGATATGCAGACATGCAGCAAGATGCTGGTCTGTGATTCATTAATTAGTATTCTTGTACACATTTACCTCAGAAATAAGCTTGAAATGAAGTTCAAAATGGTGACAGCATATGTGAGAAAGCTCCAATTCTCATAGGTTCCTGCTAAATATCTTCATTAAGAGAATGGCATAATAAAAGTGTTTATTGAACTAAATCTGGATGATACATATGCATCAAGCCATTGGAAACTCTTCATGTATCAAACCAGCCAAATTAAAATACTCAGTACTCACTGTAAACCAGGCACATGTGGATAGGTTGGTGTAACAGAAAAGATTAGTGAAATAAAACTTACCCAGCTATCCCGAAGGCACTTTTAAGACTATGACACTGCTTTATTTAAGATTACTCAGTACAAACAAAAAATAAACACAGCCTTATTCAATCTTTAGTGATATTCTTATCTTAGATGCAACACAAGTCAATGAAATGCCAGCTGAAATGTTTTTAACTAAAGCCGTTCATATGATTAGAAACTTCATTTTGATCTTCAGCACGAATTTTCTCTAAACCTCAGGCTAGATTTGAGAGCTGCTTATCATAAGTGAGCTAACTAGCTCACAGAGGAGACAGGAGGAATTCCCAGGTTAGGAGTGAAAGGAAGGCACACATACTTGAGAAAGAAAAATAAAACATTTTTTTCAATTCAATGTCCTATTCCTTTGTTAGTAAGTTCCCTGAAAACAGGGCAGTTTGATGTATTTCAAAGGCTTCCTACCACCACACAGTAGAACTTCTTCAGAATTTCCTGTTTCTCTGATGCATGTAATTTGGACAGTTGGTCTAAATCACAGATAAAAAACACAACAAGGCAAAGGTTTAAATTTTCTGAAGCTTTTCATGTCCTGGGTGTGTAAATATTCTTGTGTGTGTTTGAATAGACTGTGCAGTTCTAACTAATTTTACATTTTCAGCACACATTGTGACTAAACAGAAAACTCCAAGAAAATAAAATAACACATTCCATGTTTTGACTGCCGTAACAGAGATTTACTTACAATCACTGGAAAAGGAAATAAATCCCAGGCTTCAAAAGTTTATTTTCTCAACTTGGTAGACTAAGAAAGAAGTAAAGAACAAGGAAGAACCCATCAGGATCTCCAAAAGCAACGCTAGACACTGGAATGAAACAGAAAAATAGGATCCAATCTACCTGAGGCAACATATCCATGAGCAGAAGCTGCCAGGTACCTTTAAATTACCTATTCTTAGCACAGCAGTGTAGAAACGCACCACAAATAAATGTAATTCATTTTCTTAGAGCTGACCTTCAGTCAGATTGTTATTGACAGAGTTTCCCCTGAGAGAAGCAACCCAATTCCTCAAGCAGACAGCTCAGTTGGGGGAAAATGGGGCATGGACAGAACATATGTTCTGATCATTAGTACCTATTTAACATAATTAGTCATTCACACATGCTTTGGCAGTCACTTGTGGCACAATCAAAGCCAAGTTTTCCATAAACATCTACTACCTCCCACAGAAAGACTAGGATGGGACATAGTGTAGACTCAGACCACTATCTGCATAGATGAGATCAGACACATACCTTTGCAAAGGCATGTCTGCAGGTGGTGAGTTAATACTGAGAATCTGTGAGGAAGGAGATTAACACAATTGCCATAACTGGAAAACATTAAATAAAACAAGTTTTCCTCTGTTGATGTAACAGCTTTGTGAATTTTATATTTGGTAACAAAGGACAGAGAAAGAGTTGCTGTTTAGAAGACAGGATTTTTCCCTGGCAAATATACATTAACTGAAAATATGCCATTGCTACTGGCTGCTCTGTAACTACCACAGCATGTCAGTTAGTCTATTTAGAATGCTTTAAGAGTACATCTAAAGAAAAACCATATTTTCCCTAGGAACAATTAAAAAATAATCTTATCTTTAACCTGACCATGGGATAGGCAATTAATTTGTTTGCTCTCCTAATGAAAAGGTAAATAAGCATGCCATAAATATTTAATCTGCAATCTTTTTCTCTTGCCAATATGTGGTTGGTTTCTCATAGCAACAACAGCTGTGCCATTGCCAACAACAGGCCACCTGAGTAACTGCATGCCTGGACTAATTCCACTGAATGTAATATCTGTCCTTCATCATAGCTGTTCCCCTGGTGGCAGCTTGAAAGGCTTGCTCATTGTGGTTCAGCAAGCCAAGGGTCAGCAAACTAGTCCCTAGCGGGAGGTTCTAGTCACTCCTACCTTCCCTGCTCACCTCTGATGGATGCTTCTCCTACAGGGATGCAGGAACACAAAGAAAAACATAGATAGCTACACATACTCCAGAAACCACCGAGCAGGAACAGTTCTGAGACAGTGAAAAACATGGGCAAAAGAAACCCATGTCGGTTCAGCAGTTCCAGAAGTCTGAATTCAAACTGTGACAGGAGTGCCATATGACCCACCATTAGCTCACTGTGATGATAGAAAATCTTTTAACTTGTAGCCCCTACTGATTCTTCCTTTTGGCCATCAGTTATGCAAAACCCCTGATTTCATTCTGCAGATAATCAGGCCATTTACTGGTGAACCAACTATCTGCCCAGGACCTTCTCCTTAATATCTAGTTGGCCTTGGTCAAACTCCCGATTAAAGATTCTTCCTTCACCAGTAAAATGTTTATATACCACTTTTTCAGCATAATAGCACATCAGTCAAGAGGCCAGCAGTCACTAAATGCAGGTTTCACGCTTCACACTAGGTAGCTGTTTGTTTCTCTAGCTGCCTATAAATTTCACAGAAACTAATAATGCATGAAAGCGGCTAAATGTGAGGAAAAATATAACCATATGAACTATAATGAACTTTTTATTGCAGTTTATATTACCAGTGTCTGGAATTCTGGAAATATTACTGAACAAATCACCACTATTTCAAATAATTGCATGTAACAGTAAATTATTCCTACAATGCATGCCTGAAAATTAAACTGCCTACATAAACGATACAGAACATTCCATAAGACAAGGATTTTATCAGAAATCAATCAGCATACATGCCCTCTGAATTTCATAATGAGGAATTGTCAGTGCAGGCTGAAAATCTCCCAAGTTAGATTTTACCACAGTTACTAGCCTTATAGAAGAATATGAAATATGATCTTAAAAATCCCTGTATCCAATTGACTACATGTGTCAACTTGCCTTGAAAGATTAACTAAATTATGTAGAAAGGGGGACACAGAGCTGGTAGGATTGGCAGGATTTAAAACTCTTTGATGTATGTTTCTTAAGTGCTGAGATAGGGCTCTTGAAACCACAAATAATACTATGAAAATGTGCTTTGAAATGTGTTGCAAATATACAGTACTACATAGCTGCTATTACAATTACTGTATCTAAAATGTGCATGCACACACCGTCTTTGAATGGGGAGTGTTACAAAATCCTTGACCAGGCTGGAAGTTACCTCAAAGAAATGTTTTCAAAGGAGGTTCTCTTACACCTTGTAAGTTCCTGTTATTGTTGGACTAATAAATCTCATCAAAGTTAGTGGAAAATAAGCTTGTGTTAAAAATGTAGCACTTGCCTATTTTTATAAATTGGCACCTATGTGCCAGTTTCTTCCTAGCTAATAACCTCCATTTTTTTGGAGAGGGGTGAGTTCCTAGGTTAATGAGGCCAAAATCAGAGGTATTAGACACCACATGTGATTTACAGCCCCCAAACCCACCAAAACTATGATCTAAAAGAGCCTTCTCATCTGTCCTCAGAGCTTGAAGGCACCCAGAATTATGAACTGACTCCTTATAGTGTCTTCCTAATTTTCTGGGCATTGGTAAATATACATATTCTCCTTACTCAGAGCCACTCCACTTGGGGAATTTTAAGGTCTCTCTTCTCTTTAAGCTGACTGGAGCTGCAGAAAACAGATGTTATCTCACATTTATAATGAATCTGCATAGAATTTCTACCTTCTAGCCTCTTTTTATAATCACCAGAGAGAGTGAGGCAATTTTAGGCTACCACTCATGTGGCCCATGAAGATGTCTCCTTTAGAAGTGAACCACAGGACATGAAAGTGGGTATTTGACTCTTGAGAATAATGAAAGGAGACCAGCGTGACTGAACAACTCTGTGTACACCAACATTTGAGCAGATGCTTTCCATCTTCTCATCTAATGCCCTTAGGATACTAATACCATTGAAACAACTTGTAGAGACTTCATACACAGAGAGCAGATTTCTGAAGACATAGATTTGAAAATGACAACAATTCTCTTTAGAACTGTTAGCCTTCAGTTACCCGAGTTTTGAGGAGAGGAAGAGGAGAAGTCCAGATGTAAAATTCACATAACATGAGGAAAGTCTGAAATATTGAATATGAGGTTCTATAATGGAGGGAAAATTAAAAGTGTTTACGCATTTGTAAAATTTCACTCAAAAAAAAAAGTGAGATTATTTCCCCACTGAAATAATTTCATTATGACTAGACTGCATCACATTCTTCAGACACCCTTGAAAGTCCATTAAGATCTTTAATTTTCAAATCAAAATGTTTGTCTCAGTGCCTGAAACACAACAGAATAACTTCTGTTCAAAGAAATTTCTGCTCATTCAGGCATTAAAGGGAACTGTAATATAAGGGCAGGTTTTAAAATATTTTTTCCAATGTATTGTTGAAGCCAGATCAGAAGACACTTATAGAAAGAGAATAACATTGCAATTTTATCAGGAAACAAAGCATACCATCTTGATTTGACCTTGAGATACACTCTATTTGGTTGAGTGACTGGCCATTTCCTTCTATTTAAAAAGCAGATATACAACCTAGAGTTGAAAAACAATCACTTAATTTTGTAGAGGTCTACAAATGAACCTCTATACTAGAGCGACAAAGCACTCTAATGAAGAAAACCTCTTATTTTAAGTACCAATGGAGAAATAGTTTTCTTTACAGAAACAGAGCAAAGGAACATTTAAGGGGAAAACGTCTTTGATACAGTGTGGTTTAAAGAGTGCTTATAACCCCAGGGACCAGGGATATTTCCCATTACACTAGCAAAACTCTATTTAACAGAGGCAAACCTGAATTTGCTTGCTATTTTTCAAGCTAGACATCATGATTGAGAGAACATGAGTTTTGAATGTCTCCTCAGAGACCTACCAACAGGACTGGATATTCAGGGATCGTCATCAAAAACTTGAAGATGTCTCAATGCACACACTAATGTGAAGCCTTTCAGAAGACTTCAGGGCTGAGAGTGGGATCTTCAGAGGGACAATATGCTGCTGAGAGGAAGAGTGACTGCAACAAACTTCTTTTACAAACATTAGCAAACTATTGCAGCACACCTCTTCTTCATCTTTGTTTTAAAAATTAAGAAACTGACACTTAATGAGGTCAAATGAGTTTACTCACAGGAGATGGACTGATAGTTTCCTTCCTGTCCCATGCTGTGCTTCACAGCTAGGAGCAGTAACCTCCTAGTCACTTCTATCACCTTTCAGAAGAATGTCTCTAATTTACTAAAACTGCCACTACATTTTCTGGTTTACCCAAATCCAGTCTAATCTGGCTACTTCCCACTTTGAACTACTGAACTACTAACAAAACCCTAATCCTCCCTCATGTTCCTCAGGTAAAATGCCACTCAGTTCAAAGAAAAGGAATTATAGACCCCACAATGTCTTTTATGAAGAAAAAAAGCTAAGATCACTTTCTTTTTCAAGAGATTCTTCACATTTTCTCCATCATAACAATGCTTTGAAAATACACAGGGCTACATAGCTGCTATTACAATCACTGCATCTAAAAATAAGCTATACAGGTATCATAGAAAAACTCATTTAGGAAAAAAAGCCAGCCATAAATCACAATATTCTAGATCTATAGAAAACACCCTCTGGAATGCTTTTATGAACTTGTTTCATATAATACGTACACATAACCATGATACACAGAGATCAACTAAATCAGTAGTTAATATTCCCCTTCAAAATATCTGATAAATTAGTCAATAATGTTCACAACAAATCTCCTGCATCCTAGATGTGTTATCATTGCTACATTTTCCTAAGATAGATGTATTTTACTGTAACATATTTTACATTTCTTGTTTCAGTTTACTAGGACTCTATATATATGTAACAATGGCAAAAATAAACAGATGAATAGAAAAGTGTCACTGTTTTAATATACCCGCAATAGATGGATGATTATTTTGTTGCTTGGTGAACTCTTCCAATGTAAAAAAATAGCAGACAGGTATAAACTGACATGAGCAGATTTATAACCATTGAGTGTAGGCATTAGCTGAAATAATGGCCCTATGCAGTGAAAAATTAATTTTTCAAATTGCTGACCTTTAGAATTGATGATAACTGCATCTATTTACACCTCTAGTATACCTTTTCAGTATACAAAGAGAAAAATGACTTGTTGCCTAACAGATGCACCTTTAGACTCTCTGTTCTCTTTCTTGTTTCGGAACATATGAAAGAACATAATAATAATGAAAATTCAAAAAAAGCAAGCATTGCGTTGTGGATAACCAACCTTTGAAGGCATTAGCTAAACTCATTCTCTAACATTTAAATATGATTTACATATTATTAAAAAGTATCTGATACTTTCCCTTTTATTTTTGCATGCTCAGCCTACACATACACAGACTGCATTTATACATGGAATTAGCAATGCAGGACAACACAAGGCAAAACAAAAATCTAATAAATGCTGCTTGCCTTGAAAGAGGAAAATCAAAGAAAAATTCCATACCTGATTAACTCCTTTCCCTATTGCTTCATAGGTAAGAGCACAAAAGAAAACAAGCACTCTGTTTTCTCATGTGATTCCATCAGTAAGCCTCCTAAGGGGAAAGGATGTCTGACTTATGAATTAATACCTCACGAGTTCTCTGAATTCTTAAAGTATTTGGTTGCTTTACTCTCCTTGTCCTTCGTGCCTGAACAACATATAATAATGTTAAAAAACAGCCCAAGTCTTGGCAGGCAGGTTTACATGTGAGTTAAACTGCAATGGCTTTCATTTCTTGTTTTTCACATATCAAATGGGGATTAATTATCAAAATCCTTAATGGTGCTAAAATGTGTTTAGAAAAAAATATCTGCAATGATCAGGCAGAAAATAACAGTAAGGATGGTTCTGTTCAGTGTTTTTCACTTTGCAAAGTAAAAATGCTTGCCATAGAGACCTAGGAGTGACTTCATTTTAGAGAAATATTTTTTAGTGCAGTGGTGCAATGTTGTTTGGTTTGACTTGTATATTTGCTTTAAGATATTGAAAAGTTTTCAAGTTCAGTGGCATTAATTTTCATTTTAACAACAAAGTTAAATTTCCATACATTTATAATTCCATGAAATTTCTTTCTCTTTCCAGGAAGGCTTATCTTTACCTCCCTTCCATAGACTGTCTCCACCTGCTTATAAATATTTAACTGTAATTAGTAGACATAAGAATACCAGCTGCCTTTCTCTCTGTAGATCAAAAAATAAGCAAAATGTGCTTGCCCTTTGAGGCACTATACACCAAAAAGATTTTTTGAGCATGCTAAATGAACTAAGATCAGAAATATTCAGCTCAAATTTCACATGAAGAGCTACAATATTTGCAGCATGTGTCATTATACTATTTATTATTACCTTTCTTGGGGTTCCTGGGGTTGAATGTGGCATGACTGACAAACAAAACCAGCAGAGACCAATGGAAAGGAAGGAATCCATCAAATCTCCTATCATATAATGCTAAAATAGAATTCCTTCCCTTGTTTCATCTGCTCCCACTCAGTAAGAAGGCTGAGGAGTCTCTATATTTCACTGCTCAACGCTCAGAAGATAATCAAGACAAAGCCCTCCCTGAACCTTTTCAGTATTTTCCACCTCTACAAGTTAAAAGGGCAAATGTAATTGTTCCCAGACAGGCTATTTCTCCTCACCTTAAGGTACTTCCTTCTTAAAATACGGAGGGAGGTGGGAGGAGGGCGGGAGGGAAGACGGAAACAGTAACTGTTTTCCTAACATCCAACAAATCCCAGTAAATCCCTGTTTCTTACACAGCCCTCTCCAGAACTGTATTCTCCTTACAGGTCTTCTCAATACAGGGATGGTTGACAGATTAAGAAGCTGTGAAGAGTTAAAAGTTCTGAGAAGCCAGTATCAAGGAAAACTGCAGTAAAAGGGGCACTGTCACAGAGCAGGAGGGTCTAACTAACAGCACAAGCAATGTCCAGGACTATCATTTTGAAAATTCATGCATGAGCAGTCAGCAACTTGGGTAGTGAAAAGCACATCCCATGAGGCAAGTGTGCAGGAGGCGAGGCACACTTCCACCCATAAAACGCCTACATGAATGCCCATGATGCGTCAGCATCTGGCCCTCAGAGTACATTATTGTGGTTGAGTAAGATAATTTAGCAGTATGGCTTACACTTCAAAGTAGGTCCTTCACAACACGGACAAAACATGGGCATGATACCATGACACCAACTGTGGAGTCCCTTACACAAGAGGCCACGGAAGCAGGGAGGTTGCCACTCTGGGAGCATACACTTCACTAAGTGGCTGAAACTGAAGATGTTACATGGAACAACATAAACAAAAGAAAAATTAAAAGGAGGCAGGAAAACATTTTTGCCATTGACTATGAAAGTTACATACAAGATACAATTTAGAAAGAGTTTCAAATAACAACAGATGGTGATTGCACAATTTCAATCCTACTTGTATCTTTTGTGGATATATCATTTATCTATTGCTCCATTTGCCATATAAACAAAGAATAAAGGAAGAAATTTAAATACCTGCTTTGATTGCATTTTCTTTTTGATATTGAAATGGTTGCTTTCAATAATTTTATACTCCAGTTGACTCACTATTCATTATGAAATAATACAACTATGAAATAATGAGTTATACAAAACACACATTTCTGCAATGGTAGCTTACATGCTTGGGGCTAGCTATAAAAACACCTTTCTGTATAGAAGGCTTTGGTAGAATTATACTTAAAGTTGAATACTTTCTTCTAAATTGTTTGTTAATGCATCAATATACATACAACTACACAGATTTAAAAGTTATGTCTCCATTCTTCCCCCATACCCTCTCTATGGAAAAATCTGTAAGATGTATTTGAAGTGCCAATATGCATACCATCTTATACAAAATCATTTCAAATTACCATCTCTATATAGACATGCATACCGGCATATTTCCCACTTCCAAGAAAACTTGTTATTATGTTTGGTATAATATTTGCAATCCTAAAACAGTATCCCTTTCTATATGAAAAAACTTTCTCTCTTTGCTTCTACCAGATTAGGAGAGATCCCACGGTTAAAAGAAGAGAAAGCAACAAAAGAAAAAGAAATGCTGCTGGCTGATCTGAAGTTATCAAAGAATACTGACTAGGATGGACGCTTAATTTCACCCTATTAACTGTCTGCAAAATGCAAAGTCAAAAACAGTTTTCCTTCCTAGCAACTGGTTACCATAACATGGCAAAAAGTCTGATAATTTGTTATGGGGTTGAAAAGAGCACAGGACACTGCATCATTTTCTTCACCTCCCTCTGATAATGTGGAAAGAACTGAATCTGCTGGATCTCAGCTGTGCCTCCAGCAGGAAAGGGCGCATTCACCATCCCCTCACCTTGGACATTGGCTCAAAGCCATGGTTTATTTTTAAACACTTTAATAATAGAAGGCTGAAATAACCTTCTGAGGTCTCAATGGGTCGAATCCAGCATGCACATCTGACAGCATGATAACTCACGGTGCCCGCACCACTAGTCACAGTCAGAGATACTTTGAAATAAACTCGATTGAAGTCACTAAACAAGTGCTAGGTGGGTTTGGAAGGCAACCCCTCAGGCTGAGGCTTCTCACTTCTCCTCTGCCAAAGCACCAGCCCGGCGAGTGGACTCTGAAGCAGCCAAAGCACAGTGACTATAACTGCAGACAGAAAAAGCCATTACAAGTACCAGGGGAAGAGGAAAATCTCAGAAGTCTCAGGCATGGGGAGATGCTAAAGAAGAAACACAAAATGGCTTTAAGTTACATTATTTCCTCTCATAAAGCAGAAAGACAGCAGGTACCTCTGCTTGCAAAATGAAAAACTGCAAGAAAAAAACCCCAGTTTGTGCTCATGCCATTGATAATAATTTGGTTTGCACAAGATATACAACCCTACATATTCTGTGAACATAGGAAGGGTTGCTAAAACAGAATCCATATTTAAAGCCACAGAGAAGGCCAATTCAAACTTAGGGCTCCTCTGCTGTTTTATAAAGCACTTTCACACCAGTTAACTTACAGCTCGTTCCCTCTGTACAGAAAATAGTATTATCAAGGAATGAATCACTTTTTCTTCATATACTACATAGAGTTCCTCGGAAGATGATCCTCTGAATTTGCCTGTGTTTTCCTGAGATGCACTGTTTTTCTGACTTAAATTTTCCAGGCCCACATACTTTTTAAGTCATTCATTTCCAAAACCAATTCATAGCACAGCTGCACAAAGCTTTGTGGCAAAACTGCAAAGAGAGCAAAGCAGGAGGGAAAATGATGGGTCCATGACAAAGCAGGACTGCCATAGGCCAGTATCACACATATGGCTTTGTCTGATAAAACCTTAGCTGTGGCTGGTTAATAAAATGCCTGAATTTGGAGGATGAAATCTCCTCTCTTTTCCCACTCCATGCCTTTGTGGCTAAAGGTGGCAAATAACAGCAACCTCAGGGCAAACTGAGTTGCTGCATTAGAAGCCTGCCCCTCTTTCACTGCATTCAGCTTGTGTAATCTCCATGGCTTTTCACAGCAACAGACATCCTGAAATACCCAGTGAACAACTGAAAAACTGATCAGTTATATTACAGCAATATTTACTAGAATAATAAATCTGCCACAGAATGATTAGTACCCCATGTGCAAAATATTGTGATACATTCCCTGTATGTAAATTGGATGTAGATGTATTTGCCCCTACAAAAGGTATGTACAGTCAGTGAGAAATAGTAATTGTCAAAACAAATATGACAGAAAAGGATTCATAAACAAACAAACAAATGTAACCAGACTCTTCTTCCCATGAGGATAAACCAAATACAACTGTGATCAGGAGTCACAGAAGTCTTAGCCCTGATTTAATACAGCAAAAGCATCATTATCTTGACAGGCTCTAAGCTGAAGAGATGGAAGGACAAAGTCACAAACAAAGTCACCCTGAAAACCACACAGAGCATCACATGGCAATTTACAAAAGACAGTTATTGGTTCCACTGCTTCATGCATCCTTCCTTAGGTATCTTTCCTTAGGTCTAGATTTGGGGAGATAATGAATACTCACACAGCTCTTTGGGACTTCAGTGCTAGCTGTCAACACTCAACACACTCAAATTGGATGTCTTCAAATGGGAAATCAACAGCTAAGGCTGCACCTTTTTCTTCTTCACACCACTTCCTGCATCTAAGGTAACAACTTAGAGGTTGTTGACTCCCCTTAGCTGTACAAGCTTTGCCCCAGAGATGGGACAAAGGAGGGGAAGATTATGTTTCCCTTGCTAATCAAATTCAGTAAGGCCTCAAACTGACTTTTCATTGATGAATAAAGAGGGAATATTTAAAAAATCCATCTCAAACAGCTTATTCCAGCAATGGAAAGTGACAGCATATGCCCACACATAATCACATGGGAAATAATAATAGTACGTCCCAGTGCACTGCATAGCATAAGAAAGCCAACTGCCCAAGGGATATGTCAAGAATGATTTATTGTATACAGGGCTCTCTTTCCATGTGTCACTGCCTGATTTCTTCAATGGAATCACCAAACCCTTGGTGTAAAAATACCTACAGTTTCTTTCCCTTACCTTTTCTTTTATAGTTTGAAAATAACTTAAATGGTCTTTTAAAAGAAATACAGGATTTTCCTCAAAAGTCAAAAAATTGGGGAAGGTGTTTTAAAAGTACTTTGCTTTTCACTTATATTCACACACATAAGCAGACAAAATGTGTAGATTTTACTGAAAATACCAATATTTTTATTTGACAAACACATTGCTAATTCAGAAACTGATGCCTTTTCCTGACTCTTCCTGTAGACGCTATCCCATATAACTTTGTCTCGATATTTTCAGCTTTTGCAATGTAATTGTTTTGCTTCTGTATATCCATTACACTATTTCAGACCAATCTGATATACAGATAATGTATCCATAGATAGCAATCACAAAGTTAGTATCTTCTCGCAACACTACTCTCTTCTTACTTCTTCTCTTTTCTCTTACTTCTTTTACTTCTTTGTTTCCTACATCCTCCACTGCAACTTCCTAGGAAAGTTTAAAGGAATCAGTATATACTGGTTAAGGAATACAAAAAGAGACATGATTAGTGGTATCACTTGGCTTTCCCTGTAACAATTGTTTCTGGAAGGGAGTAGGTAGTCAGAACTCTATCTGGTAAAGATTTAGCAGTGCTATCTGCAATATGAGTTTTACCCCATGGACAGGAAGGAGCAACCTGCTTATGAAACAATACTACCTTGTTCGGTTGTCTGACAGATGAGTGGGTACTGTGTTTTCAAATGTGCAGTAGTAGCAACACTTAAGAATTGCCAGAATTCTTCCAAAGGCAAAGGCATGCTCCTGAAAAGGGTCCTAACTGTTCCCATTTTATCTTCCTTTTATCTACCAGTCCCAAAGTGCTTAATGACACAATCCTGCTTCTCATTTCTAGGCTTACTGAAATTTAAGAAAAATGTAAGTTCTTACCAGATTTCCAGGTGACTTTTGAAGATCAGTGACCTTTAACTTTGGCCTGGCAAGGTTTGGGGAAAATTAACAAAAAAGATGAAGCAAGACTACCCATTACAAAAAAATGATGAAATTGTACATCATTATGGTGAAACAGAACAGCCTGCAACAAGACAAAGTCAATCTTAACACACAATGTGGGTCTGTATGAAATACATCTACTGGTAACATTGAATGGCATAGATGAAAAATGCATTAAACAGCTTTGTTTTCACTCATTTTCTTCTTACTGTCAGAGGAAATGAGGACAGAAATTAGACACAGACTCATAAAATGACATAGCATTGATCACATTTTTGACTTAGCCAATATGTTCAATTCTTAATACCACACAGCATTTTTAAACAGCATGAGTTTTGTATTCTTGTGCCAGAGAAACAAGCAAACCATTGCTATTGTATCCTTGACAGCATCAAAACTGTCATCAAAGGAGTTCTTGGTCAACAGGCAACAGAAAATCTGATGAGACAAGATGGACATGTTAAGCATGTGTCCAAGTCAGAGGGAAGGAGCAAGAGTGTTACTTTATGAAGGGAGACAGGTAAACACATGAGAAGTCACAGTCCAAGTGCCACACCGCAAGCGCACAAGCTATGTGCACAGAGCATAGGTTATCCATGTGGGAGCTGTAGAGTTTTGTCATTCCCGTAATGGAATTTAAAGGCTTGTTCAGCAAGGGAGGAGGTGTGATGTACCAGAACATCTAAAGGCAGAAGAAGCACAGCAGAGGAAGACACAACCATGGCCTTATTCAGAGGGGCAGTGCAGAGACATTGCTCCTTGATGTGAAACATATTGAGAGGTAGAAGTGGAAATTTCTACATAGGCACCCACATCCAAAATACTTCTAACATTAATTTAATATGATGTACTGTGATTAGGTAGTGACAGATTTATTTAAGCAGTAAATTCTCCATGCTAAACCACCAAAAAGAAACTAAAGATATAAACATTCAGGTTTACTGATGAGCTAGAGTTGTGCAGGGTAGAGGATTTCATGTCTTATGTTTTCAGTTTGCCTATGGAAAAAATACTGCATTCATTTTTCATCAGCCAATTTACATAAAGAACAACAAAAGCATAAAAAGTAATCATGCATTATATTTTCAAAATGTTGTGGCCACAAGTCTCTCTTGCAAATTTCATGACCTGAGTTATTTTCCACTCATATTAGATAAACAAGACAGGCATGATTATACAAATTGCATTAGACAAACCTCTAGAACAAACTATACGTTCTGAGCTAATGCCTTTTAATCACGGGCCTGCATCAGCAACTAGGAAAGTCACCCAGCTGGAGATAATGACTGGGGTATGTGTCAAGAGACAGTCCCCAAAAGTCACCTTGCTCCCTGGACTGCAGAATCTGAGCTGAAGATAGTGAGAGAACCTTCCCTGAGCCCCTTAAAAACGCCTGAGATGCTGAGGCCAGCAGCAATTCATTTCTGCCAGGTTCCTGATGCTCTGCAACTCCACAACAATCAGTCTGGGGTATGCTTTGCCTCCCCTCCATATCCCCAAATAATTTGAAAAGGTTACCTGAAAGCCTGAAAATAAAACAGATGCATGCAGTTCTCCTAAACATGTACATCACAAGAGATTATGCCAAGGGCTGACACTATATATGTAGCACAGTCAGGATGCAATCAGGCACATGTTTGCTTTATTCATAACAAGAATGTCACCACACCATGCAAATGTGAATCTATGATGAAGAGAGAGGTAGTTTGTGCAGCATTCATTATGCTTAATAAGTCATTTCCCCTTCTTCTTGAGCTCTTTTTAAGAAGCTTGGGAGAGACATCTGTTCATCTTGTTATTTGACTGCTGCTAAGCAGACATTAAGGACATGTAAATACTCATAAATACTGCAGTTATCTGTTCCTCTCAATACATTTATGAACTGTCACCAATTCAGATAAGAAGGCTTCAGAACCTGCAAGTCAACAACTATTAAGTTCTTTCACTCTGTAACTACCAGGATTCATTCAAACACAAAGATGTGTAAATCCAGATCACTACATTAATGATTTCTAGGCTTTAAATCAGTTTCTTTGTTTTTAATGTATATTGTCCTTGCATTTAAAAGGGCTTTTAATTTCCCTGATAAATATGAAATATTTCACTTAAGGAAAAAAAAAATAAGCTTGTATAAAAGTGACATTCCTTCAGACACAAGCAAATGTACAAATCTTACAGTTTTATAACTTCTATTACACAGGAAGATGGACATTAGCATGTCATATTAGTAAAGTACATGTGGAAGTAAAAGGAGGAAATGGCCAATATTTAAGAAAGTGCTTGAACATTTGTCTTATTCAGAAAAAGCAAAGTAAAACCATAAGTTACTTAATGCACAATCTAAATTAAAAGATTTCTATCTTCTGCTATTAACTCAATTGTGGTAGCACTGAGTCTTCAGTTGCAATAAGAGCAGGATTTCACAAACATTAAAGTGACAAGTTGCTGCCCCAGAGAGTTTCTAGGATAATTTGAATCCCTGAAACCAGTAACAGCTTAATTGCTTCAAAATTATAGATGAATATATCTATTTGATGAAAGTATGGAAGAAAATTCTGAAAAAGCTTAGGGAAAATTCTATTTGGTTAATTCATTATAAGAATATAGTTTTGCATATAGTTATTTCTACTTGCATCAACTTGGATAGTCAACAAGCCTTAATTAGTTGCAATTTTCACAGAGCATGATTTGTAGGGACAGTTGAATCATTTTATATTACAGCAATTAATCTGTTAATCGCTATAGCTTTTGCTTAAAAGGTACATGGTATCTATTACTCACACAGAATGCAAGTAGATTGCATGGATTATTTGAAAATAAAACAGCTGCACAGCAGTTGATTCTCTCCCTCTCTCTAAAATACATTAAAATTACACATATAAGTATATAAACATAAACAAATACACGCATTACATAGAATATACACACACACACAAAACCACTCAGTCATTGAAAAAGACAACATTCCTTGCAGTTTCAATGAGCTAACACATTCAAAATCAAGAATGTGGGTTCTCCATACTCAGTCTGAAAAAAATATTCCTAGAACTTGTTTACATGAAGTTGGCACTGCGGAAACTCACCGTCCTCACAGCTACTTGAGTCAGCTCTCTCTACAGCCAGGTAAAGCAAGGCTTTGTATAGTGCTCTAACACAGCATTTAACCAAGAGCTCCTGCCAACCAGTTTCTTCCTTTTCCATCATAGGCCTCACCAATCAAATGATACTAGAAATGTAAATTTGGAAGAATTACTCTCTCCTTTGTTCTTATGGCTTCAGAAAAGAAGACAACTAGCATACACAGCATTTGGCAGGCATTAATGATTAAATGTAGACCTGTACCATAGGTATCTAAATCTACGTGCCCTTTAGTGGAGGTAAATAAGCATTCTTAAAATGCACAGCATCTCAGCCCACAATGAAGATTTTCTTCTGCCATTGCAGAATGGTCCTGGAACATGTAAACTTTGACATACTCAGTTCTACAGAGAAAAACTGGGAGAAGTGGGAAGTTTTGCTGGAGAAGTCCTCTTCTGAATGTGAAAGGTTGATAAAGACAAGTTCAAGAGAAGCACACATGAAAGAACAAACTAAAGCGGTTCCAGGAAAAAAATCACAGATAATCTCACACCTGCAGAAACACCAGAAAGGGTAAAGCACAGTCTAGGTCCGAGGTGGCTTAACTTCAGCAGCTGCGGAGGTTTTTCTCTGTCTCCTCAAGGGAAAATGCAATACCAGGAACCACCAACCAACATACCTACTAGAAGGAACTGCGGATTAGATAGATGATAAAGAATTTGGACTCATGCATTTCCTTTCATTTTTTAGTAGATGGACCTTCTGGGGCTTACTGTGTTCCAGACAGGACCAGACAAGCGCAACAAGGAGGATAATTCCACAACTGTCCTCCCAAAAAGTAATAAAGACAGGAACTATTTTGCCTTTTCATCCTCCCTCGGGACTACTCTATACAACCACAACATCTGAGTGATAGGCATTTTGGGTGCTGACATTAACATTAGCTTTCTTATTTTTATGAACTGTGTTGCTAAGATACACTCTTGTGTAATTATTATGCTAAGTTTACAACTTTTGTTCTTTCACTTTTTTGTGAATTCTATGAGTTCTCACTTGCTGTTGGACCCATGCCACAAAGCTCAGTGCTGACCTTGAACTTCTTCCAAGCCAGCAAGCTAAACAGCTTTCATTTGGAAGCCTCTCTGCTTGATGTGAGTTTAAAGGAAAAAAAAAATCAATAAGACATTTTAATAAAGCACGAGTTTTAAGAATTAATTTACTGAAACTTTTTAACTGTATTCACTTAGCATGACCAATGCAGGCAGAAACATAGGCAGATATCATGCAATACAATTCAGGATGAAATATTCAAAAGCAATAGGTAAGCATGGAATGGTTTCTGCATTGATTTATTAGTCTGCAAATAAAGGACTGAAGGTCAGTTATACTTTTCTTATGCCATCATGAAGAGGGCAAGTACACATGGGAGCTCAGAGACACAATTTAATTTCTTTTTGGATACACCACATGGCTATTTCAAAAAGAAACAGAGAAGACTTGTGAACACATGGAAGTGCTCATGGTACTGGGATTTTTTCTACAGCACACGTTTTATACTGGGGCAGGGGACAAAATTATTTGCTAATTGCTGCAGTGTTTTGTCTAAATTAAAAACACTGCCACTAAACTCAACTAAGATTACTCACACTATGTGTATTTTCTTAGTGATTTTTCTCCCTGGCCAAGGAATTGTTGGATCCCTGGAAATCACATGTTCCTAATACCTCCTACCAGGAAGATCAGAGTCAAAACAGGTATTTTCATGGGTTGTAGAACTATCATTTTCCCAAACTGATTGTATATATTTCTGCTGCATCAATTCCTATATCTTTTCAGGCTGACTGATACTTGATTTTGCACTAGCACTTCACTCCAAAACAGTGATTTGAATTTTTAAAAGGCATGAAACTGGATGAGCTTGCAGAGAGATAGACACATATGTTAATAAATCAATGAAATAATTCCTAGAAATTAATCTTTAAAGTGTTTTCATGGGAACAAAAGCAGCTGAAATGCAAATTATGAATCACACATTCATACGTTTTAACAGGTCTTTTCAATTCATTGTCAATGTTTAGATATTTAGATGTGAAATCTGTTGTGGAATTTACATAGTCTATAGGCTTATCTGAGGTGAACTAAATATTTGGCATGACAGACAGCCACAGAAACATTAAAATGGTCATTCACACATAACTTTTACAGCTCATTAAATAAAATCTACAGAAGAAAGTCACAGCTTCCGTGTATAGCCCAAGACTGAGCCTTGGAGCAGAATTCCTGCTAAAAGTAGCACTACCCTGCCAGTCCTTGTTGTCTTATTAGGAAGATTTTCCAGCTAGCAGAAATCCCCAACCATGGTGTGTCTGCTTTAAGCTCAGATTTTCACAGGCAACATCTCACTTTGAGTCTAACTTTAGCCAAGGGTTACCTTCCTTGAGTGCGAGTCAGTCTTTGGTTATTTACCACAGCGGTTGCAGACAGCATCTCTCCTCCAGCACTTACTGTCCTTACACACTGTAGACAATTACCATTTGCTTAGGGGACTCCAAGAGAGCACTCAGTTGTCCTCTGTCACAGTAGACTGCAGTTCAGCTAAATATCAGCCCTCAGAAAAGTTGCATGAAAGTAAAACCTAATTAAAACTTTTTTCCAAAGAAAAAAAAATCTACTTCAGTTTATAGGCCTAATAGTGTTTTAAAGAATTCTTTTCCATCTGTATAAAAGGTTTCTCCACATCATGTGGCTGAACTTGGAGCATGTAATTTTTCTGAGCTCATGGGTCCAGGATGTTTTTTCGACTTGTTCTAAAGCTATACTGTGGTCAAGACCCAGATACAAAACTGTTCTCTCCCCTTCCTCCTTCAGAAAGTTTTCCCAGGAAGAAAAGCAAGGCATGCAAAGCTTGAAGTCCTGGGAGGATCTGGTAGATCCAGGATCTCTTCAGGCAGAAATTCTTCAGTCTCAATACAGCCCAAGGCACCCACCCGGGTAGAATGATTTACATACCATAGGAAGAATGGTTTACATGGTGCCCACAGTTGTAATTATTGTACTCCCAGCACACAGCTCCTCCTTTTTTATCTCTGCAGTAGCAATTTCAGCTTCTATAATATACATCCTAATATACATATATTTTAAAAACGTTTTGTGTTCCCATCAAGAAAATAAAAAAGTAAACCTGCTGAAAGGCTCCCACTACAAAGTTAGTAAAACTAAAACAAACATACAAAACAAAAACCAATCAACCAAACAAACAAGAAAATCAAGGATTTTGGTAGTTTTTTTCCAGTACCCAGAAATGCAGCAGCACTACTACCTCAGGAGCAGCCATGATCTGTAAAATGTTTGTAATGTACTTTATGAGACCGATGGAGTTACAAGGGAAGAAAAGATGACAAAAAAAAAAAAAATAAAAAGAAAAAAAAAAAAAAAAAAAAAGAAAGAGAAGAAAAAGTAGTGCTAAACAAAGATGAAGGGAAGTGCCTGAAAAGATGGTTAGCAGAAGCTGGAATGACTAGCAGGTAGCTACGGATCTAACAGATAACCAGGGTGGAGAACAGGCAGCTGAGTAGCAATAGGAAAAAGCGTAATTGTTGCAGACATGCTTCATTTTGAATGAACAGGGTCTTCACCTCAGATGGAAAACATGTCAAGTTTTTTCCAGCTAAGGAGTCATGCACACACCTGAGTGACTGACCTTCTAGCCTGGATAGCTCTGCAGTTCGGGCTGCACAGGGGGACAGAATGGATTTGAGTCAAAGAGCCTGAAGTACCTTAACAGTTGACCTCAAATCAGAACAAAAGTAGGAAAGCAGATACTAAAGATGGCATTTTTCAGAGTATAAATCCAGATAGGGCTAATACATACCCTTGGCTGTTTGCATATATATCTGGTTGCACATAATACAGGCGAAAAAATCTGTACTTTAGGAGAAACCTAAATACTTTCACCAAACATAACTTTTAACTAGAGATGACTTCAGGAAAGCAATATCCTAAATGAGGAATGCTAGATGAGGAACAGAGAGTAGAATTACTCTTCTATAATCTACAGAGAGATTTGGGTATCTCATGGGAGAGATCCGTCTTATCCTATGGAAACTCTTCACTGACTGCAGTGAGAGTGCAGACATTAGCTAAATACAGACAATTAATGTTTAGATGGATTAGGCTATGCAAAGAGAATGGTTTAATCATTGACCATTTCCATCATGAGTTATTCTAAATCTGTACTACCTTGTCAATGACATTGCTGGCTGGGATCGGCATTTCACCAGTATGATGAATAACACGTATCAGTGACCTGCACACACAGCACTGCACAATTTATACCACTGCAAGAACAACTTGTGCATGGTCCCCGTCAACGAGCCATGTAAAATGAGAAATTAAGAGTTAAAAATCTACAAGAAAAATTGCTGCTTAATTTTGTTTCTAACCTGTGTGTATGTGCATCATCATCATCATCATATTACCACTATCACAAGGGGATTTACAGGATGTTTATTCACAAGACACTCCTATGAACACACCTGCCTCCACCAAATAAACACATGTTGAGCTTCAGCAAAAGCTCCTGGAAGTTCCAATGAGGGTAGAACATGAGCTATCAGAAGGTCTTAAGGACAAAAGTCAGCCAATTTTGTTTTCTGGGAAGCACAACTAAAATTAGTAAGTTCTTCAGACTTTCATCTACCTGATTAAGCATTGTTTTCCACTCAAGTACAGTCTCTAATGACTAAGCCTGTTCATGTTTGTTCTAGTGGTTAAGTACAACTAAACCACATCCTGTCTGGAACTCCACTGGAACCCTATTGGTATGAGCAGAGACCTTTCTAAGGGAAGTTCTGAAAAGCTTGGTGGGTTTCAGAGGCAGCATAAACAATTCAGTTTGCTTCCTAAGATGAATCTTCACCCTGGAGTATCCAGAAGAGCCAGTAAGTCTCTTTAGAAACCAAGCTGCTGGAACTTCAAAAATCCAGGCAAATGCTGTTTCCCCATGAAGCGAGAGAAACATGGTGCAATCACTGGATCTACAGCACAGGTAATAACCTAGCATCATCTGTTGTTCAATCCAACAGGAACAATAATGAAGAAGGATAATTGAAAGTCCAGTTGTCTTTCAAGCTCAGTGTGAATCTGTTGCTGTTGTGTGTAAAAACATGTTTTTTACAAGCCTGACATAAATTGCCAATAATCCCATTCCCATTCATAAATTCTTCCATTCTATTTCCAACAGCTGTTACCCAGATATCTGCCTCTTAATTTTTTAGTTTAAATAGTAAGGGGAAAAAATTTGAAGAGAAAGCTGAAAATCTTCCTGAAAGATTTTTCTGAATTTCTCTAGAGATACATCAAAAAATGTGACTACAGGCAACTGCCTATGAGTTTAGATTATCCTTCAGTTAACTTTCCATACATATTCATACTAGATGGTGCAAATGGTGTTTCAAATCTTTCTGCCTGAATAGTCTTCTAAAATTTTACAAAGCAAACAAAAAATCATTATGGTTTCACCTCCACTTCAACACTATCATTTTTAAGGACAGGGTCTCTACAAAGCATTTTAACTTGCATGATTTTCCACTTAAGCCACTGCTTTCAAAAGAAGAGTGGTGTAAGAAACCACATATTACTAACTAATCAAAAATTGTTCTACTCAGAAAATGACCTTTATGTGAAGACAAAGGCTATGTGCAAATAATACTTTTCTTTCAGAAAATACAGCTTTTCAAATTCCCATTTTGAAAAGCCACTTGAAGTTCACTTGTTATGATTCTTTTCCAAATTAAATATCCATTATTTTCAAGTCATTGCTAAACAGGACAGAAATATTTTTAAAGCTAGAATTTGAAAGTTGATTTTTTTTCACATATAAATTTTTAAGACATTTCCCTCTTTTACGCAGTTAGCTTTAAAGATGTATGAGTGTAAATAATTTATTTCAACTAATTTTTACAGAAATGAAGCAAATGTCCACAGTTCTTAGAGCTGAAGGAACAGGTAATAAATATACAATATTTCATTGTAAGTCAGACAGCTGCATAAACTACAATCTTTAGCCTATTACTTATACTGTGACTCTACTTGATTCTGACTTTGTTGGAGTGAGCAACTTAGCTCTGATAAGACAGCTTTTTGCATCTATGAAGCAACTACTCTTACTTGGCCAGGACACTGAAATAGCTTTTGAAATTGCAGTGCAAAAACTGTAAGAACCAACAAGCAAAGCATGTAAGACATTATTAAAACAAATAGCTATGGAAAAGCATCAGATAAACTCTATCAATTCTTCCTTTAAGTGTTGAGAGTGTGGAGATGTAGTAAACTACAGATGTATGAAAGACTGAGATTTGTGGCTCAACAGAGATCTAATACTGAAAATCACATCTTTTTTTCTTGATTTTAAAAAAATATTGGCACATTCACCCTAATTATCACCATGAAGCTGGGCCAATTCACTGTACTGATTCCTTCCTGTTCTATACATTGTAAGGGGTATGGCCTGTATAACCATTCCTATTCTACACATTGTGAGGGATGTGAACTGTATAACCTAAAACTCATTCAAAGTTACAGCCAGGCATGAAGGAGGCATAATTTTTCATATAAAGGTAGAATACAGAATCATACAATCATTTAGGCTGGAAAAGATCTTTAAGATCATCAAGACCCACCATTAACCCAGTACTGCCAAGTCTACCACTAAACCATGTCCCCAGGTGCCACTTCTACGCATCTTTTAAGTATCTTCAGGGCTGATGACTCAACCGCTTCCCTGGACAGCCTGTTCCAGTGCTTGACAACCCATTCCTAGAAAAGTTTTTTTCCTAATATCCAACCTAAACCTCTCCTGGCACAACTTGAGGCTATTTCCTCTAGTTCTATCACTTGTTGCCTGAGAGAAGAGACAGACTCCCTCCCTCCTGGCTACAACCTACTTTGAAGTAGTTGTAGAAAGCAATAAGATCTCCTCTGAACATCCTTTTCTCCAGATTAAACAACCCCAGCTCCCCCAGCCACTACTCACCAGCTTTGTTTCCTTTCTCTGGGCATGCTCCAGCACCTCAATGTCTTACTTGTAGTGGGGGGCCTAAAACTGAACACAGGACTCAAGGTGCAGCCTCATCAGTGCTGAGTATAGGGGGCAAAAGGTGGAACAAATTTGGTTACTACTTGTTTTTGAAATCTACTCAGAGATATTGAATTCAGAAGACCTGCACTTTGAAATGTTGCTCATCCCTCTCTCATTATATAATACCTTGTAAACAAGTCCCTTGAGCCCTTTCAAACTGGAAAAGAAATGTTAGAAGAGTTTCTTCCTGTATCTCAAATAACTTCCTGCTTTCACCCACTTTACACATCCGTATTTCTTAGCACAGCAAATTTAGTAGCTACAATAATATGTTAGAGATAAAAATTTCAAATATACAGTGTTCATCTAAGTCAATAAAAGCTTATAATTTAATTAGAGGAAGGTTAATCCTGGTACTTTCAATATTTTTTCCTAGATGAAAATCTAATTCAGTTTTAGATTTTTCTTCTCTGCATTTGTTCCCAGAGAGGTTACTCATGGCAAAGACAGTATCTTCCTGATGGCTGATTTTCCACCAGAAACATATATACAATATTTAATTTTCTTTTCACTAAGGCAATAAATCCTTAGAGACACATCAGTAAGTAACATGGATCTCATTAATTCATTATTCACTTACTTTTAGCTGTTTGTTTCATTTGCACAGGCTGGCTCTTAAATATTTCACCATGGGACAATAAATGTTCTAATAGAGAGTAAATAAAAGCCAATGGTATGCTCAGTCTTAATGGGATGAATATTTTCAAACATAAAGTTGTTTTCCAGTTCAAAAAATTATGAAGACAGTTGTGTTGAAGAATATTTACTTTTCCCCTTCCACTCTAATGTGAAATTAAACCAGACTTCAAGGCCAAACACCTTCTTTCAATCATCTAAGCCAAAGTACCTCCAGAGAACTTCAGTTCTCTATTTCCCCAAAATAATCAGATCTTTGGAGAACTCCAAAAGCATTTCCAAAACCAAATAGATACATTGGCCAGGAAGGACAGACCATCCCTCGAAAACCTGTGAAAGTTAGTTAACTCAGGGGTTTCCAAATGAGCTTTTTCAGCTCAAGTAACCAGGATTTCCAAATTTTACTTTATTTGAAAATCTATAATAATTTCTTTTTTCTTAGATAATGCCTAAAAATTATTGCTGTTGCACATTGCTGGTAGAAATTCAAAAATCTTTCAGAGCTGGACTAAACTAAATAGAGACTTTCAAAGTGGTCTCTGCTGTATGACATGAAAATGGCATTCATTTCTAATTTTTGTGTAAGTTATGACTTACAAAAAATGAGCTACTCAATAGTCTTTTATGCTGTAGATAAAAAATGAAGTAGCATGGTAATTAAGTTAAATAAGGTAAATTCTCATATTGAAATAAGTTGCAGTTGTTTCCATCTGACACGTCCACAGGTCTCTAAAAACTTTGCAGCCTTGAATTAGATGAGCTTTCCTGCAAACCTCTATCATGCTATTTTACAGACACGGAAACAAAGACATGCAAAAATATTAAATTACTTCCAAAAGCTTCTGCCAGAGCTGGAAATAAAGACCATGCCTGACTCTTCTTTGTTTTACTTATGAGCCATTTCCTCTTACTTCTAAAATAATTTTTCATAAATATAAATACCAGCATTTTCAAAATGTTCTGCCTTGTCTCTCCTTCACCATTAACATACCAGTTCACCAGTAGCTTTAACATTTCTCTGTTTTGGGAGACAGGAGTAAAAACCAACATAAATATTTAATGAAAAGAAATGAGCCTGAAGTGCAGTAGCCTCATCAAAACCTGACGATTCAGTGATAAGGGCATTGGAAGCAAATTGGCTCAGTGTGCAGGGGAAAAGAATAGTTTATGAACATAAATTGAGGTATTTTAACACAGCTTGTCCTCGCAGATTGACATTAATGTATGCCTTTCCTGACTGGTTACTCAGCAATAGCTAGATCTGGAGGTAATTACTACATGTCAAATCTATCAAATTTCATCTACCATTTATGTCTAAAGTTTAATCAATCAATATAAATTTATTTAGACTATTTTGGCTTATCATGGCCTTTACAGTAATATCTGTAACCAGTTTATTGCCTTCATCTTTATGTAAAGTACATAAAGATGTACAAGAAATGTAAATGTCAAAAAACACTTATTTAAAACCATTACACTGATCTATCTGACTCTACACAGATAAAGACAGTGCAGTACAATCTTTTTTTTTGGAGGTCACATTTAAAAATGGTAGAAATTTTATTTTTCTAGAGATGAGACTTCAGTCTTCAAATCCAGAACACTTCCACATTTGGCCTGGCACCACTGACACCAAAGGTAAAGGTTGGTCTGTGTATTAAATAAGTCTGGGTGTTCTCACTGAAAACACAGAAGCAATATGACTATTAGTAGTAGTCATCATCATCATGACTATCGCTGTGTTTGCTGGTTTTTTTCATTAAATTTGTCACAGTGCTGATTAGCAAATTTTTACCTCACTTTATATGGTCCAGAGAGGACTAAAACTATGCCAAGTTTAAACCTATATGTGTCTCCATCATTCTAGAATCATTTTGTTGGACTGGAGGACCATGACATGTGGAATTAAGACTCCACCTCTATAAATTAGTTGTATGTTTTTTAAAGAAATATGTTTCTTTCCTGTATGGAAATAAAATCTGTTTCATAGATTAGATTTACATATTGGCAGACAGTACTGTTCATATGTGATTTTTCTTTCAGGTACGACAGCATATAAAAATGCTACCCATAGACCAAAACACCAGTAAATTATGTACCACACAGGCATCTGAGAACTGAAGCTTGCTGTGATAAACAGCAGAGACCAGGTCATGGTCAAGGAAGACAGGGATTGGAAAAGCAAAGCAGTGATAATGAATCAAAAAGCCTGCATTTCTACTTGGCCAAAAAGCTCAATACCAAGAAACATTATTTAAAACTCCACTCATACTTAGATCATCAAATCTCTTAACTGCTTAAGGAGACGCTCTAAAGAAATGAAACTGATTGAGCAATTATATGCACTGCAATGAGCAAGCAGAAGGGGGGAGGAGAATTTGCGTGGGCTGCTTGAACTTTTGCATGCCCTGACTTTTGAAGTGTGCAAGCCTCATGACTTTCTTCTGCAATCACACACAGAAGTAACTCTGAGCATCCCTCTAGGCTTTGCACATCCCTTTGAAGCATCTCAAGCCCTTTTTGTGCATGGCACTATTAATAGTTATCTCTGAATGATCTTACAGATCTCAGTGCATCCCCAAAACTGAAAACAAGTTATCTGCTGCTATGCACGGGGTTTTTCAGAACAACCTGTGGAGCTCCAACACATTTCACCTTACAGATCAAGATGATGACAAGCGTGTACCCTTTCATTAATCTGAGCTTGTTAAGAGTTGCTGGTCAGGTATGTACTAAGTCTTTCTCTCCAGCTCAGCACCTGTACTGGGGAGGCTCTCCTTAAAAGGCATCTGTGAAAATATTCTCACAAAAGAGGATTAAAGCTGAAACAGAGATATTTTTTTTTTAGGAAAGTGTTTCTCACAGTTGATATCGTAAGCTGTGTGGTATTTTGTGGTAGTTGTTCTGTCATTTTTCCTGCTGCTAACAAAAATACATTTTTTAAAAAAAAAAGATAAGCTTGCCATAGGAAAGAAAAGGTTGTTTCCCTACTTTACCTCTACTATCTGACAATATATCATGAATTTTCACAGTTAAAAGCTCACAGTTAAACTCTGCATGGATTCAGGAGACAGGGCAGAAAGTCACCCTTCCCCTCACCTGAAAGGATTTGAGCTTAGCTTACACAGCTTGTATCAAAGGTTTTCAAACTTAATATGAGATATCACTTATCTGCTTAGGCAGCTCTTACAAGCCACTTTGAAGAAAGGTTTCATATCACTACTTATATGCTTTCCATAGTTGGAAACCCTGACCTTACACCAGCAAAGGAAACTGAAAATAGTATTCGTTACTTTTCCTGTCTAAAAATAGCAACATCTTACTTACTATCACAAAATTGACACTTCTTTAAAAAAATCTAGATTCCTCAAATATTTATATTTGCATCTTTAAAGCTGCTATAAATTTCTGCACGTATACATGAAATTTCTTATATTTCATGAACATAATTTGCTCTTCATGTAAGCACAGACCTTTAAAAATACAGTTCCTCTTTGCTAAGGAAATTAATGTGCTTGATAAAATTCCCCTTCTGTGCACTGCAAATTAGTTTAGTACTTACTAAACTAATAGGTAAGGAGTGATTTTGACAAATATATAAGCAACTGAAAAAAATGGATTTGCAGTGAAAAAACAAGAGACGGTCTAACTGCAGGCTACATCTATAAGTTTCTTTGGTTCTAACTGTGCTCAGAGAAGCTGAAATGATTTTCTGTGCCATGAAAAACTACAGTCTTCGCTGGTAAATGAGATGAAGGACTAAAAAAGGCTGCAATAAGAAAATACTGAAGAAGAAAAAAACCAATAAGGTATTGTTGACCAAAACAAGGGGAAGAGCTAATTATGGAACATGTCTGAGTCAGTCTTCAGTTCTTCTATATTCTGTCTGTCTATTCTGTAATTTTTGCCTAATTGAAAAAATATATACTGCTAGTTTCAAGAGAGCGATGGAGAAGCTGTGAGAATGAGAACTGACATCTAATTGATTTACTGAAACTGAATTGCACAGGAAAGATAGAAGACAGCAACTCTTCTTTCCAAGTCAAAAAAGTCTCATCTCATAACTTTTCCAGCTCAATAGTGCATTATCATAGCTGAGATAAAGCAAATGAGAGCAAGTATGCTAGTACTTACATCTTTTTTTTTCTTTCCCTCTGCAAATTCCCAAATCTGGAAGTTCCCCATAGCTGCAATGCAAGAACTAGTAAATTGTATCTATTTTGAGGTTTTTTCTTTGTTTGCTCTCCTTCCACTTCTACTCAGGCAAAAATAAATCACTAATCATTAGAGAATATCATACATATTGATGTTAAAACCCAAACTTCAGTTTTCTGCCTTTTGAGAGAAGACAGAATTCTACCATATAGGAGCATCCATGGAAACACTGTATGTGGAGTTTGAGACAAAAGAGAAATTTAAAGCCAGTTTCCAAGCTACTTTCTATAAAAGTTCACAAAAGATTGAACATATAGAGAAGTACTCTATTTTTTCTCCCAGAATTAAGTACAAATTCTCTCCACAAACTGTCCATTAAAGAGTATAAATACAATAAATTATCACATTATTTTCAACATGCTATGCACAGCTGAAGGGATAAAAATGTCTGTCTCAGCTTTAATTGTAGTGTGTTCATTTCCACAAAACACTTTTCCATTTTTCTCCCTGCTTATTTTATTTCAGCAGCAAATGCATGACTAAAAATTTCTTAAAATCAGACCAAATGTGTCATGTTACAGAAAGATTTAACAAATGCTATCAATCATTTCTCGGGTGAAAATTATGAGGGAAAATAACAAAACAAACTCAACACAGAAGAAGAAACTGTAACAGCTGAAACAGAACACTACAGGTTAATTTTAAATACCATAAAAGTACTAGAAATATATATTTTTCCTAACTATAAATGTGGCAAAATCACTTGGAAGGAAGGTGCTTCCATATCTGGCACACAGGGACAGCTAACTACATTAGCAGAATGTCTCACAGATCTATTTCAGATGTTTCTTCCACCTTTTTGTCCTAAATCCCTTGCAAACAGCAAGTGAAAAAGGCTTTGAACAGGCTAGAGATACTCTGGACACTTCATGAAGATCTTAAAACAGATGATTTACAAAAATCATCATGCACATGTATTGGTTGAAGGTTCTCTGTTAATCCAGTACCAACCAGAGAAAATCACTAGAAGTTTGGGTCTTTTATCATGTCAAGATCAGAGGGTCACCATCCCTTGAAACAAACTGAATAAGAAAAGGCAATACTGAATTTAAAGCTGAGCATGAACTTAAGCCCCAAGCCAGAATGATTAAAGAGACTTCAAAGTACAGGCATTACAATATAGACACAATAGCCATAAACTACTTAAAAATGTATCACACCCAATAAAATCGTGTGGACCATTTAGTGTCAAAGTCGAGTCACCAACAGAAGAATACAGGTAGTCTTGATCCCTGAAGTTGATTCCTTGAGTTTGGAAAGCAGTAAAAAACGTTTGCAAAAAATGCAGCAAAAGAAAACATAGCTGACTTGTAGTCTTCTGCCTCCCAGCAAAGGCAAAAGAGGGGGAAAAAAGTAGATTTTTCAAGGTGGATTAAGAAGAGCCAGAAGAAAGGCTTAGCAGTAAAACATAAACAGTGCTGGGGGAAAAATCTTTAGCTGTTTGCTAGTGTGTGGTACAGAACTGTCTACAGCATGCAGACTGGAAGTGCTCTGTTATACAAGGTCCTACCTGATTGTGTGCACCTAACAAATCATTTCCTGAGTTCTGCTCCAGAGGCCCAACTCCACAGACCCTGCACTGCTGTCAATGCAGTTCCAAACTCCTTAACACAGAATCTCCTATCTTGGGTAAGTGAGATCAAGCTGGAGTGAAAGTGAGTCAATTGGAATGAAAAACATTTTTAGTTCCGATGTGCTGTGTACTTGATAAAGTAAGCCTAAAAACACACTAAAAAATAAAATTACTGTTCCCTGTGCCCATCATCCAGCACATGCAGCCACAAACTGTTCAAATAAAGATTCTTCCACTGCTTCATCAAATTAAATAGAGGTGTTTTTTTCCTAAAGAACTGTGTGGCACAGTAGCTAATAAGCATCACAAAATGGCACAAAACCTCTTACTGGCTAATTTATTACTCCTGGGGAAAATACACACACAACAAACATTTTTTATATGCATAGTTGCTTTCTACTTATATTTAGATTTCAATAAATGCACTAATCACAGTTTAAATGGCCTGTGGTAAAGCGCATGATGTATCATATTTTCCATATTGTGTCACTGTCAATGTGGATAGGTAAACCTCCCAAATACATAAAATTTAGCCCTTGCTTGTCTCCTGCCCTATTTAAGCCCGTGCTGCAACACTGTTGAGGCAGGCATCATTCTTCTGTGATGACTCTGATTTGCAGGACATGAGAAAAATTGAGGTTTCAACAGTTTTTGTTAATCAGGACTCCTAGTGAACAAATAGTTTTGACTGAAAATTTTGAACACTGCCGCAACCTAGTGCCTGTGAAAAAACCAAAATCCTTTCACTGTAGGAGCTGTCTCAGCTGGTGATCATTACAGTATTACTGTACACTGGCCAATATGAAATATTACCCTCATGGGTTTAGACTACCACTAACTTAGTTGTAACATAAAAATAAGGAGACAAACTCACAAAAAAGCACCTCAATAGCAAAGAGGTTAGAATGATAGAATCATTTTGGTTGGAAAAGACCTCTACGATCACCAAGTCCAACCATTACCCTAACACGTCTGAGTTCACCACTAAACCAAGTCTCTAAGTGCCACATGTACATATCTTTTAAATACCTCCAGGGATGCTGATTCAACCACTTCCCTGGGCAGCTGCTTCCAGTGCTTGACAACCCTTCTGGTGAAGAGATTTTTCCTAATATCCAATCTATACCTCTCCTGGCACACTTTGAGGTCATTTTCTCTTGTCCTGTCATTCACTGCTTGGGAGCAGACAGAGGCTGACCCCCACCTGGCCACAGCCCCCTTACAGGCAGTTGTAGAGAGCAAAAAGGTTCCCTGCAAGCCTCCTTTTCTCCAGTCTAAATAAAACCAACTCCTGGATCCACTCCTCATCAGACTTATGCTCCAGACCCTTCATCAGCTTTGCTGCCCCTCTCTGGACACACTCCAGACACCTTGATGTGACCCTCTTGTAGTGAGGGGCCCAGAACTGGACAAAGGATTCAAGGTGTGGCCTCACCAGTGCCAAGTACAGAGGGACAATTGTTTCCCTGGTCCTGCTGCCCACACTGTTTCTGATACAACCCTTCTTGGCCACCTGGGCACACTGCTGGCTGATGTTCAGCTGCCGCCAACCAGCACCCCCAGGTGTTTTTCCACCAGGCCAGTTTCCAGCCCCTCTGCCCCAAGCCTGCTGGGCTGCTTGGGGCTACTGTGACTCAAGTGCAAAACCCAGCACTTCTGCTCAAGCCTCATGCAGTTGGTCTCAGCCCATCGACTCAGCCTGTCCAGATTCCTCCTACCCTAGGTAGAGTCTACCTAGTCAGAGTCTTCCTACCCTCCAGCAGATGAACATTCCCAAACAACTTAGTGTCATCTGAGAACTTACTGAGTGTGCACTTGATCCCCTCATCCAGATCATCAATAAAGATATTAAACAAGACTGGTCCCAATACCGAGCCCTGGGAAACACCACTGGTGACTGGCCACCAGCTGGATGTAACTCCATTCACTGTCAGCCTCTGGGCCTAGCCATCCAGCCAGTTTTCATACCCAGAGAACAGTGCACCCATCCAAGCCACGAGCAGCAACTTTCTCCAGGAGAATGATGTGTGGAAATGGTGTCCAAAGCTTTACTAAAGTCCAGGTAGACAACATTCACAACCTTTCTCTCATGCATTCAAGTGAGTCACTTTGTCGTAGAAGGAGATCAGATTGTTCAAGCAGGACCTGTCTTTTATACACCCAGGCTGATCCCCTAGCTGTCCTGCACAAGCCATGTGACTGCATTCAAGATAATCTGCTCCACGACCTTCCCCTGGCACTGAGGTCAGGCTGACAAGCCTGTCATTCCTCAGATCATCCTTCCAGCCCTTCCTGTTGATGGGTGTCACAGTTGCTAACTTGTTCTGATTGGACAACAATTTGTAACTATCATTAGGATTTTTTAAAATATATTTAGCTGGAATTTTCTCATACATACTCGCTTAATAACTGGACAAAAATAATCTCTTTTGTTTCCAAACTATGCTACATTACAAAGCACAAAATAGTTCTGTCATCCTGTTTCAGATTAGTCATTACTCTTTTCCTTCTATTCTGGCCACAGAATGCTTTCATTACTTATTTCCACATCTGTTGGTTGCAGAATTTTAGAGCTATATTGCTGGAAAAGCAATAACCAGGTCGTTCCACTTCTCTCCCAAATATAGCACTGACGTTCACAGTGAACATGTTATAAAGGCCACCATGGTCAGTAGCAACGTTTGAAACAATTTACATCATCAGCTTAGTTCTTCACTGCTGAATGTTTATTTGGGAGCACAGCACCAGAAGCAAGGCATGCAAATCGCCCAGCCAAGGTGCACCAATTTTGTCTGAAAGCCAATCACTACAACAAACACAAAAGGAAAAAGTTGAGTGTATAACCAGATGATCTTTCCAGCCCTGCTGAAGCTCGGCCCAGCCTAGTGGTTTATATTCAGCTGAGCTCTCCTGCTTTTTATTCGGACAGTGCCCTTTTCTGACAGATGGCAGTTTACATAATGATGACAAATGTGAGTGAGCAGCTGTCATCAGTGCTCGTCATTTATGCACCATGCAATATCAGCAGTCAAGCACTCCCCTTTTCAGGGGGGGAAAAATATTTTCAAATCACCAAAATCAACACCTAATATAACCCGCCCTGGCATAATAATCGCAATAGGAAATAATAATCACCATGAAGGAGTGACTGGAGAGTTAGGAAAGAGATATCCTTCACCATTTTGAAAGCTACCAGACTGGCTCAAGTAATTCGCTCAAGTTTTACAAGTCTTCTGCAAGCTACTTGTTACTTGTCCTCTTAATCAGTCCCATAAGGAAAAAAAAAACTGTAAGCATCCTCATTTCATTTCAAAGCAAAGCTTTTCATCTTAGCTCTAAATACTTCCTGAAGCATTTTTTAAGACCTCAATGACAAATAGATTCTTCCTTGCAACTAGTATCCTTAATGATAATTAACCTCCATGCTAGTGATAACACACAAGTAACTGTTAACATCATCTTGGATGCCTGCAGGAAAGGGGATCTGCCCTTGCCCTTAGCAACAGAGGAAATGGTTTATCATCCAGGCTCCCTCCTAACAGACACATTTCAATATTTGTTACAGCTCCGCAATTACACTGAGGTCAATGTACTGGCACTAGTGTTTATAAAAGGATACTTTGGCTCATTTTTTTGTTTTTGACTGTCCTACACCAAGAAGAGGAGCTATAAAACTAACCACTAAACATTAGTTTGCTAATAGTTACTGTTCATGTTTGTCTTTACATATTGGTTTTTTTCAGTAAGTCATCTACATGACTGCAAACTCTTCATGTAAATCAAAGTCATTTAACAGATTAATTCTCCCGACTCAATTATTGCCTATTTCTACATTACTATATACCCTGTAATATAGTTTCTTTTACTTTGGGGCTAATACTATGAAACTGGGTTGGTGCAGCATCTTTCAAAACTGAAATGGAAGACAATTTTTAGAAGAATCTTGCATCAAACTTTGTTCAGTTATAAAGAAGAAACACAGCTCCTGTCTGTATGTAAAGTAAATAAAGTTAGGCAACAGCCAAATAAAACACCTGTCATCTGCTGCCTCCTATCTTTTCCAGTTCATTCCCTTTAAATCAAAAAAAGTCACTGGAGCTTAATATTCTGTCTCCCAGAACATAAAAAATGGAATTTCAACAAATTGCCATTTCAAGCCAAAATGGGTTCTAACCAAATGCAATCTGCAAAATTTTAAGTGATGCCAATATACTTTATGTATTTCTCTCATTTACTCCTTTCATCATCCATTAGCATGCAATATGAAACTTTACTTTCTAATTATATTTCTCAACAAACGGTTGTTTCTGTTATCAAGTTCCATAAAAAACTGCTTCCTTTTTCAGAGAAAAAAGTGTTTTGACCTACATTTACAGCCATTAATTTTTTTTGTTCAAAACCTGGTCTGATTCCAGATGGCAGATTTTCCAGCTGAAAACCACAATGAAGAACAGGTGTACTTGAAAGCATAGTTAGCAAACTGAAGCAATTGTAGTCCATCTACACAGCTACACACTGTGCAGTACCCAGCCCACCCACATAGCCATTAGCTCATTTGTCCATTAAAATGCAGGAACTTAATAAACTATAATTTTGCATAATTCATAAGCAAACAAATTCCATCTGTTTTACCTTCAGAGTCAGTGTTGATTAGGGGGCATGAATGTAATGAAGTAATACTCAGTGGTACTCCACTGGTATAAACATATGCAGAGGAAAAAGCCTCAAGGCTTTGAAGATTTGCAACAGTTTCAAGTTTACGTGCAAGAAAGCAATCAGGACTTGAAAAACAGAAGGGCTCAAGGAGCTTCAGCTTCTCTTGCAATGCTATGGCACATCATTTAATCCTTACAACCACCCTTGTGTGAAAGGCAGGCACACACACAGGAGAGAAGAGGGAAAAAAAAAAAAAAAAAAGGAAGAGTTCAAATGGGAACATGGGGTAACTTGATATCTTTCTAATTACAATGCTTGTCTCTCTTGATGGATCTGTCTTCAACCGAGGCAAGCCCAGGCCTTTGTAAAGCCTTTTTTAGACTATGTGAATTGGAAGAAATTCAGGCTCAATGAGTTCCCTGTTACAAATACAGTTCAAGAACATATTTTCTCTTGAACAGGCTGTCACAAAACCTTCTCTTCTCTAACTGCTCTATGTGTAAACATACACATTTTATCACACACAGGTCTCAAACTATCCTGAGCTTTTCTTATGCATGTAGTAAATAGTGTTTCAAATCCTCAGTTTCTAAACAAGAAGCTATAGATACTGTATATATTTTCTGAGTGTTTTGGCTTATCCCTTTCTTATGATTTACAGGGATAACAGAATACTATCGTACATTGTAGGATTTACAGAAATAAACTCCCGAATGATGACAAATCTTCAGCTGGTATAAACTGCCTCTTCCATGTATTTCTGCCCCTTTCCACAGCCATGAATTGCTCAGGTGCTCTTGGCTGTCTACCACATGTGTTCTGCTCCAAGGGACCATTTTGGAATTCGCTTACAAGTTACTAGCATTTCCATTTTTAAAAAAAAAGACAGTTATTAAGTTGCTGGCCCCTTACAGAAGATCTCCTGGCCATCTCAGAACTCAGCTGCAGAATGATTGCCTGGTTTCAGCATCTGTACTAAATAAATGTTGGCAGCTGCCGAAGGCTTTCCTTTTCTCTGCCTCCAACTACAATGCATACAGATCATTACTTCTGTTCTAGATACCATGCATGTGATATGACATCTGGGGAACTTGCACTGACACATTCAGATAACTTTCCTATATCTTGCCACAGAAAAGAGAACTTCAATTAACAAAGAAAAATGAGAGTGAGATGTAAGCTAAGCAGATTCATGAAAAGGAGAGAGGAAGGGACAAAGTGAAGAAAGAAAAATTTAAAAAAAAAAAAAGGGCAGAATGCAACAGAATCAGAGTCCTTGTGGAGAGAAAAAAAAGACATAAACCAATATTTTAAAGCTGCATTACAATAATTTAGCATATGCTGTCAACAAATAGTAAAAGAGTGCAGAGTGCACTCTAGCAGAGTGACAAAGTAATTTCCCAGACAAAAATGGTCATGTGTTTCACCTAACATACCTTTAGACTTGAAGGAAAATCCGTATGTCAGCAGTTTTTACCAGCCTAAGGCTTGCCTCCTTCAGATCAAATAACATGACCCATCACAGCAGCATGCCCTGCACCACAGGTAGAAAGACTTCTTTCTCCGAGTTGTCTAGATGATCTACATGATTTAATTCACAGCAATTGTTATCAAACTACTATCTCTGGTTTTACTGTTTCTCATCTGAACAGGGGCTTACATAGCCAAAGCCTTTCTTGTTTCTTCCCTCTATGCCTTCTGATCTAAGAAAAGATATTATTTCTACCTGTAAATCATGTTTCTCTTCTGTCTTTACTCTAGCAGAACTACAACAGCCTGACTCCTAGAACTAGGACAAACATTTGATACAGCATGGCTCACTTCTCTTCAGCTAGTTGCTGTCAAAAAGCCCATTTGACAACAGCCCAAGTTTCTCCTTCTGCCCTCCATTCAGAAGGTTACAGAACATTACAGTTCTCAGCAGCAAAAAGGGTTCAAACTATATTTTAATTTTGAAATTCAGCATTATAATTTCAGAACTACCTTTTTTAAATTCTTCATAAACTTCCCCAAGACTAAAGAAACAGTCATGCTCTGCTGCTTAGCTCACATTTTCACAAAGGGAACCTCCAGCTGATGGGGTCTGCCCTCAGCAATGAGTATTACAAAGTTGACAGGAATAATTTTAGAAGGTTTTTGGAAGATGAAATGCTGATTCAGCCCTACGAAAACAAAACACACACAAACAAAAGCAATAAACAAAATTTTAAAAAATCTAAACCTTAGATGTTTGCTACATGGTTACTCTTCATCTCTTAGAATTAAATTTTCATGAAGTTTACAACACTAGCTGCCTACTGCTCAGGAAAAACTCTTAAATATGTAGTAGGATGGTATGTTGTGTGAGCTTTATACACTTAGATATTCAATTTTTTATATGATGGCTTTAGGATTTTCATGTATTTCACAGTTTTCTGCACCTCAGCTCCTTGCCAATACCTCTCACAGAAGGCATTATATCACAGGGAAAACAGACAAAGAAGGCTAGCGAATTTCCTCTTTCCAAGTCAGGCTGAAATCCATGCTGCTGAAAACATTAGGAATTCATGTCAGACAGGAGAGCAGAATGCAACTAAAGAAGGCATTTCTTTAAAAGAGAATAAATATTGTAAAGTGAAGAATAAAAACCACCTGAGGAAATAAAAGCTGAGAAGAAAACATACCAGCTGCAAAATACATAATGGCAAGAAAAGTTTAAAATTTCTCATTAAACACAGAAATCTGATAGTACATTTGAATAAAGAACGTATTGAATGAAAAGGTGCAATATTTGTGCCTCAAAACTACCTCAAAACAAAGTAAACTGGCAAATGTTTAAAAAGGATCGAATATTAAATCATTTTAATTTATAGAGATTTATCTTTTTTTGAGAGACATCTCAGGACTAAAAACCCGCTTTTAAGGATACATTTAATGAGTGACTAGAATGCAGCTATAGGAACAATAGATGAAGCATATACCTGTTATTTTTGTATTTTGTTTTCTTTAAGTGCAAAACCTAAGAGAAATGCTTCATCTTTCAAAGTTATTATGGCCTGATAAATACATTGATATTAAAAGTGAAAATACAATAGGAAAAATACACTGATGGAAAAAGTATCTTTTGCATAATCTTTGTGGATATTTCCTACATGTGAAAGTTGGGTATTTTTAGGGGAACACCTATGGACTCAAACGAGTTGATTCCATTTCTAGCAACCTCATCATCCAATTCCATTCATAAATTTACCAAGCTCTACCTTAAATAATTTTTTCATCTTTGTTGTTGGGTAGAATGAGTCCTCCTATGTCCAGCAAAGCCTAAGTTACTCTAAACTAACATTGATTTTGTCACTAGAGTCCATGAAAAAGCTGAAATGCATAAAAAGTGGTCAAAGGAAGACAAGGACATAGTTCCTCTGTGCAACTCTTTTTCCTGAGCATTACTCTCTTTTAAGCACTCTCACTCATGGCTGACCTCTTCATGAAAGATACTCAGCTACTCTCAAATGAGCAGATACTCAAAGAATGCCTAGTTTTGTTGACTTCCTGATAAACAAAAACGTTTCATTCTCCCCTCAGCACTTACACACAAGCATACACCATCTTGGTCAGCCACAAGGCAATATCTTCAAATGTATGGGCTGCTTTCAATCTGCTTCTTGTACCTCTGCTCTTGGGAATCATTAGCTGTAATCCCAAATCCTGACAGAGAGGTATATTCAAAAAGCAGGCAGTTTAAAGGACCAGATTTTCAGGCTCAGCAACCAGACTGGTTATAATCCAAGGCAATGTTTCATGATACCTAATCATATATTATGCTGAAGAGAGGGGATTTTTACTTCCCGAAAGAACTGTAATTATCCTTCGCAGACAAAGCCTACAGACTTCTTACAGTACAACAGCTGCAGAACCTAATGTCCCATTGCCTTAACTCTTGGACAGTCTGAGCATGTATCTTCTTCTCAAGGAGGAATCACCTCAAGGCACATATGCCCCATTGGGGCACAAAAAAAATTGTTTATATAAAGGCTTATGCCCCTACACAAATCTGCAGGCTTAAAATGAGCAGACCATGATACTTTCACCTAATTCTCCTTTCTCCTCTTTAAGTCATTATCAAGCCATGATTTCTACTTATTTGAAAAGGAAGTACATAAATTTTATTCATAATGATGTTGGAGATACAGAGGAGTCATTTTACAAATAAATATTTTTCTTTTAGCAGAGAACATGAACTGGTTAAATCAGAAAATTGTGCGTTTAAATATCTTGATAACAGAACTGTTTATTTTCCACAAAACCAGCCTCAAATTTGACATTTAGTTGGGGTGAAACTAAGGCTGTTTCTCTTAACCTAGGCACTTAGAGGAGAAAAGCCCTCATAGCAGCCTTTTATCCTTTCACTGTAACGCAAAGCCTTTCAAGAAGGACAGTGGTGGGAAGGCTGGTGCTGCTGGCTCGGTTGAGGCAACACAGCAATCTGTAGGACACACACAAGCTCTGAATCCAAGCCCATGCCATAAAGAGCTTTCCCTTAGAACAAAATAATTAAAACCAAATCTTGTTACTAATATACCTTTCTATGATATTTCCAAGCAAAACACAGTTGCATCCTAAAAGCCATGACTTAGAGGCACTGACATCTCCTAAATTGTTTGAGGACACAATTAGCACCATGATAGCTAAATAAACTTTGAAGAACTATTTTAGTACTTCAGGAACAAGGGTAGAGAGCAGTGATAGAGTTAATAATGCCACACAAAAAAAAGTTGTCCAGACAATATTATCTTCCTGAAAGCCACAGAGGACACCAAACACAAGTCACCAGGAGACCTGAGCTTTGGAAAGAGACATTCGCAGTCTCTGGGTCCAGTCTGCTTCAAATTGTTATAATTTTCTACATAACAGGGAAATGGCTCAGTACAGAAGAAACTATAAACAAAAACACTTATTAATCCAAGATAAGTTTCTATTGCTAGTGTGCAGTGCTCCTAGTTCACAGAGATTCATTGAAACATTGACACTATGAAACAGATTTCATATGCATTGCTTGGAGTAGCCCATGAAGGCTACACAAACTTTAACGGAGAAAAATGCTGTCACCCTTTGGTATGGCAGGCAAGATTAATAAGATTCTTCCCCATGTTGTGAAGCAAACATCTGCACTTTTGCTTTTCTGTGCTGTATTTCTTCCCTGCTGAAAGTAAAATACCCCACTATCCCACTGGCTGAGAACTAAAACAGCTGCTTGTTTTGTACTTTTTTAACATGAGGGGCCATTCTGTGTTATGTAGTTTTTCTGCCAACAAAAGTGACACTGTCAAAGTATATTGCTTTATAAATGCATATTAATTTTATTCACTGAGCTAAAGATTTCTTCTTTAATCTCTTCAGCAGAAGAGAGTATGTGCAATAAGAAGGTGCTGCTTCCTCTGAAACAGAAATTTACTTTTCTAATCAAATGAGTGATAATTTCTTTTAAACACTGAAAAAACCATCAAAATGCAAAAGTACTAAGCCACATCAAATGGAATATTAAGAATACTGTTTCTCCATATAGTCTTAGAAAAATCTAGAAGATCCATATCTTAATGCTTTAAGCCTCTCTATACAAAAAATTTGACACAGGTACATCAGAATGATTCAAGCCAAATATAGGGCTGAACCAGCCCAGCCATGCATCAGTTAGAATGAAAGATGACAGAAGCCAGACTCTTCTCAGATGTGTTCAGAGACAGGAAGAAAGGAACTGACACAAATCAGAATACAGAAAATTGTATTTAAATGCAAGAAAAATATGTTTTACTGCAAGGATGGTCAAATACTGGCACAGGCTGCCCAGAGAGGTTGTGCAGTCTCCATCCTTTGATATACTCAAACTGGATACAGTACTGAGCAACCACTTCTAGGTTGCCCTGCTTAAGCATGGTTTAGGACTAGACAATCTTCAGAACCCCCTTTCTACCGCAACCATTCTGCAATTTGACTGGAATTTACTGGGATCACCTATTATCTAGTATTTATTACCTTCTGCATGTGTGTCATGACTTCAGCTCTCTTCTAACCTAAACAAGGAAGCCAATAAACAGGCTTTTTGGCTTGACTCCTACTTAGAAGCACCTTCATACTCTTGACTGGGCCAGAATTGCAAAGAGGGCTGTGTTACATGATAGAAATTAAAAGAAATGTCACTTAAGCTTCTACCTATGTTAGAAGAAAATAAATATGTAATCAGTATGGGAAAAGACTTACTGTATCATCAAATTATACAAGTAACTATCCAGATAAGATGAAAGAGCACAAAATCAAAATCTTAATTGAGTCTAGGAAATACCTCCAGGAGTTGTGTTGGTGACACTTAACAGGAAGTTGATACTAAAACTAGAATTGTTCAGAGTCCCATAAACAGCACTACATTTTGGCTTCCATCCCACACTGTATTAATTTCTAAAGCCTTGCAGATAGGCCCAGCAGAACCTCATGCCAAGCTCTTAAGCAACTGCCTCTGACGCACTTTATTTTGGAGCAATATAAAATAATAATTTTGTCTCCTCACAAAACTAATCTATTCTCCTAAGCCAATTTTCCACTGAATAGTCAAAAGAATAAATACTTTTCAAAGTCTGATCCACAAGCAAAAACCTAGTAATGTGGATGTTTATTAAAAGTAAAGCCATGGTATTATTACATACAAAACTGAGGCTTTTTTGCTACTTTATAAAGGATAGTGATACCGAGGGGGAAAAAAGTCCTGAAATAAATCAAGAAACAGTAATAAAAACATTCTGATGCATTCAATAAGGAAAAAAAGTGAAGTTCTATTGGGGTATAAACAAAGAGTTGCTCTACTGAACTACACCACTATTCATTAAACCCACTTCACAGCAAATTACAAGATGGACGATAAATGACTATTGATCAGAAATCACAAAGGAGTTTAATACGTTGAAACATTATTGGCATGCAATACAATTTGGCACATAGTTTTTCTCCTCTGAAAACCACAGCGCTGAGCCATGGAGAACTTCAGCAGTAAGAAGCCAGAATATCATTTAGTCCTTCTTTTGGAATAAAAGAAGTCTCACATGACAGCAGTTTTATTCATTGCATATAGGATAAAGACAATCAGTTGATACTTCTCTTAACTACAGAGCTGTGAATGCAGCTAGATCCACAGTTTCTCTTCTCAAATATTTCAGTGTTGAAAAAAATCAAATCTCTTCCCAATACATACATCTAATCCAGACTGCAAAAAATACGACTACTACAAATCAGAAAGTCATGCTGCATACAGAACATAAGCAAAAAAAATACATGAATTATAATGTGACCCCTCCTGCAGTTTCACTGGAGGTGGTATTCTTTTGACATGCTTCACAGCCCTAAAACTAATTTTTAAAATGGGCCCATGGGAATCTCATGCAGTTCAACAAGACCAAGTGCAAGATGGTGCACTTGGGATAGAACACCTCTCCTATTAGGAAAGGCTAGGAGACTTGGGCTTGTTCAGTCTGGAAAAGAGAAGGCTTCCAGGTGACCTAGTAGCATCCTTCCAAAACCTGAAGGGAGCCTATACAAAAGATGGAGAGACATTACATGAGCATGTAGTGACAGTGTGATTGATCATATATATATCATGTTGCACCAACTTACCTTTCTATTTCTTTCTGTTCCACTGGTACTTCATGTGCTACTTAAAAAAAAAAAAAAAAAAAAAGGTAATTTGGAAATCCCCAAATGCCTGATCTGTTATGGTGGAAGCTTAATTAGACCTAAAACTAATTTGAAAGTGTCAGCAATATCTTTTCTGAAGAGCATTTAGGTATACCCCATTTAATAATAACATGACAGGAATTAAGTAATGAAATTATGGCTGTAGGAGTGAAAATTGTTTTAAAAGAAAGACTATTACTCACACTGAATACCACATGTTTAAGTGACTGGCATTGCAATAATAATTATAGTAGTTACCACTCTTCATTGAAGAGAAAATATATTCAGATTACTAGCTCTATTATAACATAGCAAAAAGAGAGACAGATTTAACAAATGTTATTGTGGAGCTGGGGTAGTCATCTGCCAAATTCTATTCCCATTACTAGTATCCATCTTGCCTTGAAATTGCTGAAAATTTGGCTAAGAAAACTGTTACTCATACAAACGTATTTTTTTGACAGAAAGCCAAACAGATATAAACAGAGAGAATGAAAAAGAAATGCTTTTTTGCATCTCTTCTTGTTTTCCTCACCTTATACTATATTCCAAATATCACAGACATTTTTTAAGAAAAAAGTTTATTCTAGTTTCCATTTTTTATGACAGGTAGAGCCTCTCTGTTGAAGAGATGGACATAAAAAAAAAAAAAAAAAAAAAAAAAAGCTCTTCCAAGTTCTGTTTGCTATCATTAATAAATAAGTTAGAAGTGCCTTTACCTTGGCAGACTTCTTCAAATAACCATTTCCCATGATTAACACTCTGGCTTCCCTGGGACTGAAAGATCTCTAGAGTTTCTCCCACTTGCCCATCAGAGTGCTTGGTACTCTTCAAATAGGTGTAATGTCCATAGGTCATGATCAAAAGAATGACTGCCTTAGATATATGCTGGAATACATAGAGAGCAAAACACCATTTCCACTAAGAAAATTAATACCAATCTATTGCTTAAGAAAAAAAAAAAAAAAAAAAAAAAAAAAAAAGGTACTGATTTCACCTAATGCAATTTTCCATTCACTGAGGCAAGACCAGTCTTCAAAAAAGTGTGCTAGTTTATCATCACACTAGAAATGCTATGAAGCACATTCTGTCTATCACTCCTAACAAATCTGTCTGGAACTGCTTGTTACTCCTGGGATGGACAGAAGGAAGAGCAGAGGGGTTTTGCCCTTTCAACTGCACAAACACACTTTCCAACTACCCCGCTTGCTCTTTCCTTACCACAGGTATTGTAGTTCCTCCTCAGAAGGAAAAGTAAGTCTCCACAATACAGAACACAATCATGAGGTTCATTTTGCTTGTAAACGGCCCCCATGATGGATATTCTGGAGAGTCAGTTCAAAAGGTCCTTGTGTGTGCCATTGCCCACCTCCCTTACCACTGTATCTTCAAATGGATTCATCCAGATTTACCTGATCAATTATTAATTTCTAAGGCAGACAAATCAGTGAAGAAAACTGGACATGAAGACCACAAGCTGAATGATCACACTGTCCACTTCTGCATAGCTGCCAAAATAATCTCAGCACCACTCAAACTCTGGGCTCATTTGAGAGATCAGAATATTCAGTCGCATAGTTATCAGGGTGTGTTTGATATTTTCAGGCTTTTTCTACCCGCAGTTTTGATTGAATTATTTCCAGCTTTGACCGTTCAAACACCTTGTTAAACTCAAATATTCAAGACACGCGCTTTCATTAGTTTAGTTTAGAATTTTGTTCTCACTTTTGCAGAACTGCTCTGAAAGGAATTTTTCTATGACATTGCAAGTACTGGGGAAACATGCTTTGTATCTCTCAGATGAAAACCTTCCAGCAAGATCAGGAGTGTGGCACTCCTGGTAAAACATCTGCTGGAAACAGTTAACCTTGACAGTCCTGTGACCAAAATATTGCTAAAAAAAATGAGCCTATGCTGTGGGTGATGTGTCTGCTGATATTCCTGTACAAAAGGCCTTCACCTCAGACTCCATCCATCTTCATTACTACGTCAAACAGGTCACTGAACTGAGTTAACTCATCCTATAGTGACCGGGAAACAGCACTGAGTATAGTCTGCGTAAGGACTGCAAAAAAATTATGTTAATACTAAAATGAAACTTTAAAATAATTAAGGATTAGGATTTTTTAGTAGCTATTTTTTCACATAATGCACACTTTATGTCACAATTTTGCAAAAGGGTTCCTTGTACAGGGCACACACATAACAGCAGTACATCCCTGCTGTATGAGGCTCCCAACAAGTTGTACAACCTCTTTCACCTCAAAAGCTTATTTACCTGCAACCAGTAACTACTCTTGCAAAGAACAGTTCTGGTCTCAATTTCTCTCTAGTTCAGAACTTTTCTATCTTGGTGAGCAATTACCATTTATTTGAAATAGCGTGTCTCCTGTTTGGGGTTTTCAAAGTGAAACAGTCATTCAAACTTTGGAAGTGGTATCTGGACTGATGAGCTTCATCAATGGAGCCAAGTCTGAGTGCTGTGTAAAGGACTTCATATCACAGGCATGGAGAATGCACATACAATGAAGTTCCAAATTCTTCCATATATGGGAAAGGAAAGTCCTTAATTATAGGTCTACAATGTTCTATAGAAGAGGAGAAAGACTCATACAAGTCTGCAAGTTGACAACTCACCAGCCAAGTGGGACTAAAACAGCAGAATCTCACACCACTGGCACTAGATATCATGGTCCCGGCAGGGCAGCTGACATTCACAGGGCAGGGACAAGTCTACACATTTGTACAACAGCTCAGTGACATCTGGCCAACAACACTAACACAAACATCTCACAGCGTAAAGAAGGTACATAATGGCATAAATTACAGGAGCATACAAGAAAAAGTTTTGAGAAGGCATTTGAAATAGCAGAGCAAAAGCAACTGATTTTCTCGCTGAGATACCTTCTTGAGTGTTTTTTTAGGGTTGCTGTGTTGGTTTTTTTCCAGTGGTACCTCTAATGATGATACTTTCATCTTTAAGAGAAAAGCCCTTCTCTTGCCTGCATGCAGTCAATACTCCATCAATTCAGAACAGTTGCTGTTACAAGGCATTAACTGTTGTGATTTCTCATACTGAAACTTCTGACATTCTTCTCCACTCGTTTTTTTTTGTATCAGTAAAATTCAAAAGTAATCCAAATTGATAATATTTATCTATACCTTGTCTACAAAGAAATTCTGTTCCATTTCTGCTGCTAATTGGGCCATTTTTGTTCAAATTCACTTATTAATTCATCAGAAAAAAGCTCACCTTACTAAGTTATGCGCATTAATAACCACCTACTACCCATGTTGCCTTCTTATGAATCAATTAAGTCCAACATCCAAACTTTAAAATGAACAGAAGAGACTTATTTCTCTATAATGAACTCTGATAAAAAGCCAACAGATGTTCATAAATATGACATCTATCTACACAGGCTTTTAATAGATGGTATTCATGTTTACATAAGAAATATCATCTACTACATTTTTCCAAAATTTGCCTCTACTTGAGCCTGAGATCCAATGACCTCATCAAGACCATATCAGCTTTTGGGTTCTTTTTTTTATCACCTTGCACATCTCTTACTTTTGCTGAAACACTTAGCCATGGCTTCCACTTCCCCTTTCACAGGTCAACTGTGAAATTATTTTATTCTGAAATTATTGAACCTTCTCCTGAGAACCAGGCACAAGTTGTCTGGAGCGCACGTGGCTCAGACGTACTGGTACATGTGTCGGGCAGCCTGAGCACACCACACTTTCTCTGACCTGAGCAGTCTGTCTGTTTTGCTTTGGGTGTCTGACATCCAGGGTGTTTTGCCCTTTAATGCTGCCACTGTAAAACTCCTCCAGAGAGCTCTAAACTCTGTCTGTTTTCTTCTTGCTTCCCCAGAAAGCCTTAAATGTCTAAACAGGGGCAGTCACTTGAGCAATAAAAATAATGAACTTCTCCCTTTGAGGAACATGCTGAAATGCTAAATGTTAATAGAGATCAGTTCACAATGGACATTTTTCTGGTTTTATGCAGAGGTTGGGTTTCTTCACCTCAAAAATCAAAGGCTCTAAACCTATTATCTTCTTTTTTTTTTCTATTTTTTGGGTGAAATTTCTAATGAATGACATTTCAGAATTAACAGCTGATTAAAAAAAAATTCAGCACCTTAAAAATGTTGCCCCTTCTCATTATTTCTCCTTCCTCATATCTAAATTATCCAACAACAACAGAAAATTTATTAATAGTTTCTATTTCCTCTAAGTTGCAGTTTGAACAAATTTATTACTAGCCAAGTAATAAATACTACCCAGCATTTCAGCTGCTTCTTATGCATTTGAATGGACTTCCTCATATGAAACACACTCACTATAGGAAAACATTACAGCCCTGACTCAGAAAAGCATCTAAGTGCATCAAAAAGACATTTTTTCTGCATAAGCACTAACAGGAAAAGGCACAACATCAGAAGGCATGAAAAATTCAGAAGAAACAGTTGAATGAATACGAAATGTATGGAAGTCTGGTTGAGATCAAGGTTTTGAAGGGTATTCCAGAAGGTTTCTGTTATTATTTTCAAGTGTTTCAAAACCTATTTTCAGATCTTATTTCAGGTGAAAATCTTGCTACAATTTTCCATGAGAAAAAGATAAGTCTCTCAATAAAGATGAAGTATTTTTGGCGCAAGCATAGACTACATGTTTCTGTTTTGCCTGCACTTATTTAGATCCCTCACAGGATTATTTATAAACAAGTATAAGTCTTTCACATGGAGTGTAGATACAGAGGTACAAATTGGCTGACATCTCTTATGTAGAACCGGCTTGTAAACCTTGATTTGTGTGACAGAAATAATAAATGACTCTGAACGTGATGTGGCGAAAACCATAGGATCTGGCACCTCCAGATGACCTTTCAGATTGCCTTTCAGACTTGTAAAAAACCCTAAAGCTTGCATCATGACTAGCAACTCTGGAGCAGGAATTCATGACTGCACACAGAGACTGTAGATCAAAAATGTTCCAATTTCCAAGCCAACTCTATCCGGTGAACTACTGCTCTCTTCCTATTGTTATACCGTTACTTAAATACAAACACAAATAGCTTCAGCCCACACTGCCTGACTTCACAGTTCTCTCAGCTCACCACTTTTCTCATAGGAGCCATAGGGAACTATTTTTGTCACCTTGTGCATTTAGCAGGTACACACAATGACAACATGGAGTAAGGACATCAAAAACCCAAAATTAATCAGGGCAACACAAAACCCTAACCTATAATTTGATGCCACTCTGTTCTGCAATCCACTGGCAAATGCACATGTGCCAAATTTCTGTGACTAGAAATATATAATCTCCTAGATATTAACAACTTCTACCACTTTTAAAAAATCTTACAAAGTAGTATTGTAATTCAGAACAAAACATAAAACAAGCATGGATGGGAATAAAGTATGGATAATCTTATCCAAGAAAATTATTTGCTATTATCTAACTCTCTAGCTACAGAAGTACAATTTGAACTTTAAATCCTAAAGACTGCTGGCAACTCCACAGAATTTGGAAAGACACAAGGAGACAGGAACAAAGGAAGGCTTTATGTCTCGTGTTTATGACTTCAGCTCAGTATCATCAAAACTCTCCTGGCTAAAGCACTGAACTAAAATTAAACCAAACCTATACTAAATCCTTCTACCTCCAATGTAATCCTGGTATGTTTTGGTCTCCTTGGTATGGACACTGGAAAAGCTTATCCTTTTCCTTGTAGACTCCTATTTGAGGTCTCTTATGTCTTTCTACATTTTCCTTAACACAAACACCCTTATATTGCATTCCTCCCCACAGGCCATCATTTCTAAATTTCTCACTAGTTTAGTGATCTGGACAGTCTCCTTTAGTTCACATCTTCCTATCTTTGCTCCATAATGAAAACAAACACACTTAGAAGAACAATGGTTATGAAGAAAAAGCTATACTCGCATACATAGAAGACTCAATCACAGTAAGTCATTACCTTCCCTGGTTTTCCATCTTTCCCCAGACACATTATCAGTCATCAGTTCAGAGCAGTTTAGGGACACTTGAGAACTCAGCCAAGACAACTAGTGAAAAGATGATACTCAAGAGTAATTTACACACCAAATGATTAATGCAGCCGATGCAATGAGCCTGGCCCACTCACACCAACGCGTTGGGATGAAAAACAGCATCAACTACTCCTGTTCCTCGGATGGCAGCTACCAACTTGTTATGAGGTGGAACTTTGCTGTTGGCCCTGGAGAGCCTCTCAGAAGGGGAGCACCGGGAGAAGGAGGACAATAATGCACTGGCAAAGCTCAAGCAGTTTGTGTAATCTCAGGAGGGAGGCATACTGTGGTGTGTTTAGAGCCCAGGCTAATATAAACAGGTATATTTTTACTTTTTTTTATTTTTTTGGTCAGCCATTATTGAAAGGGAGTCACTACAAAATAATAATACAGCTGTACAACTGCAATTGAAAATACAGATTTTGCCTACTAAGACTACCATGTTGTACCTAAAGATGAAAAAACCTTACAAACCATATAACAAAAGTCATATAAGCTCTATAGTGTTGTCATCATAACGTTAGAATTCCACAAGTTAGTAAGTGAAAGGATACCAGTCTATTGAATATTTAGTTTTAATCCTAGTCCTTAAATCACAATTTTTTCAAGCTAATGGATTTCACATTTTTAACAAGATTACATAAACAGAAAAGTAAGATTATCCTTTTTAATGTGTTGATCACTTAAAGGGTTAACCATGTTGGCATCCATATGGTCAGAAACTGGCTTCAGCATTCACTGAGGTAAAGGAGACAGTTCCTCACATTACTGTTTATCTTCCCGGCTCCTGACTAAAGAAAACATTACTCTGGATCCAGATTTAAACCTAAGCTCTGCAACAGCCAAACCCTGGAAGTGACTCAGAGGTCAAAATCATGAAACATAAATTTCTCTGCTAAGTCAGATCCTGCAGTGTTTATAAACATTCAAAAAGATGATAAATCCTACTTTACTTAGGAAAAAAAATTAACGAAAAACATCAATATAAGGTTAACGCACCACATGAGCATCCACCAGCCAGTAAAGCAGCGAAACTTCTGGTTCTCACAGCCCTACTCATTTGCTGGAAGCTATCATACAACTGTGAAACAAAATATGTTGAGCACCACACAGACAGGTTAGGGTCCCACTGGCAAGACCTGCTTTGAAATTTAAAGCAAAGGTAGAGGTTTTTTTCATATTGATGACATTTCCAATGACATTTAGACAATCTTTCTAGTGAACTGGAAGTTATCTTTCTCTGAAATTGGTGAAATCATTAACTGCAGTTAAGGAAAGAGCATGGGCTTCCGGCTCCCGAAAAAACAAAACTACAACAGAGAGCTGTCCTTTAGAAGCACTTTTTCCATACTGCTTTATTTGTTCTGGCAACATTTGGAGGGCAGCCCTTGGCCTTTGACAGGAAGTCTGTATTTATACTTTAGCCTCTTTGACACTGCTGAACATTACATCACAGCCAACTGTCCATACAGACCAATGTATACATTAGTCAACCTCAATAAAAAGTCAGCTTGGACAGTTACAAATCACTGTGATGCCCACAACAGTGTTGAGAAGGTAGCTTAATATGTAATGAAGAAGCCAAGGCGGTCTTTACAGCATCACCATATTATGCTTCATTTCACCACTGAATCTGTTCCTTTCATCTTCTCGATGACTTTCCAAGTTACAATAAATTTTCGCTTCCCACAGAGGTACGATAGGTATAATCCAAAAAAAAGGAAAAATCTTTCAGCATGAAATAATTCACAGTAGTCCCAAATAAAAGCCATTCACAGTCCACACCAGCTTCTACCAAAAATAAAACCAGTAAAACTAGAATTTACAGTTATGGAATTTGTTCAGCTTCATAAAATAAAAAGAAACTAAACAGAGCTACCATGACACTGCATAGCACATTGTGTCTTCCACGTGAACATCATTTCAGCACTGTTGAGCAGGTGTGCCTACTGCAGTCTCCTCTGAGGCTTCCTGCTGAGCCCCTCATTTACTTTCCCTTTGAACAGAGACTATTTACATACCTTTTAAAATGAAAACATGCTGTCATCCATTTTGATTGGGATTGCCACCTACTCTTTCATGTAGAAAAACAGTTTTTATAGTTGCTGGTGTTCTGGTCTGTCTCTTATTCTATCACCAAAAAAGGTGAAAAAAAGGCCTGAAAGACAAAAGCAAGGCTGCACCTGCAGGGACTTCCCCAGGTCGACCCAGGCAGCTGTCCATGAGTTCTGCTCTCACTGCCTCAATGGCAGAGGATGAACAGACCTCACCCACCAATCCTCCTGTGTGCAATTCACCACAAAAATACAGGCCTGCTACTTCCTACTAGAACTTCTGTGCTGATTCTGAGCACATCCCAGCCTCATGTATATCCTCCCATGTGGTGCAGCCATCCCAGCCTCGGCTTCCCAGCTTAGAAGTACAGAATGTGGGATGTGCCAAGAGGAATGGAAATCACTAATGTTGAAGAAACAGATTTATAGGTCTGCTTTAACAGGGTTCTTGCAACCAGAGCACATCCCAAGAGCATTTAATCGCTCTGCTGTGCATTTGAGGGGCACAGCAAATAAGGACAGAATTCAGCACAAATAGAAAGAATCAAAAAACATCACTTGGTGGTTACATGATGTTATAAATTGCAATAAAGTATGCTGGAAGCTGTCACAGTTCTTCCACATTAACATTAATAAGACAGGCTAGAATGGAATTAAGATGATTTTACTGACGTGATGAAAAAAACCAAAACATTCAAGCTCTGTAAAAATACGCCAGACTTTGATGAGGTCACAAACTCGACAGTGAATTGCATTGGGAATTCATTACTCTCCCTACTGTAGGAACAACTAAGGAAGCCCAGAACTGATACCAGGGCTCCTGGCATGCTATCTAAAATGTACACAGGCCAAATTACATGCATACATATGGCAACAACAGTCTGCACATGTATGGAATTTATAGCTGGAAGAGACCAAAGTAAGGACTGAAAAAAGAAAAGTACTAAACATAGGCAGTGAGTATGACAGAAGCAAGTAGCTGTGTAACTAAGTCTTGGTTCAATCTAATTTCACTCCAATACTTTAATTTCAAGAAAAGCATTGCATACTGAAAGCAAGTGTACTTCAGACATCTCAAGCATTCAGGACCAAAACTGATAGCTCCAGGCAGGAACCACTGGTTTCCTAGAATATCGGGGTCAGAATACCCTAATACCACAAGTGGCCTTTACAGAAATCACAGAGAAATTGCACCAATTTAGCTAAACTGGTTTGCACATTGACTTATTTATATCAGAGCTGGCCTCTAGTGCATTCTGTTAAATGTGAGAAAATTGGTTTGGAAGTCAAGCTAAGCTAAATGGATATTGCGCAGTCTTTAACTGATCGAACCATGGTCATACAAGCTTGCTACACAGATTTAGGCAAATCAGCCTTAGCAAACAATTCAGTTAGATCAGTGCCAATTCTATATTTACACCACAAATATAATTAACTCTTTTTTTCACTGTGCACATTGCTTAGCTCTCAGTAGTACAGCTAATGTAAAAACAAATGCATCTCATGAAGCAGAGGGCATAAATGCCTATTTCATTATATAATATAATATTAGAATTATATTTAACACACTCAAAAGAAAATTTACTGTGTCCAAATGAATGCATCTCTTTCATGTATTTTTAATCATCCAGGCCTATATCTCCAATTATTAAAAAGATGAGGAACATAGATTCCTCATTTTAGGTACACTGAATTGCACCTTCAGGCCAGGCAGCTGAAAAATCATATACCACAACATCTGAGAACTTTTCAAGCAGAAATTGTGTAGAGAATACTGTAATAGAAATATAACACATTTGCAGTTAGGATTAAGAGGTAGAAGCAGTTCTCTCTGCGGTTTTAAGATTGTAAGTCTAACCATGTGCAAAAAGAAAAGACTATTGTTCATTATATTTAACAGTTCTGAACTGTGAGTCTATAGAGATTTACGAGTTTTTTAACATTACTCACTAAAATGGAAAAAAGAGGGCATATGCACTCTGTTCACTTATTCTGTATTACAGGATCAAATATCTGAACTCATGAGATGCACCACTAGCTCTACAGGTGTAAAGACCCACTCTTAGGGAATGCAGCTTTGCTGATAAATCTTCTACAGAGAAGCAATGGGTTACTGATATTTAGAAAGTCTTCAATTGATTAAAAAAAGAGGGAAAAATTAAGCAGAAAAACAAATGAATCAGAAAAAATATGAAACAGCCCAAAGAAAATTAGTTTGTTCCAAAAAATAACAAATTCAGGAAATAAGGATGATGATTCATATATTTGAATTAAAAAAAAAAAAAAAGGTAAGAAAAATCTAAATTTAGTGCAGAAGTAGAATTGTCCCTGACTGTGCATATCTAGGCAGAGTTTTCATTTCTAGACAATTATCAATACAGGTTCTAAAGTGAAACTGTGATGAAAGGTGTCATCAAATCATCATTCACACACACCAGTTTTCATGTTTGGTTGTTCCATTTCTCCCTGTTTCTTCCAAAATAATTCAAACTTTCATAAAGTAGCCTGATTATGAACACAGACAAAACAATTTATCAAGGCTGTCTGACACTTTAATTGCCATCATTTACAATTCAGGCAAAGGAGTGTCACAAATCTCCAAGCTTCATTTTCAGTTTTTACTGTCCTTCTTCTCCCTGAGTCTTCATCTTAATTGAATGGATACATAATAAATCTCCTAAACTCAGTAATAAAAACTCATCCTATAGGTCAAGCAACATGGCATTCTATGCTGTCACTTGCTCTTCTGCTCTTTTTTTTCTGTCATTCTTCGTATCAAACTGACAACCACTAATAGGGTTAACAGTGCCATCTTTAAAGACAGAAAACTGATGACACAGATAATAGGAAGAAAGTATCCTAATTAGGCTTTGAGGATCCTCATAATCATCCTTGGTGATTCTTCAATGTTTTTGAACAAAGAGAACATTTTGAAGTTATTGGAGGCTATGAAAAACAGGACAGCTGTAGTCCACTGTGGTACTCTTCTGCAAAAGCTACATTTATGTGATGTCAGATAGCAGTTGTTTTAATTTTGCGGGGGAGGACCACAGAATATAATGTTAAGAATGGCTAATGTCTGACTCTGCAGAGAAAAGGTGAAGATAGTTATAAGTAATGGTTGGAACTTTTAAAAACAAAGTCAATTTTTCTATATTTCCTGGTGCAGAGACTCCCACTCCTTTAGTAAAGGAAAATATTAATTAACTAAAAACTTTAAAACTTAATAAATATGTTTCCTAAGCTCATATTCCTCCTTTGATCTTATGCCATGCTTTTCTTTGGCAAAGGTAGTATCAAGAAGAAATGCTTCAAGACATTCTCCCCTCCCTTCTTTTTTTAGATTTTCTCTGTAGAGTGAAAAACACTATATTTTCTCTCAGCTGTTATTTGGAATAGAGGAATGCAATGGCCTCTGGAGTCACAAACTTGAGCTAAAACAAATTCCTTTTAGTGTTTTAGAGGCTATTTGAAGCATGTGGAGTCTTTTTCTTTTAATGGTAAATTTGTAATACAACAATAAGAAATGTTTTTGTTATATGTAGTGTTTATGGTTTATAATGCATTTTTAGGCTCACAGCAACAAAAAAGAGCTGGTTTGTGGCATCATTCACTGGATGTACCCCTCTAATTCTGATACTGCTTCAAGAAGTCATGCTTGTAAAGTAATCTAGAACTGGAAATCCTTTGCTTGGTTGTAGTCTTACATTGTTTTCAAGGGGAAATTTCAGAGTGAACTGTTTCTGCCATGGATTAGTAGCACACAAAAAGTGGAATCACTATCCTTAATATCAGTGTTCCTCCTACAACTGCCCTAAAATAGGTTTTGAGATGGACAAAAAGCCTTCAGTTGTGTAGATTGGATCAGAAAGTATAGGATAGTCTCCTTAGGATAATTTTATTCAAGGTTATTTTGTAAAAAATGAGTTTGAAATTAAAAAAACCTCTATGCTACTTAGTGGGTATCCTGAACTTCAAATATTAAACATTTATCTTACTTGCTTCTTTTCTTTTTACATGACCTATTTTTCACTTTCCTATAAACTGAATTAAAAAACAACTCCATTTCCAGCTTTTTAAAAATCACCATATAATAATATTCTTAACATTGGTGGATACAAATACACACTACTCCAATTGTTTGCCTAACACAGTTACACCTCAATGCTACATGTTATATATTTCTTTGCATTTAACTCCAAAATCAGCTATCTAAAAAGCTACAACTACTGCAGGACAAGCACCATTTTTGACAGAGAGGTTACATATGAGCAGTGTCCGGATCATGAGCTACAGACTCTCCAGGAAAATCAAAAGCAAATGCACATACAGGATCCCATTTTGAAGCTTAATTTTGAAGCTTACAGAGGTACACAGAATTTTTGCCATTCAGATAAAGTTTCAGAGTGATTTATGGTAAACTGAAAGATTTTATATATTGCTTTACAAAATTAAAGAACCAAGTGTATAACTACACCTATAAAGACTGTAGTTGTGTATGAATGGGCACTGAGGCTTCTCCCTGCCCCTCTCCTTTGCCTTCCCCCTTCCAATACGTGATCCTAATCAGCTGAAGAATCTCAGGGACTGTGATAAATACAAATATTTCACCCTTCAAAACTCTTAACATGTATTATTTCTTCCCCAGGCAGCAGAATAAAATAAATCCAGAAGCAACTTTAACCAACACAACCTACATTTCAGAGCATCACCAGTTCCTATTTTGCAATGCCTTACTTCATCTTTAGCCTTCAAACAAAACATACCTCCCCAACAGACCTCTTCTTTTATCACCTCTGATCCTTCTTTTTATTTAATTGGCATTTCAAATTCTCATTTTTCTTCAGCATTGCCCAACTAGGTTTTTTGCCTAAGATCCTCTCTCCTCAAGATCTTAATGTATTTTTTCAGATTGGTTTCCTTTTTACGGGTGCACTCCAATACTCTAGCAGACTTAACAGTTTGACAATGCTCACTTTGTCCAGTGTTCCCTGCATATTCTAGGAAATCCTTTCCTGATTCAGAGATTGCCAGACTAATGCAAGAAGCAGAGTGTCCTTTTCAGCACAAATACCCTTGATTTGACAGAAAAGTACTATGAACTCCAATCTTTATGAAAAGCAAGATATTTGGCTTCATAAGTCTTGAAAATACTTCCATTTATTAGGGGTTTCACTCTATAAATACCACAGGAGTGAAGAAGGACCTTCCTAACATCTAGTACCAAACTCATTTTAAAAAGCACTGCAGATCATTATCATGGCTACAGCTCATAACTTTTTCAGGGCCAAACTAGTCATCCATGCCAGCAATTTGCAATGACCACTAGGAATGCACAAATCTACTTTTTCACGTTAAACTCCTGTAACAGAAGGTTTATTTTTTTTAAGTTAATTGTGAATATGAAGCAAGTTCTCACCTACACTCTTGGTTTAGAACACGAGTATCATCACCACATGTACATATGAGAAAGATACAACTGACTGATAAAGCTGTAATCCTATAAATTTTCTCTTGCCAAATACTTTATGATGAGTATACTACTTGGAAATGTGCCTTCAAGTCTAAGAAAAACATTGTATGTTGGTTTAAGTTTTGACATTACTTTGTATTAACAATCAATGCTGAAATCCAGACCTGCATTATGCAGCTATTAACAACACACCAGAGAAGAATTTTTCAAACCTCAAAAACCTTACAAGAAATCCCCAGAACATAGCCTTTCTCTGTCAGGACAATAGGCAGTGATCACTTCACATGGATAAAGAAACAGCTCACTCATTTATCCTACATCTTGTTTGTTCCAAAGCAATTAACTGAATGGAGAAATTGCTTGCCTTTCCACGATCACAGCAGACTTAACACCTTGCAACTGCCACCTTCTGGAATTAATTCAGCCAATATCCTCACATGCTTTAAGCACATCCTCAAATCTTGGCCAGATATTACTAAATGTTGGGTTTGTTTGGTTGTTTTTTTTTTTTCCTCCAACAGAGAAACACAGCTGTTAAACTATTAATGAGTTTCCTGTAAGAATTCAGTATAGCTTCCCTGATATAGAAATTCAGTATAGCTTTCCCTTGTGAGAAGAGGGAGAGGGGGAAAAAAAAAATCAAAGTAACATCAGTAGTGCCTCAGGAATCCACAAAACACTTCAACAATTTTGACAGCACTGCTCTTGCTCTCCATGGCTTCCACCTTAGAGAACAATTCATGTTTCTGATCAATAAGCAAAATGTTTGGGTTTGTTTCACAATAAACTGTTAAACGTGTTACCCATCTTGCTCATGAAAATGCACTCCCCTATATATGACTCTGTAGGGGGAAGTGACAGCTAGAGTTCTTGTACGTGAGAAGAAGGGTGTTATTTCAGAACTAAGGATTAATTTCCTTTGAAAAAATCTCATACCAAAATTCACAGTAACTCAATTACAGCCCTGCCATGTACTTAGCCAATAGTGATCTATATAGTTAAGCAAAACTAATTAACATATTATAAAGCAGCAAAGAATAGCAACTAAATTTCACTAACTAATGCAAATACTCCTGAAATACAAAATTAAGTGCCACCATCAGTACAGACACTAGCCATTCATTTGGGATCTTGCCTTTTTTTTAAGTCTGATAAAATGTATCCTCTAGAAAGCTGCTACAGAACACAACGAAGAATCAACCTGATGTCCTTCCATGTATTTATCATTCTAATATACCGCAGATCAAACTGACAGCAGTAAAGATTGACCAATATTTCTCACTTTAAGACTTTACATTCTGTTGTGCTAGGATTTAACTGCACAGGGCGAATACCAAAGGTTTTTGCAGACATTAAGCAATCTGTATTAAATTCTGGAATCCTTTTACTTAATAAAGACAACAGTAAGCTTTGGAGGAAAAATTTTGACAGACCAGTATGTGCCAAACTCCACCTTAATCTGTGATCTTAGAAGTCTTTCCTACTAGTCTAGGATTTTAATTCAATTTCCTTGTGTTTACATCCAACAAAGAAACTTTTACAAATGTGACTGAAGTCTTCTTCCATGTAGACCCTTGCCTCAATTCACAAAATGGTCATTGTTTGCTTACTGAATTCAGTTTTCTTCTTTCCATATTCTTTAGGTGTGGGATATATGTCTTCTCTGAATACTTTCTTCAACTCTGCAAACACTATTATCAATACATTGAGGATTTCCTCTCATACTCATTACTGCATATATCCAAATTACTACATATTACTTCTTTACTTCTACAGTAAATCCAGTGAATGGGGGAAAAAAAGGGCCATGAAATGATTATGCATGCTTAAATTTCCAGGCACAGAAATGAACAAATCATCCCTAACCTCCTTTAAAAAGTACCTAAGCTCTCCTTTGCACTATATTTGACAGCAACCACCTAAAATACAGTTTCCTTTTTTTTTTTTTTTAACTGGATTATTTGAGTAATGATTTTTTTAAAATTTATTTTTATTTTTCTAAGGTAAGAGAACATTTGTATCTTCCCAGTTTGCAGACAAGAGTGAACCACAGAGGAGATAAAACTGGATCTCTAAGACTCCCTGGTAGCACTTTAGTCCCTCATCCCTCTTCACTCTGTATGTCCCTCCCAAACTGACCACATGAGTACATCATGACACCTACAACATCCCTACATCATTGACAGCTTCCAATGTTCTATGACTCTCTGCAACTTCTGCTTAAATGCTGGTTTAGTGGTTTTATGCTTCTCTTTAGTCAATATTTCTCAAAAGAAGCAGAGATGCATGAACTTAACTTGAACTGATCCTCTATTCCTTCTAAAATAAGAACTAAATGAAAATAAGACAGGTAAATGAATAATAAAACAGGCTGCAATACTTCAAAGATGAAACATTTTTGTGTGTGTTACCAACAGAACCTGATGTGATTACCAAATCCGATTGTATTTAACATATCCCCTCACTAAAGCTGAAGAAAGGAAAACTGCATCACTGGGAGACATGATTTTCTTAAAATGTCTTATTAAATATTAGAAAGAATGTATACATTTTGAAAATGAAAAACACCCCCACAAAAAACTTTAAAAGCAATATTTATATTGCTTATATTTATATTTATATTAGGATGTTTGAAATAAAGTCATAGAATGAATAGTTGCCTTGCTTAAGTTTTATAGGCTTTCCATAAAATGAACACCATAAAATGTTGGTTTGCTTTAGAATAATTAAGTATATTTAAAATGATGTAATGCACAACATAATGCAGTCATGCCTGCACAAAACACTAGAACAATTTCCATCCTGGTGTAGTATTTGTTGCACAAAAGGCAGAGCTCTTAGGTGTGGAAGGATTTTCTTACATCAATCAAACCCCCACCAGGTCACAAAAGTCCTTCAACTCCCTTGTTTTTTTAAACTGCTCCTCAGCTTGAACTACTTAGCAGAGTTGCTCTTCCTGCAACAACAAGTATAACCGTAAATATAAGCGCTTTCTTGAGACAAGATGTCCTAAGTTATAAGGGTTTCCAAGTGAAAAGCTACTTTACCTTGTTTTACTTTGGTTTGTTGTTTTGCTAAAAGCTAAAAAATGGACTGATCCTTCCCCTAACAACTCTGAACCAAGTGGCCACTTATAATTACATTAGACCAAAGGATAAATATTTTGAAAACAATTAAATCTCTACAGGACTTTGAAAATAAGGGTCCTATTTAGACACAGAGATCCAAAACCTTCAGTAAGAAAGAGCTGTGAGTTCACAACCATCTGACTGCATTAAATTTGCATTCATAGGAGACTGAATAATACGACAAGTCCAGGAAAAGCTTTAACTGGCCCTGAGAGTCACTGATAACAACTCAGAGAAAATAAGATATCATAAGTTACATAACTCCTTCAGGTTTCTTCCATTTTTAGTGAGATAAAATTTACAAAGAATGGAACACTACTTCTGTTATCAAACATGATTAACAAAATACTGTAAGCCAATGTAGTAATATATATGCATATCCACTTAGATAGCCTAAAAAGCTGCCATAGCCTAAAAAAGCAAGATAGTCATACAGTCCACAAAACTCTATTCAAACTTACTGTGAGAAGCTGAATTAAACAAGTAAAAGCAAGAACACTGAATTAAGTCATGAAATCCAGGATCCAACTTTCTTTGTTAAAAACTTCAAGGAAAAATGGGGAAGAAAAAAAAAGAAAAAAGAAAATCTTCTTGACCATCATAATTACAGACTCAGAACAGCAATATTTTAAGTTGTTTAAAAATGCATGTGTGTGTGTGCATGTACATATATCTATACACACACAAAAATATTTGCATCCACATTTATATATATGGACAGGAACACCAAGACTGAAAGCACTAGGACCACAATCTCCTATCCTGTCTCAGATTCACATTTCATCCCTGTTTCTGCAGTGCACAGTTGTTGCACTGTACTTGTCTGAACAGTACAATTGCAATGAAAAATTTAGGTCACACATTTTCCTTTAGCCTCCTCTTTGGCCAAGACTTTTCCACCCAGAGACAAGGCTTGGGTTTCTGGAGGCAGTATATTACTCAGAGTGTGATTAGGGAGCTGTAAGAATTACCTTTTTATTTTAAAATTGCAGTGCCAGTAAACAAACAAAATAAGCAAAGTTTGTTCACTGTAATTACTAACACACAACTCCTGATCTCTATTTGCAAGGAGTACACAAACATCAGCAGCAAAAGTCAGGAATTTAATGTTTCTTAATATTATTTTAGAAAACTAGCTATCAATATTTGAATAAAAGCAGGTATGATTTCAAAGAGGATTGCATTCATCTCATGAATCTGTCAGGACTACATTGCAAGAGAGGTTGCTCTAGTGAAATATAAACCCAGCGTAAACTGTATCTGCACTTTCCTGGAGACTAATGGGTCATTTCTGCTACCTAATACCACATTTAAATGTCTTTAAATTGTTGAGAATACAAAGTCATTGGAATTTTGTAGGGTTTTCACTTCAGTAAGTGAGGCATACCATCACAATTTCAAAGACAAGCTGAGACTAAAGGTAGCAGTGGAGAGATATCTATAACTATCACTGTGCTTCAAACCATAGCATAATGGTTAATTTTACTACCAAAAAAAAAAACTGGAAAGGGCAGTGATTCAGAAGTACTAGAATAGCTAGTCATCAGCTCGGTGACAGTGCCAGACACTGAATTCAACGTAGTGCAGTTAAGAGCAAAGAAACAGCTAAGGGCCAATCCTGAGAGCCTTCAGAGATAGTCTTTAAGACACTTAGAGCTGTCACAGCTTCTGGATGGAGCGTAAAGATTGTACCTACTTACAGTAGTTCTTTCAAAAATGTCATAAACCCAGTCATTAGGGAAGTAATTTTGAACATATCAAAAAAACAAAGGTCCCTTCTCACTTTGGGATTAAGGAAGTGGCAACTGCGGCAAAACGTGTAAGCAGAGAAACCTGCAATTTATAAAAACTCAGCATCTTCCATCCCTAAAGCAATGAACATCACTCAAAAGAAAGACACATGCAACACAAAATGCCTTTGTCATTTTTAAGGTTTGGCTGGCTATATTGTGATAAACCAAAATAATGAAAATACATTCTTTGCTTCAGTCCCTAATGGCTCATTTTCCCCCACGATTATTTTTTCCTTTTATTTTTTTTCCTTTTTAATTCCCACAGCTCAATTTTTTCACTATCAAGGCACCAACTTAAAAAATGCAAGGACTAAACAAGAAGACCCTGTAGCTGCAATGCATCAAACCAGTTTTGTTGACCATTCACAGGTCACTGCAACATCAGCTACACATGCCTGTTATGGAGACAAATCACAAACATGGCCATTTTTTTTCCAAGCTGCACAGGTATATCACCTAGGCAATCAAGAAAATAAAACTGTTTTCAATTCTCTGTCTTCAAATCTGAAGCTATATCCAAATAGTCTCAAATTTAGCCAGTAATAAAATTTACTGGCCAAAATATAATTATTAAGATGTCTAAGGTGTTTAAATCAATTTACACAAAGTATTACCAGATAATGAACAGAGTTATAGAGCAGAGCTGATGTTCAATACCCAAATTGAAATCCTACCCTGCTTGATTTCTATCCTAAAAAAAGTTGTTAATGTCATATATTATATGCCTTTTACTAGATATACTTTTGGTTTTAAAGCATGAAAATATGAAACACCATCATTATTAAGTAAATGGACTTAATTTTCCATTGTGAGACAAAAGAAGGTTAGAAGACCAGAACCTACTTCTTTAGAGTAGAATAGATTCCTTCAGTTGGAAGGGACCTGCAACAATCATATAGTCCAACTGCTTGACCACTTCAGGGCTGATCCAATAGTTAAAAGTATGACATTAAGGGCACTGTCCATATTCCTCTTCAACACTGACAGGGTTGGGACACTGACCACTTATCTAGTAAGCCTGTTCCAGTGTGTGACCAGCCTCTCGGTAAAGAAATGCTTCCCAATGTCCAGTCTAAACCCCTCCTGACGCAGCTTTGAACCATTCTCACACATCCTGCTACTGGATACAGCACCGTCTCTGCTTTCCTTCCTCAGGAACTGTAGAGAAACAAAAGCCCACTCCCACTGAGTTTTTGTAATTCTTTTTAAATAATTTTGAAGACTAAGGGAAGGATGTTCAAGGGAAGTTCAGATGTGCTTGTGCATCAACTATATTCTAAAACTGAAATGAGACTCTGACAGAAGGTATCACACCTAGACCTGCAAATGCAAGAAAACACCCTTCCCAAATGCGATCAGAAGCCAGGAAGGAAAATAAGGGTCTTCTCTGAACAATATCTTCATTAAACTTAAAAAATCCAGTCAGAAAAAAGACCTATGTAACACTTGGGATTACATAAAATAAAACAAAAACAAAACCAACAACAAACCACAAAACAGAACAATCAAAAAAAAAAAAAAAACCCAAAGTTAACTCTTTCAGGTCCTAACAATTATCCTGTGAAAATGAAGATATTCCTGAAAATAATTATTAAAATTGTCTTCATATTAGTAGAAGATTACCAACTGCCAATGAAGAATATTGTTTGCATGAAAAGTACAAAGAATTTTTTAATATCTAGGTAAAAATAAGGGCTAATGAGGACATCTCTTTTGATATTACACGTCTAAGAACTAAAGAAAGTTTATGCCCAGGCATTTGTATACTTTAAAAACATCTTTATACTGTCCTGTAGTACTTTTTTTATCTCTACATTAAAAAAAAATATAAATCTGATATTGCACAGGCTTTATATAAAATACTAATTACTACATACTTGATTACTCTCAATCTTACAGTGTAGAGTACAACATGTAAAAGCCCAACATATTTTGTGAATGTTTATGATCTGAGAAACTACACAGTACAACAAAAATATAATTAGAAGACATTATTCTTCCCTCTACTGAACCGTACCCACCAGCAGGATGCCACTGGGGATGGTTAAGCTCTCTCACCCAGTGCTGCAGCAGCACCAGCACTGTCCCCTTGAGTTTCATTAGGAACTCAGCCTGTGCTCCTCATTATTGCAATAACATGTACCCAGCCCTTCACAGCACTGTTCTGTACCCCTCACTCTCTTAAATTTCATCTTCTCAGCCATTAATTGAGTTTCAGCTTTCAATTTCTGTGGCTCTAAAATCCCACGTACTATCAGACGCATAGTATTTGAGTAACCTTGTGCTTTTACAAAAACAAGCACATGGTGGAAGTCATTCCTAGAGAAAAATTATTTCTCTTAGGAGAAGTATTCAACAATTAAAAAGAAGTCTATTGCTCTCTATCTTGTACTCTACAAATTACCCACATCAAACACACAAACTTCAAGGGACACTTCCCCTTTTCCAAAGACTAGGTACAGTAAAAAAATATATTTCTGCATGGTATACATTAATGAAAATGTAAACACTTAAAAAAACTATACCTATTTCAGAAATATGCCTAGATTATATTGTGTGTATTTAATGCATATTAATGAACTTTACCACATTATTCTGCACTAGGCTAAGATACTGTTTTCTGTTTACAGCATTTTGCAAGAGCATATCAAAGACACGATATCTAACATTCACCTAGAAACATTAAGAAAACTACAAAAGGCTGTCTGTAATAAGAAAGGACTAAATTATTACACCACTGTAATAATTAACGTACTGCTAAAAAGACCAAACACCAGCAACATCTCAGAATTTTCAACTTAAGAGCAGCAGGGGGAATAACAACACATTGTTATAATACATAATTGGATAATTTGATTTTTAAGCTTCACACCACCACTTCAGCAAGAAATCTGTAAAGCAAATCACAAATCACAGGAAATTGTATTTCACATGATTAGATGGCATTCTATTTTTAACACTACTGATTAACAGATGGAAGTGGAGTTTTTCCTTCAAAAGTGCTTTAGCCATCATAAAATATCAACAAAGATGTTAATTAAACACATTAGTAGAACTAAAAAAAAACCCAAACCATGTGATTGCATGTTCATTCTCTACAGCTATTTCTATAGCACTCTGACAAAATTACCATTTAGTTATATCAACATATATATATGTATGCCAGTACAGGGACAAAAATGTACCAGGTCATTACTACAACTCGAATTCCTTGATAAATATTGCCCAGCTAAATATGTCCTTGCACATTACCCTAATTGAATACCTTATTTACCACTTTAAATTATTTCTGTTTTGTGAAATATCTTCGTGTTTCAGCCCTTGCACCAGGGAAAAGGCTCTTTGGAAATAAGAATACACATAAGTAACAGTGGATGTAGTTCCCTGATTTCCTCGCCATTAAAAATTCTTGAATAGCCTTGCTTAGCATTTCTTTAAAAACAAATTTTTATTCCTATGTAGTTACTGATTTATACTGGAAAGGTGTGCGCTTGTGAAAGAATAAGTGTATGCAAAGGAGCTGTATAACTATAAAAAATATACTAAATAGAAAAGTAACTGATAGTTTGATATTCCAATTATTACCATACCTGTATTTTATTTCCCTATTTTACTCACAATAGAAAAACTCACAAAAACCAACCAAACAAACAAAACAACACACACCACCTGCAGAAATCCCCACAAGTTTCTACACTGAATCAGTAAGTTTATGTAAACCATGCTGCCAGAAGTGAGATCTAAAGAAGCATTTAGTAAAGGGAATTAAAAGGGAACATACTATCCCCACTGGGTGCTAAATACAGAGCATAAACCCTTTTTCCCCAGTTGTGGCTGAAGAAAATCGTATTTCCCCAAGATGAGCCAAGAGTCTGATGCACAGAACAAGCTGGGGTTGTCTCTGGAGAAATGAACAGTGCTGAAAACAGCACTTGATAATGAGAAGAACTTGTTTCTACCATCTTAAAACCACTTTATAAGAGATTATTAAAATATTAAAAATTTAGAGAGGCATGCCTTTTCTCTTCTCTCATCTTTCTACCCCAATTGCAAGGCAATTTCATAGGAAGAGAAGAGCCACTTTCAGTGACTGATCACTGAGGGAAAAAAAAGACAGGCAAGTTTCACACAAACTTCTCTTAAATCATCTCAAAAGTTCATACAGTAAAGGATACTAACTAAGGATTTGGAATTTGTCTGAGTTCTGAACTTCTTTGATTATGACTCAACACAAATTCACCATATCACATTAAACAAAAATGTTGATTTCTTCACAGGGTATTGACATATTTATTTTGGTCTAAGTACCAGATACCTCAAGAATAAAAGGACCTTGAAAATACCAGTTTTCTTGCATCATTTTTTTCGTATCCTGACTGCATCACATGGCATGCATGGTAAGATGATACCTCATCTGATAGTAGCACTGAAACCTCTACAGTACTCATCTGAAGTTGTGAGCTACCACCATCTTCATCAGTTTGAAGATGAATTCTCATCCCCAAAGTAAAACAGTTAGGAATTTTACCACTGGCAATAAACATGACAGATACTACTTTCTATATGAATGACGTAGAGGAAGAAAACTTGGTCTGCCAGATTTCTCAATCAAAAATACTTCTCACATCATTACCATCTTGGGCTGTGCATAGTAAGCTAATTTTCACTTCCAGTTACAGCAAAGCAAATTCAGCCTAAGTCCATTAACCAAACTATTTTAGAGTCACTGAAAGACAAATCTGGCTGTATGCACATGCACATACCTAACAACATCTATTTCTGAAATGATAGGAAATCATCTCTGTGGCATTTATGTCAGAGCCACGACAAAATCCTTTTCCCAGATGAATAAGTGACAGTGAGAAGGCTGTTTTCAATGGGAAGAGGAAGCCAAGAGCTGGCTTGTTTCCATGGAAACACTAGCAGCATCAGGCAGAACAGCTGTAGAGGAAGAGGCATAAGTTCAGAAGGCAGAAATCTTGCTGATTTTACCTCACCGGTATGTCAGTACCATCAGAGACCATCTACACTTAATGTAGATCATGGTAGTTTACATTGCATACATCATGTATTACGCTAGAATTTCCAATTAAGACTTTTAAAAGCCAGTATACCAGAAGAAAATTAATAAAAATTAATTACGATGCAATTTAGTCAGCCCATGTATAAATGAAGCTACAGAGTGCCTGAATATCTGTGATAGTGATGCATTATGATTTCTGTCATTAGGAACACATCTTCATGTGTCTTCAAAAATGACAGCTCTCATAGTCTAAATGCTTCAGAATGACTGGTTTTCACCAGTTTAATCTAATGGACTATTTTCCCCACTTACAAATAAATCCAGCCCTGAGCATGGCAAAAGCAACACCCTCCTTTCAGTTTCTGTATCAACCTTTACTGTTTTCTTTGTATCATTTTCAGACAGAACATGTCTGACTAACTAATAATTAAACGGTAAAATCTGAAGTATACCTGCTTTTCGTGTTGAATAAAAGACAAAGATTTCCGCTTATATATTAGAAGGCTTTTTATTACTTAAGAAAGCAAACAACCTTTGCTATTCACTATAAATCTACAAATATGTATTCTGAGATTAACGTATCCTCACCACTCCATTCACAGTATTTCAGACTATCACAGCAGTGTTGTTTCCACCAAAAATAAAACCTGTCTTGCATAAGAACAGGCAAAGCCCTAAAAATATAACTCATTTTAGTCATTCACCAGAGTATACGACAGGCTTCCTAAATCAAGGCTTTCTTGATGGGTATCAAAACAGGTATTTAGGTACATGGAGAAAACATACATGTAAGCAAGCCATCAATTAAAGACGTAAGTTGTCTTTGATAAAAATGAACTCCAGCATAATTTCTGTATCTTTAGCCTTTCAAGGGGGTCTATAAAATCATATTTTCCCCCTCTCCCATCTCACACATTTTCACCTTGACAAATGTTCAAAGCTGGTGTAGCTGCTACAGGATGCTGAACCAAATCTCTGACAATTTAAAGTCACGTAAAGCAGTAGACTTGAACTTTGCATTTCCCTCCAACAATACCACTCACTGTTCAAATCCTGTTCCTCATGTCACAATGAAGCAGCATCAGTATTTTTAAGAACAATTGAAAAGTGTATATCTTGATGCCTAGACTACTAGGCTTTTGTGGTTATATTCGCATTGCAGTGAATACTTACTTACAGGAAACCGGACAAGTAGATTTCATGTTTACCTTTGTGGTGGTTTAGTTTTCTTGGTTTTGGTTTAGGCCTTCCTTGGTCGAAAGGTCATAACTAAGGAAGTATTCCACACCGTTTCTTCACGTAATCAGGGGTATATAAAGACAGGAGGAAGGTTTGCTCCCTTCTTTTGCTTTTGCTCTCTTCTCTCTCCCGTTCGTGTGCTCAGAGCACATCAGCTCTCTGTGCCGGCTCAGCTCTTATCTCTGTGGGCTGAGGCCTCTCGGAGAAGCTGCTGTCCCAGCCGGACAGAGGGGAAGGACCTGCTTTCTCTTAAGGGGAGTTTGGTGAGAACTGCTTGTATTAGTTGCTTATTGAGCTTTTCCTGAGTCTACAAGTGTGTGTATTTGTTTGGTTTGGTTGTACCCATTTTTGTCCCATTTCCCTTTCCCTTTTCCCCTTTTCCCTTTTAGGGTGGTTCTGGGATTTGTTCTGTAGGTTTATAGTGTTTGATTGTATATAATTGTAATATATGTGGATATATATACATATATATACTTTTACTAAAATTGTCTTTTTGGGTACTTTTTTTCCCTTCTCCCTCAGGAGGGGGGAATCCATGCGGCCAGCACTTGGGCTTGGCAGGGAGCCAACCCAAACCTCCACACCCTTGTAAACCAAGTAATTATGATCTTTCCCAGAGATAAAGAGTATCCAGCAAAGGCATTGTGTAACCTGCTGCTGCAAACAGCAGTGCCAGTTCGAGGACCCTGAGCCACACTGACCTACCCAACTTCACAGGTGTTGTCCCCTTTATCCACAAACAGATTTACAGGCTTCTCCAAAAGTTAAGGATATATACCTATGAACTTGATGAATCCCAGGGCCATTTTTGCATTCCTGCACTAAGTATATGAGTAACACATAATAATCCTTAGGAAAAATCAATTACAAATACTAATTACTTCTTTAAACAGCATCATGTTTCAACTATTATTCAAAAGCTAAAAGGCTTAATTACTTTGAAATATGATATCTGAGACAAGCACTGACTTTCTAATTCCTGCTGGACATCTGCAGACACTCTTTTAAGCTCAGTGCTTAATGTTGTCTCTTGTACTTTCTTACAAAGTATTTAGATGTATCTTTGCACATTAACTAAAGCCAGTACTGTTGAGCCAATAAGGGACACCAAAATCACTTCCAGGTATTAACTAGAAAAACTAACAGTGCACATTTGAGTCAGATAAGAATTAGGTGTCTGTTTCAGAGATGTTTAAACCAACGCACAGAAAGATTCAGTTGCCCAGCGCTTCTCCTCCTATGACAGTATCTCACACCAGTAGCTTTTCATAGCTACATAACAGCTACATTCTGTCAAATAGCCTTTTGTGAATGATCAGTCTATTAAGCTTGGAGTGAAAGGAGTACTGCTGTACTCTTTAAATTCATTTCACAGTCTGTGGAATCCAAAACAATAAAACAAAACCAGAAATTACGTTCAGACCTAACTCCTGAACTTGGGAAACAAAAGTGTTGCAGGTTTCAAAGCAATCAAATGTACACGGATTACATTTCATATTTACAAACCCCATGTTTAGTAGATGTCACTATCTGCATATCAAACCACATGCACTAGAAGTTGACTATTTTTTTAGAATCGCAAATAAAGTAAATGTTCTTGTCAACAAACTAGTTCCACTATTTATATAACATCACTGGATGGTCTTGCTAGAATAATCTTGTGTGTGCACTATCCCTGAAGAGGTTACCATGGCAACTTATATTTGAATTTCTATAAATTTCTATTTTTAGAGATCACAGTTTAGGATAAAGAAAATCACAAATATTACGTACCATTTCATTAATAGAAAATATCCCATTTTTTATCATCATATCTCCCAAAAAAAGACACTGCTGAACTTAAATCAGAGAGTAAATCTAAAAAAACCCAGTAATTATCACATTTCTTAGTAAAGTTTACCACTAAGCAGCCTCACCATAATCTAAGTGGTGTACAAGTCAGTAGCTAACAGTATGAGGCGAAGATTATTGTTTAGAGTTTTGTCTTGATTTCAGTGAGGCCAGGATTTCACTCATATGTTTTAAGAGTTAGTCATCATCTCAGCTGGCATAAAACAAGAGGGTATTTGCCAGAATACTCAGAAAATACTTCAGGTATGGAAAACCATTGAACTGACAGAAATGTCTCACTTCCAAACTAAGGTTACCATGACCTTAAATTACTGTGTTAAAGAGTGCTTGCTAAGTGCATGCAACTCCCTAAATACAAATTCACTTTAATGCTTTAAAACTTGACAGAAATTCTCAAAGTTGTCTCCCTGAAGGACCAAGCACAGAGTAGCAGCCTTGAGAAAATGAGAACACTGATTTAG
>JAWWMO010000043.1:36719898-36736621 GCA_035047845.1 Dendrocincla fuliginosa
CAGAAATTCTCAAAGTTGTCTCCCTGAAGGACCAAGCACAGAGTAGCAGCCTTGAGAAAATGAGAACACTGATTTAGACACTGTTGTTACAGTTCAGACACTGCCTTAGTCTGGCTGCCTACGGTTGAAATCAGAAAATGTTTAATGGCAGTTTTTAAGTTATAAAAAAAAGGTAAATTTTCTGTCTTCTAAGAGATTAACACTGCCATATTGCAATTTTCTATTACAGTGTTAATTACAGTATTCATTTTGCAAACCTGAAATATCTTCACCCAAGCCACTTTAAGAATCAGCCTGAGCCAGCTGTCAAGGGAAAATACATTGGTGGGCAACCTTCAAAAACATGACCTGGGAACTTAGCAAGTTATAGTAATAGCTGTGAGGACTTTTACTTTCTATTCAACTTACCTCAGTAAGCTCATAGGATGAGCTGACAGAAACTGCATGATGCCGTGGGGTTCAATTCCGTAAGTCACTATACCCCACACTTATGCACACATCTATGAAACTGCCAGTGAAATCAATAGAACTGATTGGGAAATTACATCCACCATAACTGCACTTTCTGCAGGATGAGGCTTAGCTGTGACTACTTCATGGGAATCCTAATAAATATGCTGAAAAACACTTACTACCATTTTATAATCAAACATTTTCAATTACAAGTTCTTCACCTTGTATTGCAGGGAGGATTTGCTGGTGGTTGCTTTTCTTGTTGTTAAATTTGAGACACCACTGCATATTTCTCTCAAAGGAATTACAACCATTTGTTTTCGCCAAAGCTCCAGGTTAGAAAGTGAACCGACATTACCACTGACAACAGCAACTACTAAAAGATAGAACTAGAATCCAAATCATCAAAGTAGACAGTGGTCCGCATCAAAATCTAAAATCTCTATCTAAATAACAGAAAGTCAGTATGATCACTTACTGTCCCTGTACCCTCAGTCAAGAGCCAGTGAGAGTGACCCTGAGAAATCAATGGAGGAAGAATCACGGTGACCCTCTGTCACACTTACTTTGTTGAACCAGGGTCACCCACCGGTGCAGACAGAGCAAAGCTGAGAAAGGGCTGAGATCACCCTCCCTTGTTGCTGTCACCATCTGACCACAAACCCAAGACCTCAGACCAGCTGCCCTGGCCCCAAAGGCATCTTCATGCAGGTGCTCGGGGATGATGAGAGGGCACCTTGGGGCTGTTCCTCTTCACACTGACACAAACAGGTCCCCCAGTGAGCACAATTCCACACCCCCACCCAGCCCAGGGGGGTGACTGTGGCTTCCTTAGAGGCTCCTCGGGCACAGTTCCCACCTCACCCCACTTACACTCCCACGGGGAGGATGCTGGCACAGAGGGACCCCCGTGCTGCCTGACACTGACTGCAGATGCGGAGGGAAAAAGCACCACCAACCCACAGGCACCGATGTCCCCCCGTGCAGCGGCCCACCAAAGCATCGCTCCTGCACGCACACCCCAAGCGGGGCGAGCTTGCCCTTGCTGCCCCACATGTCTGCCTCCCCCTTCAGGGGGCCGGCCGCCCCTCGGCCCCCCCAGCCCCCGGGCGGGAGCGCCGGCCGGCGGCGCTTACCCTGGCGGCCCGAGAGGAGTAGGGGTCCTCGAAGAGCGCCCACACGCGGGGCTGCAGCCGCCGCCACCGCCCGCCCTTGCCCTCGGCGGCCGCGCCCACGTCCTCGATGCCCAGTCTCTTGGCGGCCAGCTCGTCGTCGTCGCCGTCGAGGGGCGGCTCGCCCGTCAGCAGGTCGGGCGCCTCGAAGATGTCGAGGGCCTCCTCGGCGTCACGGTGCTGGCGGTAGGTCATCCAGCAGCAGGGCTCCACGTCGGTCTCGTCGATGCCCCAAAAGGCGAGCTCCTCCTCGAAGAGGGGCCCGCAGACGTCGGCGGGGCAGTGCAGCTTGCCGGTGCGGTAGTAGTTGAGCACATAGGCGAAGACCCCCGGGTGCCGGTCGAAGAAGAACTCGCTGGCGCCGCCGGTGCCGCGGGGGCTGCAGCCGCTGCCGGGCTCCGGACAGCCGCCCGCGGGCGGGGGCGGGTTGGGGGGCGGCGGCGGCGGCTCCTCGCAGCCCGGGGACTCGCCCTGGGACTCGCAGGCGAGCAGGGCCAGGCGGGTCCCCGGCAGGGTCTTCAGGGTGCTGCGGTAGGTCTCGTGCCGCGTGCCCCCCACGTTGAGGATCACCCTCTCGTTGTCCTCGAGCTTCCCCATCGCTCCGGGTGGGACATGACTGGGGGCAGCGCGGGAGGCGGCAGCGGGGATGGGGAGGGCGCGCCGGTCGCGGGGCGAGGGGCAGCCGGTCGCCGGCAGATCCGCGGGGGACGAGCTTCTGCCTTAAACGCAAACAGAAGAAATCGAGGAGAAGCCCCCGGGGCACCACGAAGGGGGGGCTATTCCCCGCCTTCAGAGCCTGCCCAAGCCCCCTCCATCCCCAAAATCTCCCGCCGACACGCACTTCGGGGGAGCCCGCCCGGCCCGCCACCCCCGGGCGGGCAGCCCCGCACGCTCCTCCGCGGGGGGCTCTGCCGCCCGCCCTCCCCGGGCACTGCTCCGGGCTGTCTCCGCTTCCCCGGGAAGCAGGATACCGAAATGGCACTGCTGCTGCTGCTGCTGCTTCTCCCGCGTACGGATCCGCCACCGCCACCACCCCCTTCTCCCTCGCGGGGCTGCGTGAACCGAGCTGACGGAACAGAAAGTGCGCGGTTAATTATTTAACGGGCATCTATCTTTTATTATCCTAACAGCTTAACGAGGGGGAAAAAAAGAAGGCTTAGCTGATTTCCCCCCACCCCCACTGGGTGAGGGAGGAAGGGGTTGCTTCTGGAGAAGAAATACTAAGCACCCCATAAGCGCAGGCAGCAGGCACACCCCGAGAAAAGCTGCCTGTGCGGAGCTCGGCTCGCTACTTTCTTAGACAAATCACGGAGGCGAACGCGCACCTTGGGGAAGGGCAGGTGGGATGAGCCCCGCGGGTCCCTCCCGCTCCCCCGCCAGACCCGAGGGTCTCTCCCGCTCCCCCGCCGCTACCTTTGCCGGGGGAGCGACGGCGGCTTCTCCTCCCGGGCGGGCTCCGGCCCCAGCCGCTCTCTGTGCCGCCCTGCCAGGCGAGACTACTTGTTGTCGGCTCGGATGTTTCTCCGCGTCCAGGTGGCTTTTTTACCTCCCTCCATGCTCAACTCCAACAGGCGTAAGAGCAGCTCCCGCCGCCGGCGCGGAGATCCCGCTCCCCTCATTTTACAGGGGGGATGGAGCCGTTCCACGTCGGGGCCGGGAGCGGGGACCGCCGGCGGAGCGCAGAGCCATGAGCAGTGAGCCGGGCCACCTCAGGGACCGGGATGCCCGTGGTCCCAGCGCCGCTCCAGGAAGACAAACCCAAAGGTGAAATCGTACCTCATTCGGGGCCGAAGCTCCTCCCCGGGGCGGGGGCAAGGGCAGCGCAGCCAGCCCTCCACAGTCCCCGGCCCCCTGCTTCCAGCCCCGCGGGGCGCAGGGAGGCGACAGCGAAAGCAAACACCGCATCTTTCCCAAAGAGGCAACACCACCTCCGCTCCTGTTACATGGACATTTGGTTCGCTTAAGTAAAACACGCGGGAAGGGATCGGGGCTGAGAATAGCTATTTTTCAGAGGAATGCGGAAAAAGCAGCGCTAGCTACAGGTGACTGCGGAGAGGAGCTGCTCAGCTTCCAGGGGAGGGCCACACAGCGCCCGCACAGCCCCGGCATGTGGGGCAGGGGATGCGCAAGGTGCGGGCTGACCGCGGCGGCGGGGAGCGCCCCGGCTGCGGGGAGCCCCCAGAGCCATATCCAGTACGGCTTGGCAGCGGGGGTGGAGCGGGGGTCCGGCCCAAGGAGGGGGGATCCGAATTTCCTGTCACCTGGGGAAAACAGGTAAGAGTAGTGGGTGCACTTCGCACTTCGTACACTGCACAGGTTTGAGGGTGGGGGTTGGAAGTTGAGAGTTACCAATCATATATGAGAGAAACTAATGCCTGTGCACTATAATACTTGATAGTGCAATGTCTCTGCCCACAAGTCAGCTGAGATAATTTCTACAGCCTACATTGATGCCTGGTTTCAGCGGGGTAAAGAGAAAAATGGTAAAGGGAAAAAAGCATCCAGCCCAGCATGAGAGGTGATCCCTCTTGCCACTTCCTCAAAAGGGAAAAAAAAAAAATCTTCCTCCACACCAAGGGTATTCCCTGGTCTGATAGAGGGAAATGAGTGGAATAATGGTATCTGAAACTTTACACATCAGAGCCTTTGGCTGGGCACTTGCTGGCATCTGGAGGGCAAAGCTCTGCTGGAAGCGATGCTCAGAGGACACTCTGTTTAGACCAGATTGCTTTAACCCAGATCTGTCTATATGTGGCATCCATGATGTAAACACAGACTCCCAAAGCAGCAGCAACTTTAAGAAATGGGTTTCAGAAGCTTTCTACAGATGTACGTTTTGAAGTTCCTAAAAATATGGGCAAAATCTACCCTGCCAAAACAGATATAATCAAACAGTGAAAATCCTGGGAACCAAAATTAATATTCAATTACATAGTTGCACATAGAGTGGAAAGGACTGTTCCATCCTAATGCCACCTATGGCCACTCATGCCATATACTTGATTTTCTTTGCAGAAAGGATTTTTCGGAAAAGGGGACATAGAGAAGGAGAGAGTAAGACAAAACCAATATTCGTTGTCTTCTCTCTGACCTAAAAGAGGTTTCTGGAGAAATCCAACATAGTAAAGCTCTGCAGCATTCATCCAATATGGAAAACCATGGGGTGGCAGTAGCTGCCAAAACACCACACAGATTGTATCATCACAGAATACCAGGACTTCCTTCAGAACTGTCACTGTCTGCTCAAGTTACAACACAAGCACTGCCCTCCAGAAAAACCCCACACAAACCACCACCAAAAAAACCCAAACCAACAATAACAAAATGAAAAAACCCCAGACTCCTTCCAAAAAAAAACCAAAACCCCTATCACAAAACACAACTCACCCAATATCCTGTGAAACCTAAGACTTAATAAGGATGTCATCTTACAAACAAAATCATTTCTGTCATACTGTAATGATATTGCCATGTAAAAGGTATGTATTATGAGTAACCTGTTTACACTTCAGACTTGTGAAGCACACAGGGGGTTTTACTGCATGGGTAAGAATAAGCCCCAGAAATAATTTTTCCAGTTGGTAAGAAAAGGAATAGTCTCTTCCAGAATATAATAGTCCTTCAGTCATATCAAAATTTTCATATTCTATAACTTGTCTGCAACTAAATATAATGCTATTAATTTCTCTGTGTGTCATTCCTCCATGTAGTTTCAGGTTGTGGCAGACTTCTCAATAAAAAAAATGCAATTATGTTAGATGTTGACTTTCCAGAGCTGAAATTTTCTTGAATAACAATATTCTACATAGACATAGTGACATTTATGAATTAATTTCCTCCCTCCAAGCACCTGACCTGAATTTTTGCACTTCTCAGCAATTCCAGTAAGAGTGTAAGCATGAGACATATGTAAGAGAGAGAAATGTGTCTGCTGAGTGAGGCTTACCATGAAATATGTCTGTAGATAGGGGGAGGAGGGAGGGAAACAAACAAACAAACACCTTCACAACAAACCAAAACAAACAACCCCCTCCCCCAAAAAAACCAAACCAACGAAACAAACCAAAACCACACACACCAAAAAACCAACAACAAAACTGAAAACTATTTACACATACTCTCAAATGTATTCATTTAAAAGGTAAGTGGAAATGTGTAGCTCAGGATTTGGGACTTTCTTTGAGGAACTGAGTGCCACTGAGTAATGCACAACCAGTTTTCCCTGCGGGATAATAAATCCTTTACACAGGGAAAGGTCCTATGTCATTGTTTTAACTAGCAAAGCAGTAAAATTAAATATGAAGATCGTTATGAGAAACCCAAGCCAAATGAGTATTTTACTTACTAGCAGCATTCTTGCAAGCTTGAGTACTGCAATGCAAAGTCATTGGGTTACTAGCTGTCTAACAACAGGAGGAAATGGAAGAAAGGACTTGTGCAAAAGAAAAACAAATTTGAGGACAAATGCAGTGCACCCCAGTTAAACTCATGCTCTTAATCACCTTCTGGAGGAGCTCTGTCCCTCTTAACAAAGGAGTCCCAGGGAACATTAATCTGGCCAGATAACATCTGCCTTCCTGAGGAGGACATGCGAGGCTGAAGCCACCAAATTTTTCTAGTGCAGATCACCATTTCATATTTTTCATATGATGTTGTAATTGAGAAACAAAAAATAATCAATTTTATAATGGAAAATTATAATTGAAGACAGTGCAACACAAAGTATGCTTTATATCAATGCAGTTGATTATTAAGTAAATCAACTATTTTAAATATCCAGCTGTCATTACCATTTTTTAGGCTTCTACTTGTTTCTTCTGTGTACTTTCCTATTTTCCCTTATTATTTACAATCATCTCTACTATTTACAATTATATACATTAATTCATTACAGATCTTGCACAACATGACAGCCACGTTATACTGAAGTACACTGATGGCAAGTTAGAATTCTAATCTGAAATTGTAACACACCCCCCCCCCCCCCGAATTAATAGATTAAGTAAAGGTCTCTGAAATACAACTGTAAGGAGGCATGGTATAGTTAAACTGGATGAGGCTCAAAACAAAGCCAGCAGAAAGTTGTCATTATTTTTAAATTCCAGTGCACAATTGCATTTTTAGTTAATGCACTTGAGATATAAACTTGGTTTGATCAGTAACAGAATTGTTGAAAAAAGGTCTATTGTATAGAAATATAAATAAAACTGAGATTGGACAAGACAGATGTAGAAAATGTGAAAGCTGTCATGAAATCAGCCTACTCTTTGTCCCGCAGTAGCAGGCAGGAGTCCTCATATGAGAGGCTGTATACAGACAGATGTGCTTCATCTGCCTTCCCCCACCCCAGATTTCAGGTCCTTGTGAAACTCTGGGGAATATGGTATCTCTTACAAAAAAATGAAAAACTGGGAAAGGTCTTGGTATTTCATTTATCAAAGAAAATTAAAAATAGGGAACCCAAGATTGGGGTTTCCTGAGAAGATATGGCAGAAAAAACAGGTGAGCACTAATTGCATTGCCTAACTAGTAATCCCCAGTACAACTCATTCTACATGGTTAAGTCTTTGCCTTTCCTGGTAGTGGGGATGGAATTGTAAAGTGTACATATATTAAAACAGGCTTTGGGTTTCTCTCTTCCAAAGAAAGGGAAAGGTGTGCTTGAGGGTGAAAATCCCCAAGCTAAGGACTGTTTTGCCTGTGATGCTACAAGAACACACACACACACAGAGCAAGTGGAGCCCTTTGAATGGATCACCTCCTCCAACCAGCCTCATAAACTTCCAGATCCAAGGTACCTGCTCTCACAAGTACTCGCTCTTCAAAGTACATGCTCTTACCTGCTGCTTCCTTAGAACCTGTCACCCTTGACGTTAGATTCCACTCTTTCTCTAAAGCAGGAGTAGATCGTGGCCTTTGCCCAAATGTCAACCACACCAGAATCTTCTCGGCACTGCCTTCGTGACCTTGGGGTGCCTGTTGGCTCCCACCAATTACTAATGCCAGAGGTATTAGCAAGGCAAGATGGTGGAAAGAAGGATTACTCACCTGTTTCTGCTATAATTCAAGTAGCTTTACCAGTGCTGATTCACATTTGTGGGATGCAGATTCTCTCAAGAGCTTTAGGATATTACATTCTGCTTATAAAAGGAAGTATTGCCTCAGGCTGTGTCTACACGTACATTTTTTTAGCGGCCAGTGCTGAAATAGTTGTACCAAATTTTTGATCTATCCTGAAAATCTGCTTCAATTCTAATTAAAGGTCAGTGACATGTTTATCTCATTCACAACTTGCCAGCACATGATGCCACTTCTGAGGGTTTGTCACCTCCCAGCAAGATAGTATTTGTAAGGACGGCTCATTAAACCATGAGAAGAGTACTGAGCTTGATCAACAGGCATTTACTCTTTAAGTAGAATGTAAATACATGGACAGAGCTTCTTCCAGATGCTCTTTGTACTTACAGAGACTGGAGGGGACAAAAAGGTCTTCGAGTGTCCTAGTCAAGGATACAGAGTCCCAAGAGACAGAGAAATGAAATCCAGTACCTCCAAACAGCTCTTGGGTCCAAGCTTCCCTCATTCAAAAGGGAGAAAACATTCCATTTGTATGCAGAAAGTGCAGAGAAATAGAAAATGGGGAAATCCCCAAGCCATGTGTCTTGCCTTACAGCATGCCCAGCAGAGCTGAGCTAGCTTCTACTGCCTTGGCTTCATCTTCTTGGCAGTCTCATGAAAACTTTAGGAAGTGCTGTTCCTAACATTTCTGTGATTTTCTGGTTTTTTATCCATCTCATTCATTTGCCTGAAGTTTTTGGACAACACATCAATAGTAAAACTTCGTGTCAGTATAATGAGGGCCTCATCTGGTTGCAAGTCTTAAGCACTCCCATAATATAAATAATCAACAATCACCAACAAGATGCAGGACAATTAGTTTTCTTCAGCTACAGAAGAGCATGCCCTGAAAGAACTAAGCCTGTCCAAATAGAAGTGCCTTATAATTTATTTTAGCAGTCTCTTCAGAAAAGAAACAAAAAAATCCCCAAACAAATCAACAACAAAAAAACCCCAAACAAAACAAAAAAAAAATCTGTAACACAGTTTGTTCTGAAACATCTGCCACTTTCATTTCACTGGCAAAGACTGTATTAAGAAACACACAGTTTACAATTGTGTATGTGTGCCACTAAACAACCTTAAAAAGAAATTTAAAGCAATATTTTGTTTCTAAGTCTTTGAAGTGATCAAACTGATTTGGATGTAATTTGACTACTAAGGAAAAAAAGATATCTTAACGCTTTTATTTTAGTAAATTATATTATCTATCATCCAGCACACACTTAATCTTCTACCTCAACTGATATTCAAACTATTCTTAAATAGCTAGTCTGTGTTTTAAAATGATTAGGTCCATTCAGTAAAATATTTTGAAAGCAGTTTTATGTTTAATGCTAGCTTTTACTAATCTTCTCCTAAAATCCGTTCAAATCTGATACATAATCCACATATGACAGTGATTTATTTGAGGAAGTCAGCAAACCTTCCTTCACATGTCATCAAAATCAATGGAAACACACTAAAAAGACTACAGAGGTTTTGAGATGACTGGCATTGTTACACCTAGTTTCTGTGTTTCACCAAAGTTTAACTAGAAACCTACCTCATCTATCATTTTCCTCCTTTCCATGACTAACAAACTCCATTATATCATTAATTTCTAGGAAGAAACCATAATACACATACACCAAGAAGGCCGGGACATGCTTTAAAAGATTATCTCCTGAAGATGTTTGCACTGATGATCTTCGAGGCATCCCTGAAGGAACAGCACTTCAATAATCAGTGTACAGAAGATACTTTGTAACAAGTTTTCTACTATTTATTCGACGTTTAATAAGTATTTTTTTAATGCTTCTGTCTTCCTACTGTGAGTAGCTATAGTTTACCTGTCAGAAAGGTAACTGTAGCATTCAAAGCACAGAAATCTCTCACAGAGCCTCATTGACTGAGGCAGGCAGATTTGAAATCAGATGCCTGAGCTATGCAGGAAGCAAAGAGGTTTCTTCATAGTGTCTGCAGTCTTATATAGCAGACCAAATCTCAGTGTATGCAAGCTTGATTAATTTTGACTGCCTCCATTCAGCTGCAGTCAAATTTTTCCTCTCCAAATTTTTTTCATGCTACTTTACAGACAAGATTGCCCAAATCTGGACTGAGCTGTCTACTGCCATGGAAACAGAACAGTATTCTCAAGAGATAAACACTGCATCTCCCCTGCTTGTGCTTCACTCTTGCTTGCCAAAGTTAGAGGTGCTGGCACAGATTTCTGCTATGACCCGTAAACTGGACCATTACCCTACCCGGCAGGGGAGAGTCAGACAGGAAATATCAGATCCATCACAGGTAGCATCATCAGCATTTCCTCTTCAGAGTACAAGGTGTCAGCAAGCCTTAAAGGGCTGTGCAAGGTCATGCTGAGGTACAGAAGTCTGCAGAAACAGCCTGTCAGTTAATAGCCCTTCTCAGTATAAGGAAAATAATACAAGGTTATAAAACTGCAGGTTTTACATGCCTTTGAATAAGTCAGGTTATATACTTAGTCATAGAGTAAAACCACCTTAGTCATGTTGACTGTTATACTTAGTTGTCCAAGAACATGCCATGTCCATGCTGATCTTGCAAACATCTCAGCAACATTTGATACTCTTGAGATCGTTTCCCAATTCATTTTGAACCCTTGAGATCTTTTCACAATTTGTTTTGAACTGCAGTGCTGTAATAGCTCTAAGCCTTCCTTAAGGGGAAAAAAAGGACTGGTGTGGAGAAAGGGGGAAGATGCAGGCTCAGGGACTGCTGTTGCAGCAGATGCTTTGAGCAGTTTGTATTATTAATGTAATATTCCCTATCTCCCATCTTCCTCTCTTCCCTCTTTCATACCTTTTCCAACTCATATTTGACATTTTCTGAGGCAAGGATTGTATCCCAATGTAATATGTTGCATTGTGCCCAACTGAGCCCATCACACATCTTTTATGCTCTTCAAAGCTGGGAAGCACATTAATGAACGTAACTGACATGTCCCAGCTCAAAAAGTTTCAAAAAGAGAGGCACAGTGGGAGACAAAATGCTAAAAGAGATGCTCTAAATGCAGAGCTACCATCTTAAGTGTACATTTAAGCTTATCCCATTCCTGTGACTGAAAGATTGCTACTCCTACCCCAGAAAAGGAAGTTCTAATTTAAAATCTAGCAGTATAATAATTAATGTGAATATTATGCTGATCTTGGGAAAAAATACCACTGCTTATCAGGTTCATTTACATTTTTTTAATAACTCCTTGGCTTAGGCTTTTAGTATTAATTTTGAAAATTGCTCAGGAGGGTCCACGTGTCAGCTCCCATTCTACAGCCAGCCAGCCTTCCCTCAGGCAAAATGCATTCAAGAATACAGATGGGCAAGAAGGCCAATGGTCGACCATTTCTTCTAAAGGAAGAGCATCGCTATCCTGTTTTGGCAACAGGACAATCAGTTTCATGGTACAGAGTAGACATAAGGCACTTCCAGCAGCACAAAGACAAGACAGCAGCTCCCACTTAGACTTTTTTACATCACTAAACTGACACCTACCATGTGAATTTTTGTTTGATGCTTCTGAATACCTTTTACCAGGACAGATATTAGAAACCAGCAATCAAAACTGTCTGAACTGAGTATTGCTACATTGTCATCATTCTGCATTGTTGTTTTTTTTAAGTGTCAGAACCACCTTTTCCACCTTTAAACTGCTCATAGATATGAGTTATGAATTCACAGCCTGCATTCACTGTTGCTATCAAACAGTCTCAGCACAAAAGCACAAGTCAATCTAACAAGCTATCAAACATGTCTTTGAAGTCAAAGTGCAAAGGAACAGTTTGAAGTCCATGATTATTTTGAACTCATACAGCTACAGTTTTTACTATTCCTTTCATTTTAGGGACAGAAAAACTAAACTAAGAAAAAAACCCAACAAGTTAGTAATCTTGACATAATCCTGTCTAAAACAACCTTGTGGACTGTTTGTTCAGGGTGAAAGGAAGTTCATAGTTTTATTTATTATTTATGGTAGTTAATTCACTGGGGAGGAGAAGCAAGGCATTTCAGACATTAATACAGTAGTAAGTTGACAAGGGAGCTGAAGAAAAATCTCACCTGGTAACAGCAGTCTTTCACTACATTGAGTGAACAAAACCTTTCAATTCACCAGGTTAGAGGTAGCTTAAGTACAAGAATTAAAAACAGAGGAGCAGGAAATAATAGACATCCTACACCTTGAACACTGATTAAGAGAAGCAAGGTTTTACTTTGGAATTAAAGTAACTGTAGACTGAAGGTTGTTTACCTGCATTTCTACACATCAGACAGCAGAAGGGATTACTATACCTCTCGAAGTCTGAGAAAGGTACATTTCAGCTTAGACAAAAGATTTTCCATATGATATCAAAAATAAGCAAAGATAAAACCTATTCTAATAAATACCTGCATACATAATTATGTTCATTATACTTGTTAAATACATAAGAGACCATTTACAAACAGTGTCTGAAAAAAGCTGCTGTTAAACACCTTTTATTTTGGTTCAGATTCCCTTTCCCTCATGCCTGCTCTTAAAAAAATAATAATGAAAAAAATAGTAATTGTTTGGTTCTTGATTTTCCATTATAAGATTCAATGTTGATACTGTGAATTCCACTGACATATATCTTATGAAGCAAAACTAGGAAGGAGAAATACTATTTCTAGTCTCAGATAAAGCTGACGCAAGCAACTGAGACATTCAAGTCCAGGTTTTCCAGCAGAAATATCTCACCATACCTTAAAGCATGGCAGAACTTCACTGCTTCACGTCAAGTGAAACGATGCAAGAAAAATCGGTTCTTGGGAAGAAAATCTGTGGGTTAAAATCCATCACAATGGCAGCAATATTTAATAAAATCAGGTTGTTGTGAAAGGAAAGAGAGAAGAAAGAGAGAGGAGAGAAAAGAGAGGAAAGAAAGGGAAAGAGGAAACGAAGAGAAGAAAGACACACTGATACAAAAATAAGATCTGTGATGTAAGTATCTCACTGGCAAGACCTTAACCAGAGTATTGTGCCTAGTCTAGGGCATTGCATTCAACACAAGTAAGGCACCAACTGGCACTGAGGAGAGAAAAATGAGAATGGTCTTCAATCTGCCCATTTAATGCAATTTTCCTAACAGCCATACTTAGCAAACTGCAGATCAAAGGGGATGTAGTAATAGTTTTCCAAGCTGTTACATAAGGAAAGGATGGGATAGCAGAAACAGTAATCAGCTTAAACCATAGCAAGAGATATTCAGGTCAATCAGTAGGCAACTTCTTCTAACATGAAGTACAGTGAAGCAATAGAACAGATGACCTGAGAATATGGTGAAGTTTCTATCACAGATGAGAAAGCAGCACACACAGGTGGGTTTTTTTCCAGATAATATAGGATAATGGAGTGGACAACCTTGTGAAAGCTCATCCAGGCAGGTTTCTTCTGGCTTTATGTGAAGGAAGAGTATTTACACTGACCAATACACCCACCCAATACAGTGTAGGCTTTGCTTCTTGGCTGGCATTCCAGAAGGAAGAGGGAAGAGCCAAAAGATATGAATGAACACAAAATATTAATTTCTAGGCATATCATCCCACATTCTATTTGCTTTTAAGTTCCCTGTCTCCTATCCTTTCCCCTAGAGATTTTTCTTGCTGGATGTTATGCCATATTTTTATTTATTTCAAAACATTCTTTAGCATTATGGCTGTTACTAAAGAAGCTCATTTCCAAGAAGGATTCTCCCAAAAGACAAGACTTTGGAGGCATACCAAGATAAAATTGGAAAGAGAACTTAGAAATCACATAGTCTCAAATAAGGGACAAGGTATCAGAAAAGAAACACAAGGAATATGGAAAATTAATTATCTGGCACAGACAACTGATTCCCTTCTCACCGTGCTGGTTTTAACAAACAAATAAACAAACTAACTTTTCAGAACGCTTATTTCCCTATGGTTACTTAGATCTATGCAACAACAGTATCTAGAACAGATATTTCTCAAAAGCATATTAAACCCATAAAACACAGAGTATAACTTGGTTTAAAGTATTTTGCTGTATCCGGCACTTCCAAAATGATGGGTCTAAAGGAAAAATAAAAACACTGGTTTGACTTCTGTTACTGCTCCCTTTAGTCACGAAACACTGAGAAAGGAGAAGTCAAGAATATCTAGTGGATGAAAACAACTGCAGTATTCACAACAAACTTGCTGTTAATCACTAACATCTGCAAAGCAAATGATATTGTCAAAAGAAATTACTTCAGGGGAATAATTTTACCAGTGTGAGTACAGGATTTAATTCATGCCAAGACAAATCACAGGATCCCATAACAATCCTAGGATCTCCTACTCCCTACATAGGAGTCATTAAATGTTCACTTACTCAACAGAGGTTGTAAGAAAAAGAAATATTGATTTAAGATACAACCCTGAAGCTGCTACTTAGTTTCCACCTGTATTTAACTGTGCTTTTCTATAGCAGTATGGGGTCTCCACTGCTATAAAGCAGTGTAAAGCAGGTAACATCCAAGGCATGCATGGTCCTCCCAAAGCAAGTTTTGTGACCCCTAATCTGGGCAACGCAGTGTGTTGAGAACCTCAGACTCAGTCCCAAGCAACCATTATGGTTAGGGTTCAGTCACAAAGCCTACAGCTCCAGGAACACTAAGGCTTCAAAAGACATGTCACAGAAAGTACAGCACACCATGAGCATTGCTCCTTTCACACAGATTGCCCAGAGATACTGTGGAGTCTCCCTCGCTGGAGATATTCAAGAATTGTCTGGACACAATCCTGTGCCACGTGCTCTGGGATGAGCCTGCTGGAGCAGGGAAGTTCAACCAGATGACCCACTGTGGGCCCTTACAGCCTGGCCCGTTCTGTGATTCTGTAGCTGCCAACAACCGCCCTAGAAATGAGATAAAAACGGGACATCAGAATACCAGGAGCTACCTTTGGAATAGAGTCTTTTAGAACCCAAATTAATCGGACCCTCCAAGTTTCACTCCTGTTTTACAACCAAATGTGAGATGTGGCATAAAACAAATCTGGGGAAAAGAAGAGATTGAAGTGTTCATGGCTGGGTTCGATGGGGTTTCCACCAACCTGGTCTAGTGGGTGTCCCTGCCCATGGCAGGGGTGTTGGAACCAGATGATCTTTACAGTCCAATCCAACCCTAACCATTCTATGATTCAAAGAAGCCGTACAAATCCTCAGTACAAAAGGTCTTTGCAATCCTCTGCCGTTTCATCTCCATATTACATCTTCTGCCTGTCCTTTCTTCATGTCTTCTCTGTAGTGTGTCTCTGCCCAGTCTGTGCCCATTACAGTTGCCTGCAGCTAGATGCAATTAATGTTTTGAAAAGCTGCTATAAAGAGCAGCTTGTCCATTAGAGGGACAGTCCTTGTTTTCTACCTTGGCACATTGGTAGGTAGCTAAATGTATGCAAGAAGTCTTCTTTCCACAATCCTCTCCTAACAAGGGTTACAAAAAGAGACACCATCACAGCAGTTACCAAAGAGCCCAGCAGCAAGGCAAGCAGACTTCACTGCTGTGATCAAAGCAGGCAGCTTCTCCTCCGCCAATCATGAGGTTAGCCCTTCTCTCCAGTGCTTCTGCCTCCCGACATCAGCAGTCCAAGACGAGAACCTTTCAGGTCTACTTGGAAGGAGTCCACCAAAGAGGTTCTTTGAGACTACTCAAAAGGGCAGTTCAAAAGCAGTGTCAAGTTTCCACAGGGAGAATCCTCATTTGTTAGATACCTAGATAGTACACCTTTCAAATACTATTTCTCCTGCTTTTTTCAGAGTCTCTCCAGTTCCTCTTTTCTCCTAAAACTGGGAGAGGAAATAACAGCAAAAGGTCAAAAGACCTAAGCTAAAAAAAAAAAAAATGCACCAGCCATCAGAAGATGTTAAAATATTAAACATCTTTCATAAGAATGCAGCCTGCAAAAAATCAAACCACAAAGAAATGGCTATTACTTTTCTTATCTTGAAGTTGCTTCTCTGAGGATGCTGGACACACAAAATTCTGCCAGTGGCAACAAACACAGAAATTTCCGTGCACAAATTCAATGAATTCCATCCAAAATGTAACATGAGGAGGAAAAAAACAAACCAGAAAACAGGCAAACAGGTAGTCAGATACTATACATTCCAGATGAACACAAGAGATGCTCTAATAAACACTTTAACTTTTTTTTTCTTCAAAGGTACTTTCTCTCTACCATCTTTAACCCTTGAGTTCAACACAACCAAAAATGGGTGCCAAAAAAGTATAGGAGCCACAAACCAAAATATTTCATACAGTCATCATGCAGGTAATGTATCACCACATTTCTTTCCTTAATACCTTCCAGTTTGGTTAATATTTTGAAATGTTCCCTGTGGAAAAAATAGCCTAAATAGACCTGGAAGGAAATACTACTTGCCTCTTTCATCACTGGAAATGTCTCATGGTTATTAGAGTAGTTATGACTCAGCTTCTCAAAGACAAGATGGTTAAAAAGATGAAAAGAAAGTATTGAACTATCTCAGTCTCTAAACTGCTGAGTATGAAGGACAGTTTATTAGAGTAATAGCCAGAAAAAGAAAATGCATGTGATTTTCTACCTTTCCTTCTTCTGCTGCAGAAACTTACCTCTTTTCTTCAACGTCAGAAATAAGTTTTAGGCTTTCTTTCTTTTGCTACCTTGAGATAGCATGCTCAAAATCAAACCAAATCGCAAAAAAAAACCACCAAAACCCCAAACCCAAACCAAAAAACCCTCCCACAATTAACAAAGCCCAAAAAACCCACCACCAAAACAACCCACATCCTAAAGCAAACAGCACCTCCCTACAAAGACAGTGATAGACACATTTTTAATCTTTTTATTGTTCTGGCCACAAAGACCCATACAATTTGATCCGCTGGCAGTAACTCTTACAGAAGGGAAATGAGTTTTTGAGTGTCAATCAGTAAGAACACCTCCTCTCAGCAACAATG
>JAWWMO010000043.1:36738225-36750159 GCA_035047845.1 Dendrocincla fuliginosa
GACACACGATTTGAGGTGTGGCCTCGCCACTGCCGAGTACAGAGGGACAATCATTTCCCTGGTCCTGCTGGCCACACAATTTCTGATACAATCCAGGATGCCATTGTGCTTCTTTGCCACCTGGACACACCGATGGCTCATATTCAGCTGCTGTTGATGAGAACCCCCAGGTCCTTTCCAACCATTCTGCCCTCAGCCTGTAGCTCTGCATGTGGTTGTTTTTACCTGAATGCAGGACCCAGCATTTGCCTTACTGAACCTCGTAACACTGACCTCAGCCCAGTGATCCAGCCTGTCCAGATCCCTCTACAGAGCCTTCCTACTTTCTGGCAGATCAACACTCCTGTACAGTCTGTGAACTTAATATGGGGGCATTCAAGCTCCTCAGTCAGATAACTGATAATCAAAAGATATTTTTGATATATATAACAGGATAGGCCCCAATACCGAGCCCTGGGACTCATGACCAGCCACCAGCTGGATGTAGCTCCATTCATGACCACTCTCCAGGTCCAGCCTTCCAGCCAATTTTTAACCTGGGAAGGAGTCCACCCATCTAAGACACAGGCTGCCAGCTTCCCCACAAGAATCCCATTGAAGGCTTTACTAAAGTTTAGGTAGACAACATCTACAGCCTTTACCTTCTAAACTAGACAGGTTACCTGGTCATAAAAGGAAATCAGGTTGGTCAAGCAGGACCTGCATAATCAACCCTGTAGTTAATAGAAATTATGTATTTAGAAGGTTTCACATAATTACCAGAGTACCTGATTGTATTTTCAGGCAATTTTTGACCTTTAGAATTTATCTTGGATGACCCTGTTGGGATCTGTCTTCAGATTAAAAAAATTAATGCACGACTACCAAAGCTATGAAAATAACATTCTTATAACAGCACATAATTTCTGTGATAAGAATAAAATAAAGAACAATTAATTTGCAGCAGATGTGACCCATACAGCTTCTGTGGATAAGCAGGCCCACTTAGGATACAACCACTTCTCAGGAATTTTTCCATTCCACAGGAAAACATGGAATAATCTTCCTAAAAGCTTCACAATAATATTAAGTCTTGCAAAAAGAAAATACTTCATTTCACAACCACTTACATTCATTAAGTTGAGCTACAGTTGTATTTGTTGGTACAATTCTCCTAAGTGAACAAGTCTAAACAGAGCAGATGATTCTTTAAAAAACTAATAAAAATGCCACTTGGTATTTTTCAGTCATTTGAATCAACACATTAACATGCAGATCCCTACAACCAGATGAAGTTGCCCTTATCAGAATCACCAGTTCCAGGAACACTAATTAACAAAATCTTTCCAGCAAGACAAATTCTGACAGGAATTGGGAACAAGAAAATCGTAATGAGCCTGCTTAGAATAACCATTGACAAAATCTGCTTTTCCCTGTAAACCAATACATACAGACTTTTGCAGCCCCAAAAGAACTCCAAAATCTCTCATTTGAGGATCTAGAGCAGAGACTACAATTCTTGTTACAACTGAGGTTGGGGTACAAACAATTAAAACATAAAAACACACAAGCTATCAGAACAAGTACTGTATCTAGAATATACCAGTCATCCACAGAGGGACCAAAGTCCCTCATTTCAGCATCCATTCAAGCAGTGCCCTTTAAATTCTATGAAACACAAATTCTGTCTCAGAGGAAGGCTCTTTTAACCACAGACTGTAAATTCAAAACCAGGCAGACAAGCTCTAAGGAAAGTAATATATTTTAATTGTATAGGCTTAAGAAACACAGTTCAACACACAGTTAATTTTAGTGACAGGTATACTGAAACCAAAGTCTATCTCTGTTCTCTCTCACTGTGTAATTAACTTGGTTTTTATTTCTTAACACAAATAATTTTACAGAATTAACAAGATGTATTACATTGAAAAGAGCATCTGTCCAAATACTTGAAGTAGCAAGGAATATTTCAATTTATGTTTTAATTTTCAGGGGTACAGAGGTGGTTGTTTTGGGAGGTTTTTTTATACTATTCTGATTTATACTTTCAGAGCAGATAGGAAATGCTATATATCAGCTTGACGAAATATATAATTGCTAAGATTGAGTTAAAAAAATCCCAGGGATATAAAGAAAACAGATATTTAAATATAAATTATTTCCTTAGAGAACCACTTAGCAAAATATAGGAAAGGAAGATATGCATCATAAAATACATGTGTGCTTAATAAAACCTTTGGGTTTCAATGCTCAGCTTTGGACGCCTGACCAAAATGACAAAGTAAGATCAGTCAAGACGGTCCACAGGCCAAGGGGCTAGTTGCTGTGAACATCTCTGCACTTTAAGTAATGCAAACATCCTCAAAACTGGAAAAGGATGACCTGCTGTCTTTCAAGCTAAGCATCACCATAAAGGAAGACAAAAAATGTTGTAAGAAACTTTCTGAAGAAAAGTTACTATTGATACTTTAAACAGTCAAACCTAAAACTTTTCACAATGCACCATAAAATGAAATTTTCTCTTGCATATATACTTTCATGCATTTTAGTATTCTAATTCCCTCTTGTTTTAAAATAGACCACTTAATTCTAATGTTAAAAAAGTTATGACTTTTGGTATGACAAACAGCTTTAATTATTTCCAATTAAAAAAAAGAACAGTATTTGTATTAAAAGAATGGCTAGCATAGCTCAACAGACACTCCAAGAAATCTGCCACATATTATTCTGAAAGCATCTGAACTTTTCAGTCCCTGAAACACACTAATTATAATAGTGCACATCAAGACTAAATCCTCCCTTATTTAGTCACTCCTTGTTTAGAAAATGCCTCTTCTTCATTTTTTGTCATTTTCCATTCTAAATTCCCCAAGAGTTCCTTAAGATATTAACAAAATCATCATCACACACGATTCCGAAACTTAATCCTTCATAGTAATCCTCAAACTCAGAATAGGACACTTCACTGGGGCTGCTGCAGGACTCTCCTAATGTTTCTAGAAATGATGATTTAATTTCTTCTTCTGCAGCTTTGCCTATGAAAGCATATTTTCCCATTAAATACACTTTAAACAACAGTGAATACATAGCATTGAACGTAATTCAGGCAAGAAACTTTCAAATTTTAGCTTGCAAATATTTTTTCATGAACAAAGTCAATATTCTGATTTCAGAATTAAGTCATTGGCTCACTTAATACCAGCTGTAGAAATCACGTTACTTTGATAGCATGATAGCATTAAATATCAACAGAAATATGGTCAGTCAATTGCAATGAAGTATGACATCAAGAAGATTTTTTTCTTCAAGTGACAGCAAAAATTGAATAATGCATTTGTAAACTAAAATTTTCGTATTTCAGAACTTATCTTTTAAGAAACCAAGTGTTTAACATAATACAAATTCAATGTTCTAGGAAAACTTTATGATGCAAATTAGCATTTGAAAAGTGTTCTGAAATTTACTTGTGTGTCCTAGTGGCTTTATAAAGATAATACTCAAGATGATTCCATATCACTGAGGAAAAAAATGCAAAAAAAAATGCCATTATAGCATAGAAAAAAAATTGCAAGTTCTATCCCTATTACCACCATGTGTCTTCATGTGTTGCCGTTAAAATCACTGGCAATAAAAAAACATCCTTTCTTGTACAGGTAAAAACAAAAGGGTCATGACACTACAGAAACTTTCACAGCGACTATTTGGTACATGGAGATAATATTTTAGAAACTGCCATAAAAGTACTTATATTCCTATTTTTTCTAATGACAGATTTTAAACATTTTTGAGAATCCTGAAAAAATAACGAAGAATGAGTGAATAATGAAGAAACCAGCACTTCCTCTGCAAAGGATGACAAACGTGTCCCAGAAATAAATTAAGTTCCTTCTTAATGAATTATTCAAGTGCTGAGTACACTCTGTGTCAGCTGGAATCCCTGCATATTTTGATGGAAAACAGTAACATGAAAATTAAGAGTATCCTCCTAAGTGAAAATCATTAATATGATATCACTGATAACTTTCATATGAAAGCTGAGAAGTAACTGCTTACATGTAGTCCTACACAGGCAGGGAAAAGAACTACTCTGCATATATGCTGTGTTTGCAGCTTGATGAAGAGCAGTATTAAAACTGTATATATGAATTCCAGTACTATTTATAGTCATGCTCTGGACAGACACATTTTAAGTCATCAGACAAAAAAAGTTCTCAACAGCTCAAGCCTAAGCCAATATGAAAACAGTTTGTATTTCCAACCAGTTTCTGGACCTGGCATTTCTACTAACAAGATGAGTTCAGTAGTTACCGATTTTTTTTTTGTTTGTTCATGTGAATTACCTGCCAATACTAGAGGATGTTTCTTTGCACAGTAACATTTTCTGACATCTACCATAGGCACACTCCCAGTTTTGTTGAAATCTAATTTCATATAAGCCTATAGGGAAAAAAAAGAGTTAAAAAGCATAAGTGGAAAGATGAAAATATCAAATATACTTAACTACCTAGCACATACTTACAGAACTTGTGCAGTGGATTATGACAATTTACCTATTTTATATAAGGCACCAGATAACAGAAAATTATTCTAGATTATGCAGTTTCATGATTATTTTATCTCAACAACTTTCACATCAAATGTGGCCCCCCTCATCAACTCAGAAAAAATTGTCTTCCCTTTGTAACTTCTAGCTCATCCTTAGAATCAGAAGTTAAGCTGATTCCCTTCTGCCTCCTCCAATTACTAAGATTCCTGCATCATTTTGAAAGAGGTCTCCTCACAGCCCCTTCAGCACTGCTAACAGCAGCTTCATTTTCATTTCAGTTTACTCAAATACGCATGCTCAATACATAAGGCTAGGAGAGTCAAATCCCTCCTTGACAGAAAGTATGAAAGTATATGTCATTTTTCTTGATCTTGATATCCAGTCACTACTACTTGGCTGGTTTGTATTTAGTGTTTGATACTGCAAACAGCTCCACATTACCTTATAGGCATTTAACACATGGCATTTCAACTACAACAAGGCTCATAAATATAATGACTGATTGCAGGTCTCAAAGGAGACAAGCTATTACCTCCTATTTCAGGCACTGTGGGGAAAAAAGTCTTCACAGATATCATCATCTGATAAAATAAGGAAACAGACTTCTGGAAAAGATCATTTCAAGGTGCCAGATACTTACACACTGGATTGAATTATAAGAATAACACACATACACAAACTCAAAACAATGAAGAAATTAATTCTAGACTTTAACTAATTCAACAATGGAACAGCATGCAATCCTCTAATTCACTTTTATTTTGATAAACTGATCTGAAACTTTAAAAAGTCAATTTCCATATACACAATGAAGAAAAACAACAACAAAACTTAACAACCAGAACACCATGAATAACTAAGTCCCAGTTGGTCCAAAATATTTACACTTAATCTGCAATAAAACTTACTTTTCTTACAAATGCTTTCCTATATTCATTCATTTCTCCAAATATGGCACGAGTAAATTCTCCATAGTCAACCTTATCACTCTTGCTATCATCAAGAGTAAGCCATAGGGATTCAAAGTCCTGCAATTTAAAAGTATTTTGCCAAAGTTCTTCACTCTGTCCTAGAATAAAACATTTGCTATAATGGAAAATTATGGTATTGCCACCAAAACTCCCCGAACTAAAACCAAACTCACTCAAAGATTTGTAAAAATAATCATCAGTCACTGATGACTGTAAGTCACATTATTTGCAGTTCTGATAGCTCTGTGCTATTTTTAAAACCTAATATATAAAATCAAGAAAAAACTACAAGAAAATAGCATAAACTTTTTTTTTTAAAGCCAATAGAGAAAAAAATGGACTGCAACCTCATTTGCTTCTTCATGTCATGATGTAAAAAGACTGTATATTAAAAAATGTATTATTTTTTATTTTTAAGAATGTCACATGGAACTGAATGCAGAAATGCCAATACACCACAAGGAGGAAAAAAAACCCACCACCAAAAAAACATGAAAAAATCAGCTATTAAACTACAGATTTAAGAAGAAAAAAGCAGCAATTCCATAAATTAAGAAAGATAATACCCATGATTACAGTTTCAGATAGACTTACCCCTTCAGGCATTTCCAAACTGAATACATTTAGAGCTTCTTTAAAGGCTGCCTGGGAAAGAAAACCATTTCTGTTCTTGTCTACTTGTCGGAAATACTTTCCTAAGCCTGTTATAACACGAACTCCTCTTTTATTTAGTGTCTCTCTGAATATACCTGAGGATTTAGAGAAATAAAGGAGACAATGTTTACCTGAAGTTGGCCACTTGCTATGGAGACAGTATAGAAAAACACCACAACTATTTATGATAACAATGGCTAAAATGATACATTCATGCATCTGTGCTCCCTGATCTTTGATGAGAGAATGCCAGTCCCAAATAAAACTATCAGTTACTTAACATTTGAGTGGAAACCATATAAAGCAGCAGCAATATCTAACAAACTTTCAAAGAGACTACAGAAGGAAAGGAATAATGGCTATTGCCCTCTATCTGCTCAGACTGTAAAACTGCTTACTTCTGCTAGTACTGATTACATACTGTGATTCAACACCTAAAGAAACTTCAGAACAATACAAACATTCCACTATGAAACAGAGTTACTTCTTTATTTTACAAACACCTTACTACATGTGGAGACAACAAATCAGAGTAATTCTGCAAAATCGTTCCAGAATTATATGCAGAGAAATATTTCTATGGTAAAAACAACAGCCTCACCAAAATCTTCAGATAGGTTTACTTTAGGGATGCCTTTCTCACCATACTCTGTTAACAGAAGTCACCTGTTATTACCTTCAAATTACTTGTACCTATAATTATAAAGCAAAATAGGGGCAAGGTGTAGCAGGATGCTCTGCCCTGGAATGTGGTCAGGCACTCAAACAATTCCCTGTTGGCAAACCTATCAGTGGTGGACTGAGAAAGGATATGCCTTGCTGGTTTTGGTGTTGAATTATGTTAAAACCAGTCTGACACATCAACCCCAAATTAACATCCTGATTATAAGGCAAAGATTTGGGAGAGAAGCTGCTACACTGACCTGGAGATATATGACTGACAGTCAATCACTTTATACTGTAGAAGTCCAATCCATTTTCATATGGTAAGTTCTTCTAACATAACCCTTCTTGAAGTGTGTGTGGAGATTCCTCCCTTGGGTGGGGACACCCCTCAAGGTTAGTCCTCAAGGCTGAGTGAAAGATCTCCCCATGGTTGTTGTTATGGGTGAGTTACATCAATCTCTGCTTAGTAACAGTTTCCTTTCTCTTTCACTAGCTTTAAAATAATTGCTTTGATATAGTGCACTATCCTATCCTAGGAGTTTTAGCTTCTATACTGCGTAGTAAATAATTCTGATTAAGATCTTTTGTATAATCATTTGTCATAATAAATATTTTATATAAATATACCTGGTTTGCCATCTTTAATCCTGCAGTAAAAAGTTGTACAAAGGTTCAATTGCACCTCTCTAATTCCTTAGACTTAAAACTGTTGAAAAAGTCTGGAACTAAGATTGGATCTAGCTGCATCCAGGCACCTCTCCGAGGAGTTCTGAAAGCAAGGGAGTCCTTTCTGCACCTCCTGACTCAACGGGAAGGCTTCTCTAATAAACTTTGTTTGAAGCTCTCACTCCCACCCACAACATAAGGTGAAAGATGGAAGTTTTATCCAGTGAAGTCGATACTCAGATGGATGTTAAAAGGTGCCTTGAAATATACACACACAACCTTCTTCCAGGCCACACCAGCAAGCCTTAGACATAGATTCCTCAATTAGTGTCTATTATGCAAGGGGAAAAAATGGAACAACTAGAAGATTAAAAAATAACCCTTATTTTTATTCCAAAAACTTTTTGTAAGAGTAAATGTCCAAGCACATTCTAGTGACCAAAGAGTGCCTACATAAGCCAGGTTTAGCAAATTACAGTAAACAGGGGAGATTATACAAGCTCAGATGAATAGTTTTTGTTGACCACAGGTTACAAAGATAATACATGGCACTGCATAAACATCCTTCTGCAATTTTAAACACAAAGGTATGCCTTTGTCCTAAAGACTGTCAATAGGCTCCAAGCAGAATTTATTTACATATTTCAGAGTACGCTACTCAACTATACTCACAATTTTGAATAAGCACAATAATAAAGAATAACAAAACACAACCTATCAATGTATAGACATAATGGCTAAAAGAAGTATCTAGCACAAAATTAAGTCAGACTGTGCTTGTACACTTTGCCAATAATAAACTTAATGCCACTTATCAGGATCAGTGTTATGTTTCAGGATTTTTTTAGCGATTATGTCAACACAGAGATTAACATTTTATTGATTACATTCATAATTGTTCTCTACGTTCTCCACAATCTTTACCAGACTGTTTATTTAAAGAGATAGGAGAAAGCACTCTTATGACTTATTTGTGCTAGGATAAATATCTAACTTCTGTTTAATTTCATTTATACAAGTAAAATCTCCACAACATCACTACTGTTCATTCCACTGAGCTGTGAAGATACAGAGATACAGAAAATGGGTTCTGGTAGACACAAACCTTGAATCTTCTTGAAAACTTTGCTGTCATTGACCACTTGCTTGGAACACTGTTGCTTGAATTCCACAGAAGAAGCTCTAAAGAAATGAAAACTCACGTTTATTGGTGAAATTACATGTAATACTACTATATTCAAAACAGCTGTAGTATAAAACCCCAAAACATATTGAACTTTATATTTAATTCATATACTACCCTAAATAAGCACAGTATCCAATTGCTTGAGTTTGAGGGGGCACTGACAAAAGTTCTTGCGGAACAGCTGCAGATATGCAGAAATTCCTTTCTGACAATATTCCAATGGCAGCTCGTCTACTAATTCAATAATCATGGATAATTCCTCCTGTGCATAAAATCTCCAGAAATTTATTTCAAAACAATCCTAATCTTCAGCTCATGCCACTGGAAGAGTTTGTTAAAGCAACTACATTTAATCACCAAAAGGAAAATAACATGAAGTAGTTAGAAATTTCTCTTTAGAATACAAATAGCAAGAGTGTAGACCAAAAGCTGGATCAGCACATCTAGAATGATGGTATATTTTGTGGTTTCACCTGGCAAGTTCCCTTCTGAGAAGGGCTTCCTATAGGACTTCATCAAAAATTATCATAAAGGTTGATAAAAAAATATTGTGGAAGAACCTACTGGAAGAAAAATAGACCCAAACCACAAAGTCCTATAATTATTTTAATCTGAATAGAAAAGCAAATGGAAAAGCACACTATGCTGCTCGCTCACTAGTGCTTTGCTATGGCATACTCATCCTGTTTTCTGAGGTCAAAGGCCTACCTCTCTATTGTCTATTAAGAATTTTTTATCTCTGTTCTGCATACCTCCAATTATAAAGTCCCTAATAGCTTGCCTATATCAAATCACCTAAACCAGAAAGTCAACACTCACCTACAGAGGACAATGTACTCTCTTGAAAACACATGTAAATCAAAAAGATTCATGGTGTGTGACAGCAGGGCATAGCTGCTCCTGGAAATCCACAGTAGACCTTTTGGACTGTACTTGAGCAGCATTCTCTGTCCGTACAGTAATGAAGGTAGGAGGACTCAATTCAGGGGTTGTGCACCAGAGAACAGAGTTCAATAATACTCTCATACAGAAGAAAAAGACAAACTTCATTGTCTGAAATTTAGCCACTAATGGACACAGAGAGAGAGCATAAAAAAAGAAACAATCTATTCCACCACAGATAGCAAAAAGACCAAAATTATAACCCACTGAGCAGGTCTTCTTTCTGGAGCCTTCTGAGATAACACTGGATCAACTCCAAATTTCAGAAGCATAAGATTTGCAAGAAATGAAAGAAAAAGCTTTTTACCTGAATGATAGGCCTCTGAGATGTAAATTTCTTACATAAACTATTTTAAATTAAACTACATTGTGTTTTATTTCATGGAAACCTTGCAGAGAGGGAACAATTAGCACTAAACATCGTACAACTATATATTTCTATAACCAATTAAATTTGAATTTACTGTTTCATGCACTATAAGCTCACTATGACTCCTTTGCAAGGCTTTCATTGTAAAGGGATATTAAATTGAGTATTACCATCACTGAGAACAAGCTTCATGTCTCTAGGCACTTGCAGAAAGAAAAATAATAGTCAACTTGTGCTAACAAAAGTAGTCTTTAGATACTGAAAATATTTAACTGAGATTTTGTTATTGCTGTTCCTAATCAAGAAGGGATCAAAGCATCGGATATATGAGGAGAGGCTGGGAGAGGTGGAACTATTTAGCCTGGAGAAGAGAAGGCTTGAGGGATCTTACCAATGTGTATAAATACCTGACACGAGGAAGTAATGAAGACTCTGCTCAGCGGTGCCCAATGACAGGACAAGAGGTAATGGGCACAAACTGAAACACGGGAGGTTCCCTCTGAGCAATGAGGAAACACTTTTGTACCATGAAGGTGACTGAACACTGGAAGAGGTTACCCACAGAGGCTGCAGAGTTTCTATCCTCGGAGGTCTTTAAAAACACAACTGGATGCAGCCTTCAACAATCTGCTGCCACAGACCCTGCTCTGAGCAGCTGGGATGGACTAGAAACCCTCTTGAGGCCCCTTTCTACGATTCCATGATTTTATGAAAATTTCTACCTCATAACATCTGCTAGCAGCTGACAGTCCTCACCAAAATCTGAGTAATCAAATACTGATGATTTCCAGCAATGTTAAATAGCTTCTGTGATCAGGCAGGCACAGCAGTGTGATAAATTTTTTAACAAGATTTTATTTGTTCTAAAAAGCAGTACACTCACAATAAAAGCCAGAAACTGCAGAGAAAGATACTTAATTCCCTAGAAAGATTACTTCTGTATAGATATTGGTATGACACATATTCAAAATTAACCATTCATCTAACCATATGAAAAAAATTCTAAAAAATTCTCATCTTTTAGACTCTGAAACAACATAATTTAGTTAAAACTATTTTTTAGAAAGACTAAGTGCAGAAATCCTGTCCCAATGCCTGCAGTCTTCAACATGTAGCAATGCCTGGAATAATGAAGGTAGAGGAAGGAAAAAGAAAATGAAAAAAAATAAACCAGAAGGACAAACCTCCAATTCTTCTCCTGTGGGTGTTCAAACACTTGCATTATCATGACTGATATAAGATTTTAACATACATGTCACAAAAGATTCAATAATAATATTGATCATAAAAAAGCATTTTTCTCCAAATGTAGTATTTTAGTTTATCACATAGGAAAACTTTCAGTATACGATTTGTATATAAAAACATGTGACTTCAAACACACCAAATAAGACAGCTTCATAATTTAATTAATTCTTTTACTCCTTACCATTCTACGAAGTTACTGAACTACGCAAAATCCACTAACATCTATTACTAATTTAAACAGCCTAAATACAGATTCTGTTTTTAGCAGTACTGTTTGCTTAAGGGAGGCAAGGCAATTTAAAAACCAGCAGCACTTACTTTAGAAAATCCATTGCTGCTTCATCAATACTTATCACACGAAGAGTGAAGACAGGGTTCTGCTTTACACTTTCTGGAAGATTATGATCAACACTTCGGAAAGTTAGATTAGCTCCCTGTTGGTAAAGCATACAATGATTTAAAAACAAGTTCACGTCTTAGGCCCAGTGCTCTTCAATATCTTCATAAATGACTTGGACACAGGACTGGAAGGGATTCTAAGCAAGTTTGCTGATGACACAAAGCTGGGAGGAGCTGGTGACTCCCTCAAAGGCAGGGAGGCCCTGCAGAGACCAGGACAAATCAGAGCACTGGGCAATCACCAACCATATGAAGTTCAACAAGGGAAAGTGCCGGATTCTGCACCTGGGATGGGGCAACCCTGGAT
>JAWWMO010000043.1:36750259-36772076 GCA_035047845.1 Dendrocincla fuliginosa
ATCCTTATAAGATCCAAAACTCACTGGATCAGACAAGAGAGTCAGAGAAGGTGCAACACTAATTCCACAAGAGCATAAGTCTCTCAGACCAGAAGAAACTCTTCAGTTATTTTCAAGAAACTCAAATTGTACTTGAGATAAACAAACAACTAAAAAGTAGCCTTCCCAAAGTTCAAATTATTTCTGCAATGTTTAACAGTAAAGTTATTCTTTAAAATATTGAGATTTCTCTAAAAAACATGGAATAAAAATATGTTATTAGTAGCACAGAGTTCTATTACCCAGTATTATAAATTCCACTTCCTTCCAAGCTGTGGACTCAGGACACACCTCACATATTCTTCAAAGTTAAAGATGCTTTTGGTTTGGATGAAGAGGGGAGGGGAGAGAAAGAAAAGCAGCAAACTACATGCAAAGAATGCTGAGAATAATAATAAAAAAAAGCAGTGGCTCTAGCTGTAATATCCATGCAGGCTTGGGATATAAAATTTTCAAAATAGTTCAGGAGGAGGACACAGAGACACTGTTATAGTGTGAGTGTTTCAACTATTTGGACTTTGTGAGAAATCTGTTTACCTTAATGTCAACCCAGAAAGCAAGACTGCAAATATGGAGATTCCCAGATACAACATCATTCCAAAGAGATATTGAACTTGAAAGTAGTAAATTTTTTGGATGACTTTATGATGTACCTTTATCTAGAACCCATTTCCATCTGCAGGTTGCAAAAATTCATGACAATAACAAAAGAAAATCGCTAACAAGTACCTTCAACCTCTATAACATCAACTCGCCTATTTCATCTTGGAAATTCTTAGATTGCCACTACATTTAAGCAGTTAGGATAAGCCATATGATGAGACAAAACACACTAAACACAGTTTTTGCTCTGAACTTCAGATTTGCAGGAGGGTGGGAGGAACTCAGTGAAAATAGTCCGTACTTGAAAACTTGCTCAAATGTTTGTAAACCATGAACATTTAACCCAGAAGTACAGTGGTACAGAAGATACAATAAAATTTGTAGTCAGTCATCAGATCAGCGGATAGATGAAGCTTATCATTGTTTTGAACACTTGCTCTAAACAGCTGGCAGTGTATATTTCAAACTGCAGGTGAAAAACAATTAACTTGCAATTTCTTCAAGTATGAAAAATAATTAATCATTACCTAGTAAAGATTATTTATTTTTAACAAATAGTTTAGTCTACTTCCTCTTCAGGACTCTCCTTCCCAAGTAGGTAATTTTGCCCACAAAAGGTCCACACACCCTGCAGTCTTGTGCCCTCTAAAGGGAAAATCACAAACTACAGCTTAATCTGAAAACTAAATTGGAATCAATACAATACAGGACAGCAAAATAATCCAGGCTCCTGAAAATCTTTAATTCAAAAATGTTACTGAAGGAAAAGACTTTTGGTCTTCCCAGGAGGCTAGATCACAATTTCCAATTCAAATATCTAAATATTACTTCCAAGTCACCAATAAAATTGCCTTACATTCAGAAGAATACTTACAACGTAGAGGTCACTAAGGTCATAAGCTTTTCCCTTTCTTTGTCCACGCTGATGTTGATAAACTCCCTTCTGAATGAATGGCAAGGCATTTGTTCTGTGAAATATTCAAAATTGGCATCAAAACAATTAAATTTATTTAAGCTTCTTAGATATAATGAAAGATGTTTTCTAAGACCCTTTTAAAAAGTAATTCACCCTACCTGTTTTTTCCAAACTGTCGAAATTCATACACAGTAAGGGATCCGTCACATGCAAAAAAAAATCCAATCAACTCTCTACAAGCATCGCGACCATTTCTAGAAGAGAAATTAAAAAGCACTGTTGTGCTTTTCGTCTATCTAAATCCAATTCAACCGAAACAGAAATAGTATTTACTTTGGAATCAGAATGGTTTAGGTTGGATGGGACCTTAAAGATCATCTAGTTCCAACCCCTCTATCATGGGCAGGGACACTTTCCACTAGATCACGTTATTGAGAGCCCCATCCAATATGGCCTTGGAAACTTTGAGGCAACCTGTCCCAGTGCCTCACCACTCTCACAGTAAAGAATTTTTTCCTAATCTGAACCTGCCCTCTTTCAGTTTAAAGCCATTCCCCCTTGTCCTACCACTACATGCGCTTGTAAGAAGTCCCTCTCCAGCTTTCTTGCAGCCCTCCTTTAGGCACTGGAAGGCTGCAATAAGGTCTTCCTGGTGTCTTCCCTTCCCTCCTGACTGAACAATCCCAACTCTCTCAGCCTGTCCTCATAAGACAAGTGCTCCAGCCCTCTGATCATCTTCATAACCTTCCTCTGAGCTCACTCCAACAGGTCCATGTCCTTCCTGTGCTGGGGATCCCAGAGCTGCATGCAGTTCTCCAGATGCGTCCCACAAGAAGAGTAGAGTGGGAGAATCATCCACCTGGACCTGCTGACCACAGTGCTTTTGATGCAGCCCAGGACACGGTTGGCTTTCTGGGCTGCAAGCGCATACTGCTGGAGTCCCGTAGGTTCTTACCTATCAGCATCTCCACATTCTTCTCCACAAGGCTGCTCTCAATACCCATTTTATTTCCCATGCTTTATATTGTACAATTTATTTTTTTAAAGACGTATTTGACTACTTTCTCTAAGCCACCATGGAATTCAACTTGTGAATTCAGTCACACATTTTAATGCAATATTCCATTTCCATAATGTTAAAAATACCTTTCAAGTCTTCACGTTTTAGTATACAAATAGAATTTTCACTCTTTAAAGGATTACATATACCAGGGCTACTGCATTCATTGTGTATATGAAGCTATGTGGCTGAATCCTCAGCTATGTCTAGTAAGTATATAGCTCACAGCTTCAGAAAAGCATCACTTTCAAAACCGAAAAATATGTTTATGCCACAGCTACTCAAATCAGAACCGTTTCAAAGATGTCCTAAAGTTTAATACATAAGGGGTTACAAATAAGTTGCAAAGCCACATCTACAATTGTGACATTCACAATAGTTGCCACATCTAAGACAAGGCTAAAATAAGTTTTAATCAACTGGGATGCTACAGCTAAAAGCACTATTTTATACAGTTCCTGTGCTAACCATCCTGAACAGAGCTACAGGTATGATGGTAACATAACATGACTTACAGTTCTTAATACTCTACAGTGGGACTGTAAAGCCACTATCCATCAGCCATGTCAAAATTTGTATTACACATGTATGCATATATCCACAACCACACAGCACATAGTTTTTTCTTCAGCATAGACAACAGAAACATTCAGTGCAATTATTAGTTCAAAAGAGTAAATATCATCACTCATAAATTCACAGAATTGAAAAGCTTCACAAAATTTGTGATTACCTCGATATAATCCTACTATCAAAGCGCAGCTTGTTGGAGAGCATGTTTTCAGTTAATCCTGATTTGGTCCTTATTCTGTGAAAATAATGCAGCATGTTAATGATACCTATAGGCTCACAGACAAATGTTACATAAAAATCAACCATTTTAAAACAGTAAAAAGCATGAAATATGGTCTCCTTGGCAACTGGCTGAGGAGATGATCCCTTCTAGTTGAATTAGAAAGCAACTCAGAGTTGTAGTGTGTTCTGTAATTATATAATATGAGAGTACATTCACAGAAGGCATAAATATGAATGGGGTATTTTGTTTACATACACTTACATAAAGAAGTAAACCTCTACCACTCACCATACTTCCATGAATCAATGTGTTGTCTTGCAAAAATACTCAGATTAGGGCTTCTTTACCCACCTAAATATTTTATATTGGCCCTATTACTAGTTCCAGAAATAGAGATTTGTCCATGTGATGTGTGTAAGAGATTGAGACTGGGTTTGATGTCCTTTTTCTTTTTTTTTACGATTACAAAGATGACATTTGATGAGAAAGACTTTAGAGCAGGATGATGAAAAGCACAATGCAGGGATGCTTGCCTGAATGTTGAGAAAAATTAACAGAAAAAACCTCAGACCTGCATATTCATTTCATTTTACGGATCACGGTGTTTTCCTGGAGCTACTGTTTCAATGCTCAGTCCAGAAATGTCATTTAAATGCCAATAGAGTTAATTATTGCAGCAGAAATCAAAACATGAAAGAAAAGTATGATTATATTGAAGATCTACATTAGCATTTACAGATGCATATTTATGCAATTTATGCACCTCAGGATAGGAATCTCTAAAAGGATAGGACAGGATTGCTAGCACCAAACTTGCTCAGAAAAGGCTGACACAACCCTGTGATGAATAATATCAATATAAGCTAAGAATGTTCTCCCAGATTTTATAGATTCTATGAATCAATCATTATACACAAAGAATCCACACAAAAAGGTCCCACTAGGCAATAATACGCACATGAAGGTTACAAACCAGGCCTCACATGAAGCTAGTAGATTCAAGCCAGAAATAAAACAACTGGAAAGGCAAACAGACTTTACAGAGCCCCAAAAAAATAAATAACCCAGCAGAAAACATATTTCTATAAACTTACTTTGTTTCATGCAGTGTTCTTTTCCTAAAACGCACTGGTGCTGTCCCAAGTCCCAGAAGTCCTTGATCTTCCTTGTAAACATCAGAACGGGTGGACTGTTCTGGGTCACTTATCACTGCTCTGACCACAAAGAGCAGGGAAATGCCCTCTGACTATTAATGTGTTTGAATTTCAGGTCCTACATATTCTTACTCAAGAAAGAAAACACCCAAGAATAACACAGCAATAAAATCTTGGAGTTATCCATTAAGCTTGCACAAATTTGTGGCTTTAATTTTTAGTTTGTTTTTCAAATTCTTAAGTCTATTACTCAAAATCAAATACATGCAATAATATTCTGGCAGTGCACTACTATGCAGTAACATTACATGTATAAATGTATTATTTAAAGTACATTTTATATATCTTTACATAAAATAAATTACGAAGGTTTGATGGGCTTTTTTCATTATTTCCACTGTTTATGTAAATATGCCACAGTGACATTCTTTATCTATGGCTCCCTCCAAAATCAATGACAGCAGTTGCTAGTACTGGCCAGTGACATCATCAAAGAATCATAGAATGGCTTGTGTTGGAAGGAACCTTAAAGACCATCTAGTTTCAACCCTCCAGCTGTGGGCAGGGACACCTTTCACTAGACCAAGTTGTTCAGAGCCCCATTCAACCTGCCATCCAACAAAAACCTTTGGTACTTCCTCCCTCAAAAACCAACTACACAGCTGACAGGATCTCCAAAGTTCCATCAAGCAGAAAATAGAGAGATGAACTGGTTTTTGAACATTTTGATATTCTCTGTATCAGTTGAACAAGTAAACAAAAGAAGAGACCCTTTAAAAATAAATGAGGTGCTTGTTCTGTTATTGAAATGGTTATCAGAAGGAAAAAATAATTTTGCACAGCTATTAAGGTTTTCTAAACTTGCTCTCTGATCTATTCAGATCCATCTTTGCACACATCAGTTACACTGATTTAGCTGCAAAATGGCTCTACTAAAAAAAAAATATTCCAAACACCTTTGTGTTTCCTTTAATAGTTTGTGGGGTTTTTTTTCCATTCAACAGTTTTGAACTCATCTTCTCCAATTAACATCCTGCTATGCTATCTGATACCAGTTTGTTTGGCAGTACTGGCACAATTATATTTGGAACATAGAGATTTTTAAAACTTCATCCTGATGCAACTGCAGCAATACTGACTATTGTTTTGGCATTATCAGTAGAAGGTTTCAGGGTAGTAGAAAGAATACATGGAAAAGCAAGGCAAAGCAGCTGAAGGAAGTTAAACACAGAATGAGCATTCATGATCTAAGATGCACAAAAGCATACCTTTAATGTAACATGAGTAGTACTGAAACACTTCAACCAATGTATTTTTTAAATTATCTCTGTAATAATCTTTAAATACATATGACACAGGCCAAGCATTTTCTTCAAAACTGGGGATTTCTACACTGAACAGTTGCATAATTTTAATCCTGCTACAATGACACTTGGAATTTAAAATTATGTTTCATGACAATCTTGTTTCTCTCAGGCAACTTTCTTGTTATCTCAGCTTTTAAACAGTGTAAAAGCATTAATAGACTTTTAAACAATATAGGACATTTAAACAGCCATCTTAGCAGAAACAAACAAAAAATAAAATGGTGAAGTGCAACAACATTTCAACCTTAAAGTCTTAAGATCTGATAGGCTAAAATACAAGTACAAATGACTATGGACACTGTAAACAAGGCACAAAAAGCAAAATACTGTAGATGTAGCCACAGATAATTTTTAGCAAGTGTAAAGTAAAGTGAAACCATCTTAAACTAGCTCATATCTTGCTATATTGTCATAACCAGACAGCTCACATAAAGCCCTGAATTACTAAAGCATGCTTAAAATAGGGGGATCTTTCCACACAGAAGCATAGCTTTCTTAGAGCTAAAGGGATAGCAACGAATTTAGGAGAGCCTTACTGTACAACTTTGATCAACTTATCATTGTGCCTTTTTTCCCTATCTGCCCAACATTGGTAAAATACTCCTTTGTGCCTGAAACATGTTGTGTCAGTACTATTAAAGGAGTATTAATAAAGCTAAGATGCTAAGACAATAAATACTGAAGAAGTGCAATTTGTAGCAGCAGGGATCCATACATTTTGCTGAGGTACAGAAGGGTTATTTCTCAGAGCTAGTGCTATTGTAAATCCCTTAAAATAGGTTCAATGACAAAATTAAAAATTATTCTCAAGAAAAAAGTTTACACACACATAGCAATTTATACTGATCTTTGAAGCTACATTAAAAAGACTTTTCATTTAAAGAATTTTTGCAAATAATACTACTACACAAGATTGCATAACTCTTGGAACAAGATGGCCAAAACACCTCTTAAGCAAGAAAAGCCACAAACAGATCTAAATTCTTCTGTAGGGAAAAATGCAATTTTACATCATAAATTCACATACCTACATAACTGATCCACCATCACTTGTTCTACCACAGCCTGTTTTCTCCTCTCTGCAGCAACATCCTCCTGCAATGAAAAACTGACTGAGAGCAAATGAAACATATAACACCAGCCACTTCAAATACTAAATTATCCTTTAAGCATTCAGAGGTCACAACCTTACCAATGTCACAATTAATATTTTTTCCATCTTTTTAAATAGAGTTGTATTTGCATAACAAATATACATTAATTTTCTCTGCTACACACTCAATTTGTCTATGCATATTAGCTGTCAATAAATATGAGAATTCTACTATTTCAGCTGACAGATAGCATCCTTATTCCTGTACTGTTTCCAAGACATTCTGCAAGTACAATAGAGCCTGAGGAAACTCACACTCTTCTAGGTTTCATGGTTGACACAGATTCCAACTCCAAGAATGAAATTTTACCTCCAGCAATACTTAGTCAAAAAAATTCTTTTAAGACTTAGTCTCAGTGCAAGATTTTACTCCCTTGCATGCCACAATAATTTGCTGCTGAGACAGGTCAATCTGAAAAGCCTTTCAGGAAATGTCATCCATGAACTTCTTATTGTTTTTATTAAAATAACACTGAACTGTAACCTTGTGCCGCTCACTGTGAAGCATGCAGATGTTGATCATCACACCTTACACAGAAAGAAACAAAGCACAAGAGGATGCCCCAGGATAGTACAGAGGCCACCAGGAAAAATCAGGCCTCAGCAACTCTCTTTGTATAATCTTCCAGATTTTTGAACTTTTTAACTTCACATAAATTTGCCTTTTTTCCCCAAAAAGATAATTTTTATATATGAGAGAACAAAGATTACTGTTACTGAGGGGATTTATGCAACCTTTCTGACATTTTTTTACATATCCTGAAACTACAGAATTAAGATATTTTTTCAATTGGGGTTTTTTTGGTTTTTTTTCACAATTCTTGTGTGCAAACCCATACAACCCCTGAATTCCTTTTAGAGCATGCCAGCTGCAGAGTATCTGCTATTTTGTGGTCCTGCACTGCTCCCTTTCTCAGTGTTTTCACCTTATTTTATTTGATATTAAGTAGTTATTCGAGTGATACTTCAAGACTTTTTTCCATTATCTTCAGCCTATAGTATAGATTTTTAAGTTTAGTCTAAAAATAACAGCTTCAAGTTCTTCACAAAAGCGTTTTCTCAAAAGATTTTATTATGAAAATGAATAGTGACTTCATTAGTAAAATATCTGCATTCACTCTGACAAGACTAGAAATCAATGTTTGCAATGATGCAAAATTCAGTGCATAGTCATGAGTAAAGAAAATAAATTATTTATTTTTAAAACATCATAAAATTTCTCATGGCTTAATATTTCATGAGAAAGTTAGAATGTAAAACTCTGCTCAACAGTACTTTCAAAAAACAGTTATGAAAGCCGTAACTTTGCATATGCTGATGCTCAATTATGCAATATCAAATCAAGGTTCTTCATCATTGTAGACGATCCTAAATTAAAGAGCTAACCTTAGATGGGCAAGAATCCAAATGGTTCAGTCCTAAAGAGACTAAAATGTATGTCTATGTTAAGGAAATTAAAGAAACGTATTGAGTACATCCATGTAAGAAAAGTTTTAATTCCCCTCTATGCATGATAGTGAGGCCATACTTTCCAATTTTCAGGGCTCCCTCCTTCCCAAGATCAACAGGGGTGAGAGAAACCTGGAAAGGATCTGACAGAGGATCAGATCCAAAGCAATTAAAAGGAGAGGCTAAGGGAGCTTGGGTTTGTCTAGTTTGCAGAACCAGCAGCTATGAGCCATTCTGAAAACATCCTGCAACGAAAACGAAGTTACAAAGACATAATCAAACTTTTTCTGATAGCAGCCAACAGTATAACAGGAGGAGAAGTTTACACACTGATCCCTGGAGGCTTGGTATGGACAAGAAGAAGAACTTCCCAAGGAGAGTAATGTATGACATGAAGATGTTGCCTAGAGATGCTGAAGAACTCCCTTCCTGGAGCTTGAAGACTTGGCCAAAGTCATTGCTGACTCCAGCGCTAGCAACAGAGCTGATGGAATCATGGAACACAGGCTCAGCTAAAAGCTACAGATCAGAAGAAATCACAGAATATCCTCAATTGGATAAGACCCACAAGGAACAACAAAATCCAGCTCCTGGCCCTGAATGTAACACTATATTCAGGTTCAGTCATCTCACTCAGTTATTCTTAGTTGTATGAATATATCTGTATTTATTATTCATAATTTGCATTTTCATGTATATACATTACTGCATAAAAGAAAAGCATTGCAGATAAGATTTTAAAAACACTCACTGGATTGCTCAGTTCACCTCCCATTAAAAGAAATGTTTAAACTCACATGATTTCAAGAGGTGCACTTACATATTAAAACAGAATCACCAAAGGCATAACTTCTGTTGAACATCTGGGAAGTCATTCTCCCCATCTACATTGTTAACAGCTTCAATACCAATCAAAATACTTACAGCTTCCAATTTCCTTATACTGTGCTGCATATTATAGGGCTTGTTTGTGTAGCATTTCTGCAGGAGGGCTTTCTCATCAAGAGCTACAAGATCATCATTATGTCCATCTTCAAGTTCTGTACTCTACAAAAAATACGTTCTTTCCATAAATCAAATGTAGTGAATTGTATGAAAAACAAACAAAAACCCCCCACACATCTTTCCCTCAACAATTTATTTAAAAGTATTTATCGTTCTTCTTTACTTTTTAAAGTGTCTACTTCTTCCAGTTCATGCTAATTAAAATTTCCAAGCATAGCTTTCAACGGAAACTGAACTTAACAATCTTGCTCTCTAGTCTTTCCTTGTATCTTTGAATACTTACCAGCTTTCATTTACATTGAAATAAATTAAAAAAAGCTCAAAGCTACTGTGATCCTACACGCTTTATGAATAAAACAGCAACGAGTCCAAGAAGGCAGACTGTAGTACCTCTTAGAAGAAGACAAGAGCTCATCCTGTTTCTGTTCTGCTCAAGAACAGCCAAGAGAAAGCAGTGGATTTGCTGTTAGGTATATAGCTCAGAGTCCACCACTGCAGAGAGGCTGCTTTGTGACCAGCAAAGAAGTTACAGTCTAGACAGGGAAAAGCCAAAGCATGTTGCTGAGCAGTTCTAAGAGACATGTAAATCAGTCCCAGGGTATTAAATAAGTATGTCCTACATGGAGGATATGAAGAAAATGGACAAAGGAGACAGTCAGGGAGGAGGCAACAAGGGAAAGACATCAAAAGTAGGTTTGTTAGCAGTGCTCCTCAACAAGCAGCTTCTTTCCATAAAAGAAAAGTTATTACAAACTCCACTAATCAATTCAAGTAAGTGTATTAAAATCTAAAGAGGTTTTGATTTATTAATCTAAGCAGACAGTGGTAATATCCAAGACAAAAACTTTTTTCAATAGACATTATATTAAAATTGGTGATAAGAACTGGCACACATACTTTTAGTGCTTAGTATCTTTCTGGCACCCCAAATCACCAGAAAAAGCCAGTCCTGCTTTATCTCTCCCAGCATACACTTGCCATATATTTCTTCACTTTCAGATTAACTTGGCTGCTCTCATCTGCCACCAAACATAAAACTAGACCATTCACCTCTTCTTCATAGAATGCTTATTTATAGGTTTTTGCAAGTTCTCCAAGTTTTATCTGAATACTAGAAGCGTTATATGATATGATATGGTATGATAGTAGAAACCTCTTTTAGAGCTTTCAACAATATGTGTAAAACAATAACAACAATATGTGAAACATAATCTGTACCTTACATAAGACCTTCCCTTTTCATTCTACTGAATGTTAAGAAAGTAAAATCAGTAAACTCATTGTTATTCACCACAAACCTTTCCTCTGAAAAAAAAGGAGCACAATATGTTCCCCCAACATCTGCATACTTAACTTCTCATTAAGATTCTTAAACGGTCATCTACCCTCAGCAGAGTTTAGCATTCCACAATCCTCACAGCTGTTGCTTATTTATGTTTTCTGCTTCCTTACACCTACAGTGATATATCTTTCCCTGTTCAACCACTCTTCTCCACTATCTCTTTCAGAACAAGGGAAGAGTTGGTTTTTTTCACCCTTTTGTTTTCCAGTCTCTCCACTGATCTTCCCTCCTTTGCATCTTAGTTTTAATTTAAAAACACAAAACAAACCTGGCAGAATTAATACATCTTGCAGTCCAACTGTGGCAGCTTAGACAACATCAAAGCAAAAAGTATAGATAATATCTTTCATTATGTTAACTCCATATTCCTTTCCATTTTCAGTGTTAGTAGATCCCTCAGGGTCAGATTACATCTTCCATTTTTCCTTTTTTAAGGCCTATATACAGTCACAACTTAATAGAATTATAATTAAAATACTTCTATATTTAAAAAATAAAAAGGCTTGAATGAATCTCTGGTTTAGGAAATAACATTTCATCAAGACCTTTCTGCTGTCTCGTCTTCTTAGGCTGTAAGTTCTTATCAGTCATGCTGATCTTCCTACTCAGGCTAGAGGTGCACTATGAGGAAAAATGTTACTTTTTTACCAGAGAATACAAGCATACTTAAATTCTCAAAGCACCTCATTTTCTTGCTCTGGAACAACTCAAATAAGCTTCTCATATTTTATTTCCTCTTCAACATGAAATGCTGAAATTACACATTATTATTTCTTTACAGTAAAAACATGGAAGAGATTAATTACACACGTACAAACCTCTCCAAACAGTGTAATTATACATCAACATGCATTTGCTATTTTAAAATGCAATTACTAGTTTGCCAGCTACCTTTATTGAAGTGTCTGGACACTGGAGGTGGTTTTTTCTCTTTTCTGCAATTCTGTGAGGATACTGCTTATAGTCTTCGTCTGCTTCACTGTGATTATACTTCAGTTTGTATCTGTCTGTTGGGGATGGCAGATTTTCTGGTCTTGTCTTCTGCTCCAAAACAGAATTGTCAAAGCAAAGAATGATCAATACAAAAATCTTTGCTTGATCTATTGAATGAGAACAGCATTATTACAATTCCTATGTAATATAACTTCTGAAACTTCTTGACATGATACTTCAAATTAAGAAAAAATGCAAACATGACAGCATGACTACATATTCAGGTGTAATTTTCATTAAGTTCTTCAAATTCTACCATTTTTTTAAATAAAAAAATAAGCAGGTTGTTTTACTTTTACTTGGTCTTTTCTTTAAAGAAAGAAGACAAATTCAGTGGTTCTGCCATAAAACATAATGCTACAGGTCACTAACATGGAAATTCTGACATTTGACTTCAGATGGCTGAAAATGGGCAGATAGATGTATTTCAGTCAGTTTTAATATTCCTATATGGCAGATGAGTATGAGCACTGGGATTTGGTTCCCCAGAGCAACATCAGCTGAACAGGCAAAGTACCTTTTAATTTTATGCCCATTTCAGGGCTCCACACACTGAAGGCTGGGAAGCAGCAGCAATGACAGAAGACCAAGCCTCCATTCATTTTTCTCTCCCTGAATAATTAACACCTTCAATGTTTAAGTTATATTCCTTCAGTGAGACAACAAAACAAAGGTGACCATATCTAGCATCTCTGCTTGACACAATTCATCCTGCAACAGCAGTCTAACAGTCCTGCTCTAGAAAACCATTTCTCAAAACCCTGAACGATTTATGGTTTCGAAAGGCCAACTTTCAAGACAGGATTCACATCCTTTCACTGGTTAATTCCTGAATGATAAGACTATATTCAAATTATTCTTCTGAAAGTGAGCTACTTTGGGAAGATTTACTTACACAGTTATTGAAGAAGTTGGTACGTATCTTGCTATAAAGGAAAGCTCAGTCAGGGCCCCAGAAGCAAGCAATGCAGAAATAAAGGCTGCTCAGAGGAATATCTTAGAATATTCTAGAACAGCTTGAAAATCTTCACAAGAAGACAGAAGCAGGGAACAAGTCAGGCAAAAAGAGAGGGACAGCAAAAAAGGGTAAGTAAACAGAAGATACATTCCACCACATTGAGCACTCAGTGGCATAATGAAGGCAGAAAGGAAGCAGAAAGAAAGGAAAACAAAGAAGACCCTGAGAACAGACAAACCTTCTGTTAGTACCCCTGCAGCTAAACAGAATTATATGTATGAACTTTGTTTAAAAAAAAATGGTAAAGCAGGCAGTGAAATTGCAAGCATCCAGACCTAAAAAGGCTATACAACTCAAGTGAGCTTGCACTGCACATTTACAAGGCAGTACAGAGGAAAACAACCTATATATAGTTACATGTTTACAGTTACATCTTAAGACATGCATAAATACCTATGTTGAGCACTACTCTGAAAAGTAACACATTTTTAGTCCATTATTTTAAAAGAACAAAAAAAAAAACTTAGCCATTTCAGTTTTTACCTAAATGCAACTTTTTTCTCCAGCTGAGAAACTACTTGGCTTTACAAAGTAATGTACAAAATTCTAATCTTGGCAGATTCACATTGAACTCCAGCCAATCTGGAGTCCTGCCCAGCAAGTCACTACATTATTTGTTTCAAGGGGCACAGGTTACATACAAATTAATTCAAAATTTTTCCTCTAATTATACTTCTGGAGTTTTCTTAAAACACTCATTAGAATATTTCTTAGGTTTATATAAGTTAAATATTTTTGAAATAATGGATTTTTAATAAGTGTATTTTTTTAATTCTTCCAAAAAGAGATGACATTGTTAAGTTATTTCCTGCACCCTGTGCTGGTTTTGGCTGAGGCAGACTTAATTGTTTTCACAGTGGCTAGTATGGAACCCTATTTTGGACTTATGCTGAACACTGATGATAATGCAGAGATGTTTTTGTTATTGCTGAGCAGGGCTTACACAGAGCCCAAGGCCTTTCTGCTTCTTGTACCATCACACTAGTGAGGAGGCTGGGGGTGCATGGGCAACTGGGAGAGCATAGATGGGACAGCAGACCCCAACTAACCAAAGGGATATTCCATACCAGACGACATAACGCTCAACATATAAAATAGGGAGAAGAGGGAGGAAAGGGAGGGATGTTTGGAGTGATGGCATTTGTCTTCCCAAGTAACTGTCACACGTGATGGGGCCCTGCTCTCCTGGAGATGGCTGAACACCTGTCTCCCCAAGAGAAGAGGTGAATTAATTTGTTGTTTTGCTTTGCTTTTGTGCACAGCTTTTGCATTCCCTATTCAACTGTCTTTATCTCAAAGTGTTTTTTCACTTTTACTCTTCCAATTCTCCACCCAGTCCCACTGGTGGAGACTGAGCAAGAAGCTGCATGGCACTTAGTTGCTGGCTGGGGTTAAACCGTGACATGCTTGAATAAAAAACATATTACAATTTGTAAGACTTTTGCCATAATTATGTATGGTGCATCATTATGACAAAAAATAACCACGTAGGCAGCATTCTTCCTGAATTAGTTTGAAGTTCTGTATATCAAATCTCTTGAATATATAGAGACTACAAGCAGAATACCCTTGATAGTACTTCAGCACTTTTCCTTTAATTATCACATATCAAACACTCAAAATACTGATGGACTGACTGCAGATTAAAAAGTTTCTCCAGTAAGCTAGTTCCTGTCACATAAAAGATGTTAAGACATGCTACATTTTCAGAGTATACACTATAGTACTGAACTGCCAATGTTTTCTGTCAGTCTATATTTTTTCAGCTACTTTACTTCCATATTGTTATGACAAAATTTTCTAGACACCTGTTTAAAGGAAAATAGCAATTACTATGTATCATGATCGAAAAAAAACCTGTCACATTTATTTGTCCAAATCTAATTTAAATATAGGAGTGTTAGAGTTTCAAATCTAAGTTGGAATTCCTTCCAAAAAGTTGGGAGCCAACACCTAGGTGTCGGTAAAGATGTTTAACAAAGGAGACAAAAGACATGCATATGCTGATGTTATCTGCCTTAAGCACAGCTTTTTTCCCCCAGTCTGGGACGGAAAAGACTGGCTGCAGTTGGGGGAAGGAACTGGTTTTTCTGCACAAGGCAGGAGCTCAGCTCTCGGCGGAGCGACAAGGACACGGGACACAGACACTCCGATCCCCACATCACTGGATATTGGATGGTGTTCCTCTTCCCTTCTCTAACTCGACCATTTTTTCATCCATGAGCGATTATAAACACCACAAGATTGACGTGAGGAAAAAGGAGGGAGTTTCCCACTCCTGTGGAGACAGGATTGTTGCTGCCTTGCTTTCCCATTTTTCTCATGGGAACCAACCTGAGAACTAACTGCCGCCACCCTGAGGGAGCCCAGCTGGCCGGGCGTGACATCGCCACTTGCTGTCCGTAAATATTACTGCAACCCCTGGGAGAGAGACCAGCGGCGGAGGTGCCACAGCGCCACCTGCTGTCCGTAGATATAATTGCATTCCCCTTTTTTGGGGGTAGCCAAAAAAGACCTTTTTGACTGTTTTGCCTTGTCATTTGGGGGTGGAGGGGTTTTATTACAAACTGTTGTTGTTTGGTTCTTTTCTGGGTATATATATATATATTTTGTGGTTATGAACTGTTATCTTTTTTCTTTATATATATTTTTTCCTAATTAAAGTTCTGTTTCCTAAATTTAAAGGAGAGGGATTATTTCTTGGCCAGCATACGATCTTAGTTCTCTCTTGAACTAAGACATCTAGGTTTACATAGAATCATAGAATATCCTGAGCTGGAAGGGACATACAAGAATCATAGAGTCCAATGCCTGGCCCTGCACAGGACAGTCCCAAGAGTCACACCCTGTGCTTGAGAGCATTGTCCAAATGCTTCTTGAACTCTGTCAGGCTTGGTGCTGTGACCGCTTCCCTGGAGAGCTTGTTCCAGTGGCCAACCACCCTGTGGATGAAGAACCTTTTCCTAATACCCAGCCTAAACCTAAGAGCTTTGGGATATTCCACTAGGTCCTGTCATTTTTTGTGAGAGAAGAGGTCAGTGCCTACCCTTGCACCACCTGCTGTCAGGAAGTTGTAGACTGCTACAAGGTCTCCGATCAGTCTCTGCTTCTTTAGGCTGAACAAACCAAGTGACCTCAGGTGCTCACCATGCAACTTCCCCTCTAGGCCTTCTTTGTGGTGTAAGGGATGAAAGACTTACAGTGCTGTACTGGGACCAGTGCAGTTTGATATCACCATCAACAACCCAGTGGGGTTTTCTACACCCTCACCAAATTTGCAGATGACTCCAAGCTGAGTGGTGTGGTTGAAATATCTGAAGGATGGGATGCCATCCAGAGGGACCTGGACAAGCTCGAGAAGTGGATTTGTGTGAACCTCATGAGGTACAACAAGGTGAAGTTTAAGGTCCTGCACATGGGTCTGGGCAACCCCCAGTATCAATACAGGCTGGGGGATAAACAGATGCAGAGCAGCCCTGCCCAGAAGGACTTGGAGGTACCAATGGCTGAAAAGCCTGACATGAGCTGGAAATGGGTACCTACAGCCCATAAAAACAAATGTGACTTGGGCTGTATAAAAAGCATGTGGCTAGCAAATCAAGTTATTCTGCCTGTGTTCTGCTCTGGCAAGACCCCACCTGGAGTTCTGTGCCCAGGCCTGGTGTCCTCAGAACACGAAAGACATGGACAGGTTGGAGTGCATCCAAAGCAGGGCCACAAAAATGATCAGAGGGCTGTTCTCTGAGGACAGGCTGAGAGAGTTATGGTTGTTTTAGCCTGTAGAAGTGCAAGATCTAGGGAGACCTTATTGTGGCCTTTCAATACTTAGTGGGGGGTGATAAGAAAGATGAGCACAGACTTTGTAGCAGGCCGTGTAGTGATGGCACAAGGGGTGATGGTTTCAAATTAGTAGAGGACAGACTGGTACTCAATATAAGAGATTTTTTTACAGTGGGTGATGCACTGCAGTAGGTTGCCCAGAGAGGTCGTAGATGCCCCATTCCTGGAAACATTCAGGGCCAAGCTGGACAGAGCTCTGAGAAACCTGTTCATTGCAAGGTGTTTGGACTAGATTACTTTTAAAAGTCCCATCCAACCCAAACCATCCTATGACTCCACGGCTGAGAGGGAAGAAGTAACATGTACTCATCTTTTAAAAGACATTACATTTCAAGGAAAGATGTTTTACATACATTACTTTATAGAAAAAGCTTCTCATCTCACCCCCAGAACAGTTACACTGAATTTCTGTGTTGGCTAGAGTGACTTCAGTTTATTAAACTAATTGAGTTTTGTATTTTAACAATTCTGAAATTCACAGACTCTCCAATCAGTCCCCCAATGGAGGGGGGCAGGAAGAAAGAAAGCACTGCTGTTGAAAGGGAGATTTTCCAGACTATTTTGTTTATTAAGAGAAGGAAGTGATTGTTCCAAGGATCGGGTTTCCCTGAATGATATAAATGCATGGTCTTTTTCCAACATCCAGTGACATTCAAGAGTACAATTATTACAAAGTATCAGTCAACAAGCCTGTTAGCCCATCTGTCCTGACGCTACCTCATTTGCTTAGAAGTTGAGCTTAATACCCTCACAGAAACTTCTCAATAATATAAATTAAGGATTCTAACATGCTATAAATAAGGACATTAGGTATGCATCTCTGAAGCAATCTTACTCAACATTATGGTCAAGAAAGTAATCATGTGGAAACAGCAATTATCATCTTCAGTGCTGACTTTGCAACTGGTACAGTCCACAAAAGGAGAGGACAAGAAAAACCATGGTCTTGACTAAAAAAATATATATGAATAATATATGAAGAGGAGATAACAGTAAAAGAGAGAGGTTATTTTGAGTGTAATGTTATGGTAATAGATTTTATAATATAATACATAGGTAGAGATAACAATACAAAAATGTAATAGATACTATAATAGAATAGCTAATATAATAACTTTTCTAATGTAAGTACCATCACATGAGAAGTCAATTTTCACATTTGTGAAGAGAAACAGATGGGTGGCTAGAGCATAGATTTATGCTCCAAAAAGGAATAGATAATACTTCAAAAAAGAAGAAAAATGGTGTGCCAGTGTTCACTACTAAAAATGAAGTGATTCAGTGTACAGCAATAGAAAACAACACCTAAAGGGATAACTAACTGAAGTCTTTGTTTCATGTTAGGCAGAATCTATGTGTTCTTTCAGCCTTGACAGAGAATCTGGCTACCTATCATAACAAAAAAATATTCTCCAAAATCTACCTTTCAGCAAATTTTGCATAGCACCTCACTCTGTCTACGTGACAAAATGAACAGCAATATCTTGCAGAACTGAAGTCATTACCTTGTTCACACACAGTGGTTATTGAAGCAAGGGGAAAACTGAGTCAATCATACTTTTCATGAGTAATTCTTATAATAAACGCTTTCCCTCAGAGGTTACAAACCGATCTTGAGGGTTTCACTAGTTTAGTTTCGATTTTAGTTTGCAGAATAATAGCCTGGAGGAAGGGGACAGAAGCTGAATCAAATAAATTACAAAGAAATTGCTCCTGATTTTTTCTAGTAGACATTTCCTAAATGGACCTTTTCATGTTCCTGTTGTCCATGCCAATAAAGTAGTATCCTCATAACAGATTCCAAGCCAAAGACAAGGTAAAAAGACACAGCAGAAAAGCAAATAACCTACCTGTGTATTTGAATGCTGCATTATTCACCTGTTTCTTTTCTATTTCAGCTCTCCTATTATTCCTTTCTTCCAAGCCTGTTGCAGCATTACTGTTGAGTATAGTCACAATAGTTTACATGATGGAGAGTTTCTTAGATAGCTGAGGTGTTACTGGAAAAAGTATTTTAATGGAAACCATTCCTTAAAAAAACATGCACAGGAATATTTGTCAAGTGCTTTTCAGAATAACACTCACTGCCTAACAGCTGTACTCTAAAAGCAGATTTGACACACTAAGTGCAACAATGCAAATACTGACATTTGAATGAGTCACCGTGCTTTGTTTATGTCAGTGAACTGAAGAAGGTATTTCTACAGCACTATTCATCTTACCATAAAAGACATGTCTAGAAAAGGTCAGATTTATGACTCCCTTTATAAAGAATGCCTGTTTACTACTGCACTTCATGTCCAACCTTAGATTTATTGACTAGTTATAGAGGATCCTAACTAATAGGAAATTAATATGTGAATTCTCAGAACCATGTAGCTTTCACCACTGCTAGTAGAGGCAGCATGCAGGCCTTTCTGTTCTGGAAACCAAAGAAGAAAAGACTATTTTAGAACCTGAATTTTCTAGACATGGGCATGCATTATAGAAAAGCTCTGCTATTCTGCTGTTGAAAAGCTCTGGTATTCTGCTTAGCAGAAAACAGAATTGCATTTTCTGACCAACATCATAGGAATATATCATGGACACTAAGCAGCATCTTTCACTTACTCTCTAAATATTTGAATTATTAATCAAGAAGTCAACTGTGTTTAGTTCCCTACATCTTTCAGGAGGTTTTTCTTAGACATGTAGCCCACAAACCCTTCCTCACTTTCCCCAAGCACCGCTTGAGTTAGCACCCTCAAAGCTTACTTAACCTTTTGTCAGCTCCCTCTGCTGCTGAGGGAGAGGAACAGTCTCCACTGGAGTCAGCTCTCCTCCAGACCAACTCAGAGTCCTGGAAGTTCGATCCGTGGCCCTCAGGTAAGTCTCTCCTAATGTCAGTGGAGACTATTATTTTGTCAATACATGAAGCCTTATGCATTGGAGGACAAAAAATACAAGACAAAGCTCTCCTTCAGTGAGTGTACGCTATACCAAATCTAGGCCTGTAGACTTATCCAAGTTCTGAAGTTACAGCTGGGTCTGCAGTAGCTGTGTGCAAGGCAAAGGAGAAGTAGAAGGAAGTGAAGGAGAGACTCCTGTATGAGCTCCCTGCTCTCCTGTCAGTTATTGATATCTATTCCATCTATGAAGGTGCAGTGACAGATCCTGTGCACCCTTACAGTCCAGTGAAACTTAGACCCATTCCAATACATGTCTCATCACAGAGGGCAAAAAAAGGCTGGTCTTCCGCAGGATTGCTTGGCTAGGGATGAGGCTCTCTTTTTATCTCCTTCCTTTCGCTCTCCTCTATGTCAGCTGCCTGCGTGACCTGCTGTCTTAGGCTGTCTGCACACTGGTGAGAGGAACATTGGGCTCTGATTTACCCTCATGGGAGCAGCATGTTCCTGACAAGAGAATCACAGATCAGTCAGGTTGGAAAAGACCTCTGCAATCATCAAGTCCAACCTATGACTGAACATCACCATGGCAACCATGCCATGGCACTAAGTGTCATGCCTAATCTTTCCTTAAACACATCCAGGGATAGAGACTCCACCACCACCCTGGGCAGTGCATTCCAATGTCTAATCACCCTTTCTGTGAAGAAATTCCTCCTAATGTCCAACCTAAACCCCCTCTGATGCTGTTTAAGACTATGTCCTCTCATCCTGTCACTGGCTGCCTCAGAGGGGTCGACCCTCACCTGGCTACAACTTCCTTTCAGATAGTTGTAGAGAGTGACAAGGTCTACCCTGAGCCTCCTCTTCTCCGGACTACCCCAGCTCCCTCAGCAGGTCGTTATGGTACTTGTGGTCCAGACCCCTCACCAGCTTTTCTGCCGTTCTCTACACTCACTCCACCACCTCAATGTGTTAATATATAAATAAATAAATAAATGCATACATACATACATACATTCATACATACATACATACATACATAAATAAATAAGAGCGGGCACTGTTCTGGAGCTCTGGCTGGAGACTGCTGCAGCTGTGCACTGCCAGATCCCTGGCAGCGGAAGACGGGAAACACCAGCGTGAGCTCTCCCAGCTGCAGGCTGTTTCAGAAACCGCCGCAGGAGGCCATCCTCTCTCTATAGGACCTTGCTCCACTCCGTGCTGCTGCGCTGGGGCTCGGCGAACCCACGGGCGGCTGCTGCCACCGTGTGCCGGCGGGGATGCTGTGCCGGGGCACCGTGTGTCGGCGGGGATGCTGTGCCGGGGCACCGTGTGCCGGCGGGGATGCTGTGCCGGGGCACCGTGTGCCGCCGGGGATGCTGTGCCGGGACACCGTGTGCCGGCGGGGATGCTGTGCCGGGACTCCGTGTGCCGCCGGGGATGCTGTGCCGGGACACCGTGTGCCGGCGGGGACGCTGTGCCGGGACACCGCGGCACGGAGCGCTCCAACCAGCAGCACCCGCTCCTGTCCCAGCCTGGGACCTGCGAAAGAGCACAAAACACCGGGGTTAGACACGGCTTAATATTATCCCGTCCCTTCACGCTGCTTATAGCTGTGCTGTGACTAAGTAAAGAACAACTGCCACGGATGCTGGGCTGAGTGAAGATGGCTCCGGTGAAGAAAGAGTGAGGGACCAAAATATAATGAAAAAAGTGTTTCTGGTCTGAAAAGTACACCTAAATCAACTGTGGCACTGAAAGTCTGTGGCAACGGGGAAAAAGAAACACTAAATTTGTGTTACTCATGCACTATGCCATGTCATTGGGCTTGGAAGGACCCAAGTCACCTTCACAAACGTAGCATAGGTTCAAGAGCCTGGTCATTCCTGAGAGATGAATAGTGGGCAAACCGACGCACTGGCTGCCTGGAACCAGGCTGGTTCTCTATCTCCACACAAAGAAGGGCTTAGATCTCCTCTGGTTTCTGAACCTTCTCACTGATGCCTAAGGGTTTCTTTGATTTTTGAATTTTCAGTTTTATAGCTGTTAGAAAGTATTGTAGATCTAATGTACTAGTAATATAACTTCAGTAGCTGAATGTTTATACATACTGACCTCATCCTATATCAACCCCTTAGAATTCCAGTAGTTGTTTAGTCTCTATTTCAAGGTAGAATTGCAGAGAAGTGCCATG
>JAWWMO010000043.1:36800547-36821803 GCA_035047845.1 Dendrocincla fuliginosa
GCACCCACGGGGCACACCCGGGACACCCGGCCCAGGAGCGGGGAACACACGCGGCACACACAGGACACCCCGTCCGAGGGCGCTCCCCTCAGCCAGAGCGAGGGAGGCACTGCCGGAGCCGCGGCCAGCCCCGCACCGAGGGGCGCGGACTGCGCCTCTCCGCCCTGCCCTGCCCGGCCCGGCCCAGCCCGGCCCCGCTGGTGAGGGGCCGACTAAACGTGACCCGGGGAGGGGCCGCCGTGGCTCTCCGGCACCATTGGGGAGCCCGGGACACCGAGGGAGCGCCGCGCTGCCGCGGAGCCGCCGAGCTGAGCTGCCGAGCTGAGCTGCCGAGCTGAGCTGCCGCTCGCTCCGTCCTTCTCCTGCCGCCCTCCCGCCCGCCTGCCTCCCGATGACAAGCGGGGTGTCCGCCTGTGTGCTGGCTCTGCTGCTCTTGTGTCCTTCCTCCGACGCCTATGAGCCGTCGACATTGCCTGATATTGGAGATGCAGAGTTTATTGATGAATGTGTGCAAACCCATAACAAATTCCGCTCTGAAGTGAATCCACCAGCCAGCAACATGCTCTACATGGTAAGGGGACCTTCATAACTTATGTTCAAGTACGTAGCGTTGTGGTGGCGTTCATGATTCTCAAAGATGTTTTCTGATCAAATGCAAAAAATAAGGGGGAAAAACAAAAAAGGGGAAAAACAAAGAAGGAAGAAAAGCTAGCCTCCTGGGGCCATGGGTGACTGCTTTTTAAAGCAGACAAAAAGGCTTTGATTCCCAGGTGGCTTTATGCAATCGTGTGTGTGTCTAGTTTTGCCCTGACTTCTATTCCTCATTTGAAACCCAAGAGTTCAGCTCTCAGCCTCACCCTGTTGTTCTGTGCTGTGAAAAGCCTCCTCGTTCCAAGGCACCACGGCCCTAGGTGTGATTTATGTACAGACCTAAGCACACCCTTCTCGCCTCGGTCGGCAAGGACAGACACTGTGCCACCAAACAATGCATTTTCTGCAAGGTTCTCACGTACTGAGCCAACAGAGCAGCTGTTCCTTGGTGCTGGGGCTGCAGGGAAAGCAAAAAAGCCATAGTGCAGCAGGAGCGAGCACTGAGGGCATGGGCTCCATGCTGCTCTGCCCCCATCCCTGCTCCTGGACACATAAGGGGGTGATACCTGCAGCTACCATGCAAAAGACAGTCTTGCTTCTTGGGGTAAGTCCCACAGATCTCTCAAGTGGACCATAGTCATTGTCCTAATTCTGATTTTGCTCCTCCTCCATACTATCTCACATGGTCACCACCAGAAGAGCACATAACCACATCTGTAATTAGCAACACCCCAATGGAAGTTAGAAGAAAAATTTCATTTTCCCTTTCTGTTTGTCAAAGACTAAACGACAAGCACCCGTTAGGGAGGGGTAAGTGAGCAGCAATCAAACTCGAATTGCAAACCTGACAGGAAACAATTTAGCTTCTCTTCTAGATGAATCTTTTACTTCAGTTTTCTTCAGCTGGGCATCCTGAACTTCCAGTACATGTTGCTTTGGACTCTTTTATTTTCCACATTTCTTTACTGACCCTACACCAACAAAAGCTTGCTAGGATGTGTTAAAAGAGCAATATTCATCTTTTTAAATTGGGCCTACTTTCTCCTTTTGAAAAACAACTGAAATCTGGGTCAGGGCGGGGGGGAAGGCAGTTTAAGAAACAGATTCAATAAATAACATCTAAACCAAAAACTAAATCATGTTTCTTTTAAAACACTGCAAAACCCCTAGTCTGTAATATGACCTCTCCCAGGAACAATTTAATGTGAAGAAAGCAGTACAATCCATGAAAAAATCTGTTATGAAAGTAAAATCATTGGAATGGAAAACAGCATATTTCTTCATTTTTGAGTGGCCTTTAGCACTTCAAAAAGGAGGAAGAGAAGATGGCTCCTTTATTTCACAAGGAGCTTCTGTTTGCTGTAGATAACTGTCCACCTAGATACCTACAAGGTAAGACACTGAATTCAGGGCATTCCCATCTTTTTGAAAACTAATTTTTAAAAGAAAATACAAGACAGAAACTCCAGCAAAGCCTAACCATCAATAATTGTAAAACATGTATTATAAAATGAGAATGTTGGTCTGAAATTTTTTTACCCAACAAATGTGAGCCCTTTTTCATCCACCCAAAGCACTGCTTAGGTCTGTTCTGAGGCCCCTCAGAAACAGTAGAAAGAGTCTCACCAGTTTCATCGGAACTTCACAACAGTCTCCTTGGACTTAATCCTGCCTTGCATCACTTATCACGTATTATACATTATTATTCAATTTATTCAATTATTATTCAATTTTTCCTCCTTAAATCAGCAAGCAACTCGTTACAAAACCAAAAAGGAGAAGTAGTTCATGAGGGAAAAAAAAAATTTAAGTACTGCTTTTTCAATCAGCAGTGAGATCTATATGCAAATCTCCTTGCCCTATGCAATTTTTTCCCATACTACTTAGTCCAGTCTTTCTGCTTCAGTGCAGTATTGTAAGTAAATAAGGAGTATAACGACAGTTAAACTAAAGATCATTCTGAACTATCCAGTTTCTGTGCTCTGCTTTTCAACTGCCAGCCAGTTTAAACATTCACACAAAAATGGAAAGTATATTTAAGCTTAAATTAACTTACATTTTAACATGTATACCTTTATGGAACTTTAAACTTTTTTATAGGATGAAGGAGAAAAGAGACGTGTGGGTTCTTAAAAAGCAGAATGTGGACAAAAAAGACCATGAAGCACTAAGTGCATCCAACATTATCATACATATTTCATCTTGATCTTAAAAGTTACTCTCTAAGGAACCAGCAACTGCTCACTTGAAATAAGACCCCCTGCCCCAAGTTTACCTTTAATATTTGATATACTGATTTCCTAGGCAAATTATTTATGTGTTAGTTTTGTGGGCATATTTGGTTTGCATGGCAAGGTTTTGGTATTGGGGAGGCTACAGGGTGGCTTCTGTGAAAAGCTGCCAGAGGCTTCACCCATGTCCAGTAGAGCCAATGCCAGCCAGCTTCAAGATGGACCTGCCACTGACCAAGGCTGAGCCCATCAGACACTTGTGGTAGTGCCTCTGGGATAATACATTTAAGAAGGGAAAAAGCTGTTGTGCACAAGCAATTGCAGCCAGAGAAGAGAGGAGACAACAACCCTACAGACCCCAAGGTGAGTGGAGAAGGAGGGCGAGGAGATGCTGCAGGTGCCAGAGCAGAGATTCCTCTGCAGCCCATGGTGCAGACCATGGTGAGGCAGCTGTGCCCCTGCAGCCTGTGGAGGACCCCACACTGGAGCAGGTGGATGCCTGGAGTCTATGACCCAGTGGGAAGCCCACACTCAAAAAGGGTCCTGGCAAGACATGTGGCCCCATGGAGGGAGGAGCCTGCACTGGAGCAGGTTTGCTGGCAGGACTTGTGACCCCATGGGGGACCCATGGTGGAGTGGTCTGTTCCTGAAGGACTGCAGCCTCTGGGAGAGACCCACACTGCGGCAGTTCATAAAGAATTGCAGCTCATGGGAAGGATTCACATTGGAGAAGTTTGTGGAGGACTGCCTCCTGCAGGGGAGACCTCACGCTATAGCAGTGGAAGAGTGTGAGGAGTCCTTCCTATGAGGCGGAAGGAGTGGAGAGAGAACATGCAATGAACAGAACAGACTGCAAACCCCATTCTCTGTCCCCCTGTGCTGCTGGCGGGGAGGGACAGGAAAATCAGGAGTGAAGTTAAGGCCTGGAAGAAGAAAGAGGCGAGGGGAAGGTGTTTCAGGATTTGGTTTTACTTCCCATTACTCTACTCTGATTTGATTTGTAATAAACTCAGATAATTTCAGGTTTTGCCCATGATGGTAACTGGTAAGCCATCTCTCCCTGTCCTTATCTTGACCCACGAACCTTTTGTTGTATTTTCTCTCCCCTGCCCAGCCGAGGAGGGCAGCAACAGAGTGACTTTGGTGAGCACTTGGCATCCAGCCAGGGTCAACTCACCATGGTAGGAAAACACCCCCTACAAACCATAGGAAAAAAAGGAAGATAAACATTACAAAATGTTTTCAAATCTCTGTAGATGCATTTTGGTGTGATCTTGTGATTTTTAATTACTGATTGGTAGCATATAACAATACAAATGGTTTCAGATTTATCTAGGGTACAAAAAAAGTTATTTATGTAAAACAGCCATAAAATCTAACAACCTACCTTTGTTAGATTTCTACCAAAAAAATCTACCAATTACAAATCTACAATCCACCTTTTCCCTTGTCATCGTTACTGATCCATTCAAAACAATTGTGATTCTGTCATTTGTGATTCTGTGATTCTTGTCATTCTGTCATATTTTAATTAATTCAGAAAAAGACAAATGAACAGAGGGTTTTTTTAAACAAAACCCTTCAAAATTGTTCAGCAGAGCCAGACAACTTTACTTGCATAACACAAAGTGTAACTAGAACTCCAGGCATACACTTGTGGTACTGTATCTTCCAGGAGGTACAATACTGTAATCAACGCTTAATCAAGTTGTGTGCACAGGAAAACCCAGCAAGAGGAGACACCACCTCCAGTGCAAACAAAACCATTTATATAACTCAATTGCTTAAATAATCACTTTCTGTAGGATTGAATGGCAAGTGAATGAATCATTCCACAAATACGAATTTCAGCACTAACATTTGAAGCTGCCAAACACAAAGATGCTAACCAAGGGTTTGAGTTTAAACTGTCCCCAAAATGCCAGTGTGCTTGTGAAGTGACCTGCAAGCAATGGCCTTAGTGCATGAGGATGGACGAGACTCCTGCCTGATGGGTACAGTAAGCATAACCTTCATTCTCCAAACTCCACGTGAATTTACTGTTAAATTTACACTAATGTTCTCTCATGGCTGGCACAGCCTTGAAATTCACATTGTGCCACTAACACTGTATTGACTGACATACAGCTCTTGGTGTTCAACAAACCAGTTAGCCAAGATCACACAGCACCCCAAAAACTTAGTTTAATAAGTAACTGAGTGCAAATCCGATATGAACCTACAAGCCAATTCACCATGTAGTTCTGTAAGTCTCAACAGAAGCAAAAAATGAATGAACCCAAGGCACATACACTACTGAGACCCAGGTTTTCCTGAAAGTTGCTCTGAATTACTGCATTGCTAATGAAGTGCTAATATAACTAAGATTTTCAAATCTCTTTATTTTGCAGAGTTGGGATCCAGATTTGGCAAAGACTGCAAGAGGTTGGGCAAAGAAATGCCAGTTTAGACATAATATACACCTCAGAGAGCCAGGGAAAGCTCACCCCAGATTTACCTCTGTTGGAGAAAACCTCTGGACTGGCTCACTCTCTGCCTTTAGTGCGAAAAGAGCCATCACCTCTTGGCACAGTGAGGTTAACCGCTACACTTTTGAGACCCATAAGTGCACAAAAGTATGTGGCCACTATACACAGGTAGGCATTGCATTTCTCCATCTAAACAATGAACCAGCTTTGCCATTTTTACACAGAAACTCTACATTTCTGTTGAAGAGTCAATGAACTTTTACAAGTGCTGTAGTCTTATTTTATGTTTGTGTGCACAAGGTGTTCTCATGTTCCTGTTTATGAGAGGAAAATAGTCACTGTATTATTATTTTAAATGCGAAAGTTGAGGGTTTTTTTTCCCAGGAAGGAAAGAGTACAACCATCAAGCAGTCAGATTTGGTCAAGCAGTGGCCAAAAAACAGGCAATGGCTGCGGACTTCAGTGCATGGTGGGACAAGGTCCCAGCTCTGACAGGCAACCTTCACATGCCAAGAGCTGGGGAAATACCATCACAAGAAAGAGATCATGGGCATATTTTTCTCAACTGCTATTCCCAAAGAAAGAAGGCAGAGTGAGGGAGTGCCACTACCATGCAACCCTGCAATCAGTTCCCACAGCTGCAGGAGAGCAGGACAGCTTGCAACAACAGCTCTAGGGTTAGATTTTGACTTGAGGCTATTTAATCTTTTCTGCAGAGATACACGTGCATTTAGGACTTGAATAGATGAGGTGAAGCTGCTGGGCTGTCTGAACAATATGTGCAGGTACTTGTATGCAGAGAGGATATTTGGATTTAGAAGCTGTGAGAGGTAACAGCATGTTGCTTTTTGACCTTGTTCACGGGGACCTGGCCAAGAGTCACCATCTGGAAACTGCCCTTTATCTGGCACTAAGGCACAGTATTGTTTGTAGAGGAGCAGTCCAGGTAGTTTCATGGGGAATAATGAAAAAATAAGATTTCCATCTTGGAGTCAGTGGTGATAGTGACCATAGCTAGAAGACGTGTGTCTGCCAGCTTTGAGAGGTAGCCTTGGGGCTTTACTTTTGGAGAACTCCTCATTCCTCTTCCTCCTTCCCAGCCATAGAGAAGAGAATTTTCCCTGGGCACAGTTACTGCAGTTATCACAACTATATCCTCAGCATATGCCTCAGCCAGGGGCCACTTGTGATGGTGAAGGTCCTGTGATTCAGTTCCTCACTAGTCCTTGGGAATGCAGTTGTCATGCCGGTGTCAGGAGCAGCCTCTCGTCTGCCACTGCACTGAGAACACCCTCAGGAGCCTGAGAATTGTCTCCTCTTCCAGACCTGGCACCAAAGAGGCACAAACAGAAAGGGCAATGCCTCCCCTTTGAGTCAGGGGCACAAATGTGTTTATTTCCTATGCTGCTAGTATCTTTTTCATATCACTCACGTAGTCAGTCATTACTGCTGTTGTATTGCCCTCAGGTACCACTGCAGCCTTGTCTCCCCTCTGGTGCTGTTATGGGATTTATTTTTCCAGGACTGCAGCATTTGACTGCACTCTAATCTTTGAGCTGGATATAGGATTGCACAGAAGGGCTTCTGGTAGACAGAAGATCACAAAATGATGTAATGCCTTTGTCTCTACCTTTTCTTAGTCATTGCCGTGATGCTAAGAGGCAGGACTGCAGTCTGAACACAGTCCTTCCTCTTCCCTGCTCCTCCTGTAACACCAGTGCCTTCTGACAATTTGCCTATATGTCCTCACAGGATTTAGTACAAGGGCAATCAGCCCTTGTAGAACCTGAAGAAGATAAGCTGTTTCTGCATAGGTTTAAACTGATCTCCCCCACAAGAAAAGGCAGAAAGCTAATGGATTAGCATGAACCAAATGAGATGAACTTCACCTTCTTGTTTGCAAGAAGGAAAACAGCCTGCAACAGCCAATTACTCTTTTTTCAGTATTGTTGTAAAAAATATGTGGCAAATTGGGTTTTGGGATCCATCACTGTTGCTTTTCCCCACAAATCCTGCCCAAGAAGTGCTTTTCAGCCCGTTTGTATGTTGTAAAGCAGAGGAGGGCAGGTCTTCTAACCAGATGCTTCATCAAAGGCTTCATCACCAGTGTACCTGTCTGTCTTTGTAGGTTGTTTGGGCTACAAGCTACAAGGTTGGCTGTGCTGTCCACTTCTGTCCCAGGGTGGCATACTCCTCCATGACCAATGCAGGACACTTCATCTGCAACTATGGGCCAGCGTAAGGTTTTTTGTTACGAATGTTTCGCAGGGTTTCACTCCTACGCCTTCCCTCCCACAACATGCAACTTTATTAGATCATTTCATCTATTCATGTCTTGTGTGAGGAAATGGTTCTCAAAATAAAAAGGTACACCTCTGTCCAAACAGCTTTTTTTTATTTGCTAGATGAGGGCTATGTATTGGAGCCAAAAAACTCAGTGGGACTGGTAGAAAGGGTAAAATACAAGATGCTGACGTGAAAATACTGAGGTGATCATCTGAAAATCAGTCCCTTGCTCCTGAGTCCCAAGATGGCCCCAGATGGCTGCAAGGTGGAAACCCAGTCTGAAGATACTCCCACACATGCCTACAGAATTAAGCTCCTAGGTCAATGGTTTAATAAATAAGTAAGTTTTTCAATGCTTGCAGCTGCATGCTGCTTGTGAGGCTGGGACTGCTCAAGGCAAAATTAGATCCAGAAGTCCTTCATACCCATAGTAGGATATACAGCTAGGATGGATGTATTTTATCCTTCTCCAGCTACTTAATGCCACCACAATCTAAATACAGCTTTAAAAGCTTTACATGCATAGAGTGTTGGGCCAAGACCAGGGCAGCCCTTGAACTCAAAAAAGTTTGGCATTCCTTTTACCCGTGTTTTGTCCTTGGAAGAATATGTACTCCTGGATGGAAACCTTGAAATGACACAGCTGCTGCTCTTCCTGGAAGCCCCACATTCAAATGTATTGTGCAGAAGACCAAAATCACCCTGAATTGCTTGCCCTGTGTTGGCGACCCTGTGGGGAAGAGGAGTGGTCCCCTCACCAGCACGCAGCAAAGCAGGCAGAGTGCTCTATGGGGAGGCAAGGGGCTCTACAGAGGCTTTAAAGCTGGGCCCTTTGCTGCTGGGTGAGAACACTGCAAATGGGCTATTACATGCTAACGAGTGAAGTAATGTCATATCCAGCTCTTGGTTTTGAGAAGCAACAATTTTAGTTCTTTCTTTATATAATCCTGAACTATTTTCAACTTTGCAAAGGGCTCAAAGCAAGAAGCATACACAAATTCAATTCCCAAAGTGAATATACTCTTCAGTTAGATGGAACAATGAAAGCCTCACCTTGCTGAAACTAATGAGGTTTTACTGTGAAGTTTAGCACAGCTGGGATTGCACACTTAAAAAATCCTTCTCTCTCTGTTTATGGGAAGTTTGAGATATGCTGTAAATCTTGCTTTGGCCGTGCTCCAAGCAGAGTGAAGCACTAAGCTGCGTTTGGTGCAGTATCAGACATAAAGGCAGGTAATCCCGAGCCAAGAGCCTGGGAAGAGTAGTTGGTGCCACTCATGCCAGTGGCAGAGGGAGGGAGCACAAGGAAGACCCACATCACTCCTAAAATATTCACCAACAAATGGATGAAATCACCTCCTGTGAGAGGTTCTGCAACACCAGAGATTGCCTTTTCAAGGCTGAATACGCATGTACATAGTATCTGAACTTGGTCATTTCCATAGCTAGAGCCAGCTTTGAGAGCCCACAGTCCCCATGCACACAAATTATCCAGGTTTGAGACTGCTTTAATTCCCAGGTTTTGCAATACTGCTATCTCCAGGCTCCTGAGCAACAGGGTGCCCCATTACACGTAACCCTCTTCTGCTTCACTGCCTGTCTTGGGCACAGGGCACTCAGACAGGACTGTCCAAAAACCATCACTCTCTCAACACAAGTGAAGCAAAACTCAGGTTAAAATCTAATTAGCGGTAGGTATTAACGTCCTCCTCCCATTGTTGTGGTCAGGACGGCTGAAAAGGAATTTTAACTCCAGAGTGGTAGCATAACAAGGTTTAATAATAACAAAGCAAATAACAAAAGGTAAAAAGACAAGAGGCAAAGGGCAAAAGGCAAAAAGCCCCAGATTAAATCAGGCAGCACTATTAATACAGAAGATACAGCAATTGTGTCACTTGCTGATTGGATAATTATTACATATACTATACTAACTATTTTTTTATTGGTGTCTTTGCCTATCAAAGCTTTATTTTTCTTAAGAGCTAAATAATTTTCAACATAGTAACTATTAGCAGTCTACATCTTGCACCATGAACACAGGCAGCATTGTGAAGGCCCACATCTTGTTTTTGTGTGATTCTAACTTCTCAGCACCTGTTCATCAGTAACTTGTTACATGGCTTCTTGCTCTCACGGGTACTGTCTCAGTTGCTCAAGGACAGTGTACTCTGCCTTGGGATTCATGCAGTCTGCGGGCCTGCCGCTTTCCTCCACATCCCATAGACTGTTTTAGAGCAGTATTGCTTTCCTTTGCAGTGGGAATTACCCAACACGCCCATACCTGAGGGGCCCAGCATGCAGTGACTGCGATGGTGAGCGGTGTGACAACAACCTGTGTCGTAAGTAGAGGACAACCAGTCCTCCCTAAGCATATGTAGAAAGGGAAAGAGCGCACAAATGATACTGACAGGAGGCAGGCACAGCACTCTCCTGTTCTTAAATATAGGGTGAAGAACTGCAGTCAGAAGCCAAGTGTGCAGTGATGCACAGAGTGGGTGGATGAGGGTAAAAAGAGCCTGATTTCTGCCCTGGGGAGTGATGGGTTGGGGTCCAGTCTTCAGGTGCTGGAGGGTATCATACAGGAGATATGGCGGTTGCAGTTTAAGGTGTTACCACCCCCACCAGAATTCACTGCTTTCAGAAATGGGAACCAGAGAATGGGATAAGTGTCCTATCCTGGGGGCTACAGATTATTATCTGATGCATGAGCTGTGACTTGAGCTCGTGCAGTTCTAAGCAAGCCTTGCCCCTGCCATGCCGCTGCAGATGGGGAGAGCAGCCATGGCACTGCCAAAGCTGCTTGCTCCAGCGAACATCAGCCATCTGCTTTCCCCTAAGCACCGGGAGAGAACAAGGCTGACATGCGAGAGCGGTTCATGGGGTGCAGTGCTCAGCCTGAGTCTGGCAACCTACCTGATTGGCCTGCGCTTGGCATTGTAATGTCTGCATGGTGTCAGGCAGGAAGGAGACCTTCTGAAATTCCCAAAAAGACAGGCACTGTGCTATGGACATCTGCCAGGGAGTAGCTGAGGGTATGGTCACACTTTATACCAGTACTCAACCTTTGGTGAAAAAAAGGAGTGGGAAGGTGGTGTTAGAACACCAGCACCGCAGGAATGTGAAAGAGTCCTGGATTCACAGGGCTTTTTAATGATAGCTACAGGCTGAAGATCCCAAACACAGGGTATGGGGCAAAAGCCAAAGTGATCTTGGGAAGCACACATTGGGGAGTCAGTCCTCTCTACAGCAGCCAGTGGTAGGAGGAAAAGTCAAGACAGTGTGATCTAGCACTCATCAGCAAAGTCCTTTAGGGCCTCTCTCCAAAGAGTCACTGCAGGACTCTCCCAGAGTCAGTGGGTCTTTGCTTCTTCCTGAAAAGAAACACATCTGCCATAGCTGTATTTGTGAGCCTATTGTGAGGCTCACACTTCATTCCCTTTTGGTTAGAGTCAAATGGTTTCTAACATGTAGGTCTGCTTACGTTCACTTCTTTTCTCTCTACAGGAAATGCAGGACGTGACAAAATCATATGTAAGTACCACCAGAATTACTGCTTCCATTTGTTGGCCTTGGTGCAGTCATACCTGAAAACAAGCGAATTGTTTTCTTCACAGATTCCCATTGGCAACCAGACTGGGACAGACCTGCATGTGACAAGTACTGCATTTCTGCTATTGTTTTAAGGTTGTTACTCCTTATACTGACAATTCTGGCTGCCTGGCTCATACCAAAATACTGGTCTCTAGCACCTGCCAGTGGGTGACACATATGTAGAAGACCACAAGAGCACTTGGCTTGGCTCAACTCATCCCTTCTCTTCACAGAAGTTACTGGCAGCATAAATATTGGTAGAGACATTTGTTTGCATCCATGGGTGATTTAGAAATATAGAAATATCGTCTTTGTTTCAGGCAGCAGCTATGAGAGCTAATAAGCAGCTTTCTCTGCTCGGAACCAGTTAAAAAGTTAAAATGGCTTTAGATGCTAAAATGGCTTTAAAAGTTATAAGGTTAAAATTTTTTTGAAGTGTAGCAGTGTGTGTGGGATCTGGTAGGTAAAGGGAGCACATTGTCCAGGCAGTGTGCAGGCAGCTGCCCAACACACTTTCTTTAGGATGAGCTGGAGGGCATCCAGCCCAGGAGCCTGGCCCCAGCCCCAGGCAGCACACCTTTCTTGTTCCTATTGCACTCTTTCTTGGATGCTCCTGCAGCAAGATGCAGAGAAGCCTGTATCATTTAAATAATTTTTAAAAGAATTTTTGGATCCCTGTGAGCTCTGGCATTTGCGTCCTCTGGAAGGCAGTGCGTTGCCCTGTCTCACAGTGCACTTGGACCATCGGTACTTGTCTTCGCTTAGAATTCACTTTTAAACACACATCAACTGTTTCAGCTATGTTTACATGGTTATGTATCCCTGCAATCTTTCCTGTTGTTTTTTTTTTTTCTGAGCATAGGGGTTTTACTGCTGTTTAAAATAATAAATCGTTATTTCCTGGTTCCCATGTATGGCATTTGTATATTTGCAATGCGAGCTAAAGCTTAACTGCTGGTGAACAAAATAACACCACATTCACCTCCAACTTTCACAATACTGAGAAACACAATGCTGGGAAAGAATGAACTCCCAAATAAAATCACACTGTACCCACAGTTATTACTTCGGTTCAACAGCTACCGAAGAATGAGTCTCCTGGAACCTGCACATCTGGAGCAGGCAGAAAGCTGCAGGGAGAGCTGCTGTGTTCAGCTGGGCATGTCCGCTACCAACTGCAGTCGCTCAGCTCAAGCTGAGCCTCGAAGGAGCAGAGCTGCACAAACTCACAGCCAGACCCCAGCAATCTGTATCTACACGTTTAGAAGCCTCTGCACCATGTCCCTCTGCAGGGCACTGACTCACACTGCTGTAAAGGAAGCTGGAAATTTCCCCTCACCCCTTCCTTTCTGGGATACTGTCACCACACTACCTGTCAGTGTTCCTGCACACCCCCTCCTGATCCCACTACTGGCATGGATTTTAACTGAAAACACTGGAACTGGGACTCAGCATTTCTCATACTACTCCTCCAGGTAGCTATCTGCTTGCACTAGAATAATTTCAGCATCACAACATTCCCTGAATAAATCACTCATGCACTCTGCACTCGTGTAAAAAACAAGCTTCAAGCTCCATGTACTGCAAAGTCCCATCTAAAACTGGGCTGGCAAGTAGCACATGGGCAGCAGGACTTGCTCTGTGTATGCTGTCTTGCACAGGGTTCCCACACCAGCACAGAGCCCACCACGGCGTCTGCTCATAGAAAGCCCTGTGCGGTTGGATCCTGCTATTAGGAATGCAGGAAAGGCATACACTGCTGTGTCCATGGAGCTTAAAATTAGCCCAGCAGGAATTCCCCCCTGGTTAGTTTAATCTATGCTTGGTCTCCAGGAGAAGAAACAAGAAACACAAAGACCTTAAAGTTCAAAACATTCACAGCACTGTCATTTAATTATATACTTCAGTAGCTCTTATGCAATACCATAGAAAAAACTTCCTTTAGAAACCTGAAAATCACTGGGGCTTAGGGGAATTAAAAACCCAAACTTTACAACATGACATCTTTCATACCAAAAAAAGCCTGAAAGTAAAGAAGTAAAGGTAAACAAGCTTTGTCATCTTAAGGATACCCAAAAATCCAGGTATTTACCTCTGGATGATCAAACCCTTTTGAATTGTCCACACTTATAGCATATGCCCATGAATTCCATATGATAAATGCAAAACATTGATATATAAATACAGACTGTGGGTATGCTTTTGCAAGTCTGTAAACTCTAAAATCAGTTTATGGAGATAATTTGCAATAGTTCAAGTTGTTCTGAAAATACAAAAAAAACCTTTTCCACCCTTCCACTATATTTTGTTTCTTGCTTTTTGTACAAGTGTTAAAACTATAGCCATATTCTCTCAGAAAAATGAGCAGAAAGCACCAACAGTGACACCATGCAGCCAGTTACCATTTAGGTATGGACTCCTGGGTAGACAAATCCTTTGGTTTAACTTGCCTACAGGAATATGAGTAAACTTCCTTGATTTTCCAGTCTAAGTAATTAAGTGTCCAACCAGCAATCTTTGAAACCTGTCAACAGTAAAGGAAAAATATTAAATATGGTTGGACACCTTTCCACCCCGTAACAACAGAATGAGACTCCCCGAAGACTGCTAAGAATTTTACTACGGATAGGGATTTGATGTAAAAGCTACATAAATGACTCACTCAGTCCTACATTTAAAAAGCACACTTCCACAGGAGCTAGTATAATTTAAAGCCAGGCTGCCACCGAGTTATGTTTTTCTGCACTGCAATTCAGGCAACCAAGTGTTTAGCTGATGCAGCTGGAAAACACTTTTCTCTAGGGTACATTCACAGCCAGATCAGATTCCTGAAATGACATGCCAGCCTGCAAGACTGTGTGGTATAACCAGCCCTACATTGTCTTTAACCTTCTAAACAACAAGCAGGAACACGTGCCACTTCTCCATGATGAAAGGTGCCTCATGCAGTTCAAATTAGAACCAAGGACTCTCCCTTGCCTAAGCTGCTCATGCTCCTTCCCGGGCTACAAACTCCCCCTTACTGGGTTCTCACTCATCAAACTCTTCTGCTGAAGTACATTCGTGGGGACATACTCTTGAGAACAGGCATTTAAACTCAAATATTGCAGCGTCTCCTTTTGAAATTACTCCTTGCATTATGTTAGAGGTCTGAACTACCTGACAAGGCCTGAACTATGGCCTCCCCGTTACATTGTCAGCTGCCAAACACCAGTTTGGGTTTCTAAAAAACCTTTTCATTGTGCTGGTATAACAACCCATTGCTACAGTTTCTGAGACGGGTCTTGTGACTTATGGGTCATAATCTCAGTGAAATATGATTAAACAGTATTTTCCTGATGATTCCACAAGAAACTGCCACTGATAAACAATGCAGTCTGTAAGATTTGAGGGTATTTTTTCTTTAACAATAAACTGCCAAGAAATGATTACATAACTGAAAGGCACATTAAAGCTGATGCTGTGCCCTATCCAAAAAGGCCTAGGGTTCTTACCTTAGCTATGTCTTAATGCATATGTACTGGCTATCTAACCACATGTATTAAAATTTTTATTTATATGGGTAAAAAAAAATAATTGGCTTTATTTTCACCTACTGGTTTCAAATAAAAGGTCACCAACCTAAAAGCAGCGAGCTGCACTGTTCTCACATAATTATTTCCACTGCATGTGCAGGTGATCAAAATTCCAAAACCTGGCAAAAAGTCATGAAATTAGTGTGGCTCTGCCTCCTCATTATATTTGCTTCTTTAGTCTCAAGCATGAAATAAGCAACAGCTCTGCTGGTGCACTTTACATCATCACATTTTGCATTCTCAGGAAACTGAAAAACCTCTAAACTTCCTTTAAAATACAGTAAGGGCCTCAAAAAAGAAAGAGAAACAATTTTACGACACTTGCAAGCAGGAAATAAATTAAAAATATATTTAAAGGTAGATAAAATGTCTTTATGCTTTCCCTGCAGCACACTCCCCGTGTCTGTACCACATTCTGTCTCAAAACCCATAAGGATAATGCTAATAAATGACAGTATTAACGGTATTCAACAAAGATTATAGTTTGTCTAATTCTCACGTGAAGCTGTGAGGTTTTTTCCTGGAAAACACCACGTAGGTTGTGTAGTGGATTATTAATTAAAGGATTTAAGAACACTGTATTAAAATAGTTTATTAACAACACCACGTAGGTTGTGTAGTGGATTATTAATTAAAGGATTTAAGAACACTGTATTAAAATAGTTTATTAACATCAAGACAAGACACACAAAAATAATCAGCTTTTACAGAAACAAAAGCATAATATAGTAATAAATCTTGCCCATTTAGCAAAAGTTATCACAACTGAGGCTGCATGTTGTCTGGTAGTCTTTCACAGAATTACCTTGAACTTTCACCTTCCTAGAGTCCTCTGACCCTAAAGTTTAACACTCTGCATCAAACTCCTGAAAGTGTCCATTATTAAATCTTCCCTTTAGGCAGATGGGATATTACCCAAATCCACTCTCTTACTTTCTCAAACAACACAGTGGCACAGTACTTCTTCACCAGCCTGGCTAAGTCTGCACAGCTGCTTTAGGACCACTAATTAAACCTAGTCTTTTCTTGTCCCTATTATACCGACAGCAAAAAGTCTCCCATCTTCCAAGGGTGAAAATGTTCATTATCAGAGGAGGAAAGTGAAGATCTTATATGGTTAATTACTTCTTTTTCTTTTTTTTCTTTTCATCTGCTGCCATTTTTAACTTTACTTCTTCCTCAGGAAGTGCTCCTAATTTCTTCTTCTTTGCATTCTTTACCTTTTCCTTAATGGCTTCAATATCGATTTTTTTCTCAGTGGAGGCTACACAGTAAGAAATACAAAGGTAACAGACATGAATTTTACTTCTTAAAAATTTTAACAGTCTACAAGATGACTTCATATATAAACAGCAAATTGCATCCTGTAGCATTGCTTAGGAATCATTTTATGTTCACTAATGATTTTATAGATTATTCTAATAATAATTTTTGTTGAAACTAGCATTATCTGCAAATCACAGTCAGCAGAATTCACCGGAAAACAGTCATATAAAAAATCCCATACAAATCCACTTGGACACAAATGCCGCAATACAAACTATTATCCCCCAATCCCCAGAACTCAATTGTACTTCTCTGAAATTAACACACACCCACTGCCCTAAACATAGACCTGTTGGCTTCATTGATCTCACATAAGAAGAGAATAAAATAACTGCAGAGTGCTTATATCCAGAAAAGCTTTCATGGTGTTTTGTCTTTCTGCAAGTAACTAAAGTGATAAGATCCCAAACATGCCTATCCCATCCTTTTACTCTCTCTCTGGTCATCCATTAATGGCTCCTGTTGGAAAAAGGATTACTGAGGGTGGGCTGGGGCAATATGGTGCAGAATTTTGACCTCTTCGTGTAGACCTTTATAAAAGACTTCTACAGAATACTGAAATTAAATCCTTAATGCTGAGCAACAGGAATAACCTACTCTTATGTTCACCTAGGTGATGGTATTTTCTCTTCTGAGCACAAGTCACGAGTTTGGATCTAACTCTCCTATCTCACACAGTTAATTCCTACATCTAACAGTGGGTACCAGCTGTATTCTTTGGATCTCAGTTCATCTCTACATACAAACTACTGCTGTCATCAATTCTTGGAAGACTGAAGGATTTCAGCTCAAAACACACATTAGCTAGAAAGCACCATATTTGAGAGATGGTGCAGTGAACAGCAGGATCATTGGAAATTTACTCCCATCGCAAAGAAAATAGTACTGTATCAATGCTGCAGAACACATGCTTTTCAAGGAACACAAACTTTTAAGTTAATAAGAAATTGTGTAATATATAGTATAATAATATGCAGGTATTAAAGCCAATACAAAAACATTAGTATATCTAATACAATGAATATGCAGCATAAGCAATGAATCAAGAAAACTGAAAACTTGTCTCTCTAATGCATTAAAAAGAAATCATCTGAGAGCATAAGCTCATACTCTGCATATAGTGCAACTTTTAAAATAACTATTTACCCTATCTTGTACCAATACTAACTTGTGGCAAAAGTTTTCAAGTAAATACTGCTTTTGGATTTCTGTTTAGAACAACCACTCAAATGTAAAAGGCATGGCAGCTTCACTGTAAGACTGAAAGCCAGAAATTCATGTCGCCAGGACAACCAATTGAGATTGGCCATTATAAAAAAAATTGTCATTTTTCAGGTATAGAATTTTTGGCTGCATGATCTTTCTATTGTTCCTGGCAACTCTAAGCATGGCTCTAACAACCAGGTCTGATTTGCATGACATTTTTTTTTCCCTAGGTTGTATCTGCAAAATCACTTAGCTTAGCAATTGACAACAGAAGGCTTTAGAAGAGGGGGGAAAAAAAAGGTTACCTTTCTTTGTTTTCACAACTGGCTTTTCCTTTGGTGGGATAAAAGCTTTATTTCTTTCTTCTTGTCTTTTCTTGATGGCATCTGCTTGCTTTGCCTAAAGTTACCAATAAAAAGGTCAAGTAGCAGTAGAACAGAGCAAAAAGGACAAAAAAATCAAATTCCAAGTCAGCAGTCAAATGCTTTTTAACTGGACAGTGGGCTAGTACAACTTTACCTTTATCTCTTCCATTTGCTTGCGTTTCTTCTGTCTTTCTTTCATGAAGTATTCACCACTTGCCAATTCTTTATCAATCTGTGTAAGACAAGTAACAAGAAGCCTTAGGTAATTATGGATTACAGGCCAGATGTTTAGTATCAGGAAATCAAGATCTTGACAGAAAAAGCCTCCCAACCTCTTTTTAAAAAGAACACAATTTCAAGTCATGCTATATTCCTGCATAACCAAATAAAGTTTCAGCCGACCTGGCTTTCTGGCTGCGGAGGTGGGAACGGTGTGTACTCCTTCTTAGTATTTTTCTTCTTGGGCTCCTTGCGTTTTTTCAAGTTCTTCCGCTTAAACTTAGGCAAAAATCTTTCCCAACTTTGTGTCCTCAGTTCAGGATCTTTTGCTAATTCCCTTTTGATCATCAAAGTCTTCAGTAGTTTCAGAATGTCATAAAGAACATTAAAAAACCAGTATTAAAGTAGTGAAGAGATCCAAAATGCAAATTTTACTAACTGTCTTACAGTGAATATGCTACATCTGAACATTCCATCTCTCACTTCAGTGAGAGCAGTGGAGCAAACAGCAGAACCAGGAAGATGATACATCTCAAAACGGGGATAGAATGCACTGGAGAAGGTGCCTTAGTTTAAATGAGCAAGTGTCAGGCAAACAATCAAAGGGTGGAAAGTTTATATATACACTTTTCCTTTGATGTTTTCTCAGATACTGTTAAAGGTATTGTGGTAATATAGCCTAATAAAATGGAGAACGTCAAAGTCAGGGTTCTTTTAAAGCAGCACACTACAGAAATTCTCAGAAATAAGATTACCACATGTAAATTATTAACATAAAAATTCTCTGGGAAGAAATAGGATTTTCTTGTAAACAACAATGCACAGAGGATCATACTAACCTTGATGTTATATATGGGATGTATATTCTTCATTGTGTCCAGAACAACTTTTCTAACCTGTATTTAATACAAAATGAAACAGAAAACTCGTCAAGTATTTCATATTCTAATCAACTGAAATACCAGCTCTATTATCCTGCTTTCTCTCCCCACCTCTGCCTCCCCAAAGTAGCAAGATTTAAAATCATAGAAACATAAAGGTTGGAAAACCCCTCCAAGATTATCAATTACAGCCTTTAAAAAGCTGATGCACAGGGTTAACTGGAAAGCACAGCACTTCAGAAATACCAGTATTATTGCCACGTTTCTAATAGACTCCAGTAGGCCCCAAAAATATTATTTTCACGTTACCGTGGTGTCATGAGGAACTTAATTTTGACAAGCATTCTTCTACATAGGTATTAAAACAAATACAAATACTTTTTTTCTTCCAAGACAGAATAACCTCAGAGTCTAAACAAAATTCAGCAGCTAAAAAAGTACCACCACAGACCTTCATGTAGGTTAGTAAAATATAGCTGAAAAGTTAGTGTAATACTCCTGAAGTTGCCAGATTTTGCCTAGCACCTGCTCTTGAGCTAGACACAGAAGTTTGTGTTTGCCACACAAACAGCTCATCTACCTCCCCTTACCTCTTTTAGCCCACTAAAGGGTCCAAGAGCTGAAACGGTGTTGCCTTGCACCATAATATAACAGTTTGTTAACAGTTCCAGGGCCTAAATCAAAAAAAGAAATGAATTAAACATGAAGACCTGACGCAGATTTGGGCCTAAGAATTGTCTGGTTACTACACTTAGAGTAAATACCTTCAGAGTAGAACCTTTTGGCCCAAGAAGCCGTGCTCTTCTTTTTATAAAAGTCTCTCTCTTTCTCACCAGAGAGCCTATCTTAATGATGTCACACGCGACATCATCCTGAAGGATACGAACTGCCTAAAAAGACAAGATGCAGTAAGTATCATCTGAATGCAAGTGTATTATTTGTAAGAGTCAAGAGAATACTTACTTTAAATATGTATTTTATTTTACTTTATTTTACTCACTTGAAAATCACACATTTTGAAAAAGTACTATTTTATAAGTATTAGGACAGAATTTGAGTAGAATATATAAAAGAATTTAAGATAGAATATAAGGACTATAATAGATAAAACTTTCAGGATTTAACACAGACCTGCTCAAATGGAACACTTCTTGCCAGCAGTTTTATTAAATCTCTGGCCCTAATGATTGCATATGGATCAAAAGTCTTCTTAGTGGTAGTGACAGTCATGCTTCCTTCAATTAGATCCAGCGCTGCATTCACATACTGCAGTATTTGAAAAGAAAAAGTGAAGCAATCTAGAGAACCTCACAATTCAGCTTTGGCAGTAAGCAGTTAGCAAACAGAATGCCATATACTGAATACAGATTTTTTTTCCAAGATTTCTTAAGCGACTTTTAGTTTAAGGGAATTCACATACACAGACAAAAATCAGAGTGAATATATGTGTTACAAGGCCCAAAGCATCTCCTTCATCTCCCTGAATTCAAGCACTGAACAAAGCTGTCAGCAACTGGATGAGAAGACATTTTTCATGCAGAGAGCTTTGCTAACAGCATCTGTAATGAACTATAATTCTGGCTACCCAGTTCTTCACTGATTTTGATGCCAACAAAAAATGACACCGCTAATTCTAAATGCAAGCACAGTAGAAACTTACGCACACAGTATGAGCACAGCAACTTGCACTATTTTTATAAGCTTAAGACCTGTGTGTCCTAAAAGACAAGGTACAATATCACAATTAATAAGAATTCATACGTGTTCACCCAAGGCTTTCTGGACAAGTGGCCAGCACTCTTTCAGGTATGCTTCTCTATACTTTGGGAATAATGTTGCAAAACTGCTTTCTTCCAAAAGCCCTTTGGGATTATCCTCTCTTGTAAAGGCTGGTTCTTTCCATCCATCTGGCACAGTGAGAAGTTCCGATTCATCAACTGTTATAGGTAATTAAAAAAAAAAAGGCTATTGGATTTTTTCCTCCTGTTGCATCAGTGACTATTACACATCTCCTCCCCGTTTAACTACAAAAGAGTAACTGAAAGCAGAGGCACGAAATTAAAACTCTCAACGTGGTTTGCATCTCTACTGACCTTAAAAAAGTTGCTGCTTTAAGCTATTTATATTTAAAGCAAGCATAGAGAAACCCACCACTGAGACATACACTGTTAACCACGTATACTCAAGATTTATATATATATATATATATATATATATAAAAAACTCAATCACGAGGCACAGAGTGAGGCCAGGAACCCGAGTCCCCTGCGGGCGGGCGCACCACAACAAGCACCCAAGAGCCGCCTCTGCCCTCCCCAGCGCGCCGCGGAGGGGACCCCCAGCCCTGGGGCTCCTCGCTGCCCGCCCACACCTGGTGCCGCTTTCTTCTTGTTCTTGTTCTTTTGTTTTTCTTTCTGCTGCGGGCCCGGCCCCGGGCCCGGCCCGGCCACCTCGTCGGCAGCCGCCATGTTCGCCCGCGCGCCGGAAGGGGCGGGGCCGAAACGGGCCGGGCCGAGG
>JAWWMO010000043.1:36821903-36902101 GCA_035047845.1 Dendrocincla fuliginosa
TGCCGGACTGAGGGGGCTGTACCGGGCTGGGCTGTGCCGGACTGAGGGGGCTGTACCGGACTGAGGGGGGCTGTGCCGGACTGAGGGGGGCTGTACCGGACTGAGGGGGCTGTACCGGGGCTGGGCTGTGCCGCACCGTGGAAGCTGTAACGGGGCTGGGCCAGGCCGAGGGGGGCTGTACCGGGCGGGGCTCTGAGGGCCACGGGGAACGCCAGGGGAAACCTGGTCTCGGTGCGTGTGGGCAGGGAGCGTTTCCACAGACCCCCACCCGCGTCACTTTGCCCCGGCCCCCACTGTGTGTCCCTCACGCCACGGGGTCGGGTGGGTGGTGTCCCTGCCGGAGGGTGCCCTTGCAGCCCCGTTGGGACCTGCGCCCCTACTCTGATTACGGGAACTGCCTCCAAGATTAATGCCGTGGTTGAGGGGAGAGGCATGTGCCAGGTGTCGTCTTTCCCGCCTCCTCGTTCGTGTGAAACGGCTTTTCCAGCCACACTCTTCAGTTTTCAATTTTCTGTCGCTAATCTGCAACAATTGGGAAAACAGCTGCCTCGTCAAGGTGTGCGCTGAAGTACAAGTACATAAATAGCTGAAGTACTTCAGCGCTCAGAACGAACGAAAAGGGATCCCTGAGGAAACGAATAATGTAATTTAAGGTTCTCTGAGGGATGCTCTTCATCCTCTTCCTTCCCCGTTCCTGTACCTGTCACTGAGCATTTTCTTCATTGAAAGCAAGAATGTTGCCTCCTTCGCTGTCTTACGGAGACCATGAAAAGCCAATGCAGTGAAGTACTGGAGGAGACCTTTACGAGCAAGAACACTGTGGGGCAGCACAGGGTTGTCTTTGCCAGGTGTTCATCGGACCTGTTATAAAAACCTGCTCTCTACAGTGTTTAACTACCATAATAATTAGACAGATATTTCTATCATCTGATCCATACACAATCAAAATATCTATTCCCATATCAGTTTTGACCTCCCCCAAACTTTCCTTTGGGCTTGACTGCCGTCCTTCCCAGCGTGCTCCCCTTCGGGAGGGCTGGTGCCTCCCTCCCTCCCTCCCGGCGCCGCTAGAAGGCACTGCCCGCCGCGCTGGCTGCACATCCCGGGCGGAGCTGCCGGGGGCAGGGAGGGAGGGATGGACGGACGGACGGACGGATGGATGGAGGCGATGGCACCGTGCTCACCTGCCCGCGCAGCCCTGCCTCGTGTGGAGGGGCTGTGCTGCTGCTCCTGCCCCGCGAATGCCACGGACGGAAAGGTGCAGCGCCTCTGGGCAAGCACAGGGGGGCAAATTTGCTTCTCTCAGCTCTTGGATACAGAGTCTTCTGGGACTGCCTGCTTAGCTGGTGTCCCTCAGTGCCTCAGAGCTCCAGAGCACAGGACAGGAGTCCTGCCCCGGTGTAGGCACCCGGTCGATGCGAAGGAAGAACTGGGGGTTCTGGGGAGGCGTTTCACCTCGGGGAGACAGCACAATTTGGTGCATGATGGGCACACTGCATGTCTCACCTGAAAACTGGCCACTCCGTGAAGTACAGCAGAGCAGATGGGAGGATAATTAATTCAGCACTTGTTTAGTGTCTGACTCCTTCTATTAGTAAGACACAACTCACCAAAAGAATCACAGGAGTAGGCTGTGAAAAGGGGTGTGCCAGTGACATTTGGCAGTGGGAATCAGCCTTCTGACTGAGAGGAGAGAGATAGGGAGGCTGCAGTCCATGGAATGTCGAGAGTGTGAAGAAAAATTACAGGCTGCAGCGAGAGAAAAGATGGACCCCAAGGGAGGGGCGCAGGGGAGGAGGTGGCACGGCCAAAGCAGTGGGTGAGGCAGAGGACCTTCACGGCAGTGTGCTCTCTGAATGAGCAATTTTAAAGGTCAGAGGAAAGGACTCTGGCAAGATACACCTTTTTTTTTTTTTTTTCCCTCCAACCTGCCAACCTCTCGGGTACTGCACTTCTCCGTATATCTGCACTTGCTCCCATATCTCACCCTATATTTCACACCTCTGCAGTGGCAATGACAGCCTACTGATGTGCCCACTCCTCTCCTGCATCTCAGCCCCTGTGCCAGCTGATGCTGCATGAGGGTCACTGAATGCCCCAAGCCTTTGTGCTGGAGGAGAAGCACACAGTGTAAGAAGTCTGGGGCTTCATGGCACCCAACTTGTGCTTTTCAAAGGATGGACAGCCCTCTCTGGTCAAGCACCACACTGAAGCATGTTTTTGCATAATTGAATCAGGTCCACTGAAAGTAACAGAAAATAGAGGTAGTAATGCTAATAGGCTTGGAAGCTGCAATTCAGAAAGGGTCTCGGGTCCTCATTTGTCTGATTTTTTGAAGGAGGCCGTAATCTTTTGTCTTTCCTCTTACCTCAGTATCTATGGTCTGGTTGGATACAGGGAAGCCACTTCCTTAAATTCTTGGTAGGGACAGAGTGCTCCTACAGACCAGTTATGCTCCTCTGGGCAGCCTTCTTAGTCTGCAGACAACAGCATGTTTATACAATTTTTATTAGTCACTGCTCAAATGCAATAACCAGCCACTGGTATCTGGCAAGGTTAGGAAGCTGAGCACAGCTAGCTGGGGGGACAGTGGCTGCTGAGGGGACTGAAGCTGGTGCCCAGTGACTTCAGCTGAGCTTCACTGTGATGGGGATGCTGCAATGCTACAGGAGCTGGGTCTTCTGCACGCTGGTTTGAAGCTGGGGTCCCAGGCAGAAGGTACAGTGTGAGTGCCAGCACAGTGGTGGGGCACAGTTACCACATGGCATTTGGGATGCAGCGCCACTGGGACTCCCAGCCCTCAACCACCCCATCCTCCAGGGTCTGCATGTCCTCCCAGCTGGGCCAGTAGCAAGAGGCAACATGTTTTCCAAAAGCAGCTTCCACTGGCAGTGCATACCATGTTCAGCATTCTAAAAACCCTGTGTGAGATGGAGAGACCCAGGTGCAAAGGACTCCTTCATAATACAGATCCCAGCCTAGCAAGCCCCCTGCTACTGCTGAACCCATTGCTGAGCTTGGGAGGACCTAGGTCATCTGTGTGTGTGTGTGTGTGTGTGTGTGTGTGTGTGTGTGTGTGTGTGTGTGTGTGTATGTGCAAGTATTTTTTCCTCTTGAAAGCAAGGTGAAGGAATGAAACAGCACAGCCATGCAGCCTCCCCTCCATGCATTTCAGGCGATACGATAAAAAGGGCAGTGCGCTGCTGTTAGAATGAAGGTGCCTCTTTATTATGCAGCGAAGTAATTATTTCCCAGTCAGTAGATAGGACTCCAGCCACTTGGCACTTTCTTATGTGCCATTTTCCAGTCCAAAAGAGCAACTTGGGATTTTGTGATAATTCAGGCAATCAGATGAGCTCATGCACATGGCATTCATTTGCTAGGAACGCCACACAGATCCCATTCATCCTCAGCACTCATAAATCCATGTGACACTTTTATCTATTTATAAACTTTTAACAGCAGGTTATGGTTGTTATGCAAGCCCTTTTCCAGGGATTAATAAGCAGCTTGTGTTGATTGCAGCAAGAAGGGCCATTAACTACTGTGGGACAGTCATTAATCTGTAGTAAATGCTCAGCATCTCTATAATTTCTGTGCAATTAAATAATCAATACTTCCTTTTGAGTGAAATAACTGGAGAATTGTTTTTCAAATTTATCTTGGCTTAGGGTGTTTTTAATTCTTTAAGTTTACAACAGGGCAGGAAACAGGCACACAGGCAAGTGAGAGCTTCTCCTGGTGTAACAGGTTCTTAAATTATCAGCTATTTCATACAAAACCTCTCAGATGACCAAAATATTGTTCAAACTGGCCACCAAACCCAATTCATTGGATTGTATGGAGAAAAAATAATCATGTGTTGTCCTTTTTCTGTTATTATAGAGTATTTTCATTATTGGAACAAAATTAGGTCATTGATGCTGGGAGGTAGCCTGGCAGAATGAAAATAATCAAACAGAAGCTCCCCCTGCCCAACCACTCCCAGAAAAGTCCCTTTTGTTTAATTACCCATCTGGCTAACATGACCTCTGTGCCCTCAGGCAGGTAGGGTCATGGTCTTCATTTCTCTTTCCCTTCTCCCCTCCCTCTCCCTTTCTCTCTCTAGGCACTGGTGTGAGTCCCTTTTCTGATTTTCTCTTATTCGTCTTTGCTGTCGAATCTAGGGATCTGCAGAAGTGCTGATAGATGATGGTATCAGTGTCCCTTGCAAATCTGGTCAGGCAGAAACCAAGCTGCAGTGGTTCTGTTGCCTTCTCCACAGAGAGAGGGAAATGGCCAAGCAGGCAGAGTTCATCATAGGTGAGAACAAACAAGTGGGAATCAAAAACATGAATTTCAAAAGAAAGAGACTTACATTACCTCCCAGGAGCATATGCTAATTCCCCTTGTTTTATCTTTTAACCGGATAACAAATCTGCCCCTTACCAAAAGGACAGGATGGACGAACAGCAACTTACCTTCACTGTTAATGAGCTTAAAACCTGGGGAAAAAGCTAACACTCACACAGACAGGTCACTTATTTTTGAGACTGGAATGACAGGAAGCAAATTTTGCAAGAAATAGGGAAGAATATCACTGCTGTGATGGCAAAGCTTTTAGAGGTAGCTACCATAAAGACCCTTATGAAGTTAAGCATGGAAAGATAAAGAAGAGGGAACAGTGTTCATAATAAATTCAGCTCAGCTAAGGAATAGCTGAGTTTGTGAGAGAGCAAGGTCTTCCCTTTGAATCTGATCAGAGAGGAGAGTACATACTGAACCCTAAGAGCAACAAGGAACAGGAAAATGTAAGGACAGCACACCATAAAAGCATCTGAAAGGGCTAGCTTGAAAAGCAAAGCAATGACAATTTGTGGGAGAGGGAAGAACCCAGGGTAGGAAGGAAAAATCTATGGGTAAAAAAGATGATAGCTTTGTCTGGGGAATGACTTGCTTTCAGTAAAATTGCTGTCAATTTGGGGACAAAAAAGGAATGAGAGCCAAATTGGGAAAGAATTTGGTATAATTATGAAATCAAAGCAGCAGGTTTAGATCAAAAGGTCTTTGGAGCAGGAAATGTGCCTAATCACGTGTTCACACAGTGACTGACAGAATGAGGCTTTTGTCTTGACTTGAGCCTCTGGGAGTTATCAGAAAGCAAACACTATACCAAGGCAAGCTGCACCAGGGCCTCTGAGATATATACAGGAGATATACAGGAGAGTAAAAATGGGAGAGTGAAGGTGAGTGCTCATGAGGGATAGATGTCTGGGAGGATGAAGGCAGAGGGCTGAGGAAGACAGTGGAAGGAAATGCCTAAGTCACACTATTGGTCCAAAGGCTCAGAGGGGAGAAGAGTCAAGCAGGGATGAGAAAGTGATTGGTCCCATCAGCTTTAGAAAGTTTCCCACATAATGTGGAGGGCAATCACCAAGGCCCAGATGGATAGTGAACACAGATTTCTCTAACTGTTGCGGTATCCATCTTATTTGGGTAATGCCTAACACGGTCTGTGCCTGCCACAGCATAGCTGGTATAAAGGCTCTCAGCTTCCCAAAGGAAGAGGTGTCCCTTGTCACCCATGGATAGCTGTGACGGTAGAGCACCCTGTGGGGACCGGGTGCCCAGAGGCTCAGGTCTGCTGCAGTACTGCAGGGTCCCCTCTGCCAGTGCCTCTCCCAGCCCTGCCACAGTGGGTATCTGGGGACCCACGTGGAAAGGAGCTGCATCTCTCCGAATCAGGGCAGGAGAAGCACCCCCAAGTCCCCATCCTCCCTGACAGAGCCAGGGCCTGGCCAGAGCGGCAGAAGAGGCTCTGCTGTGCTGCTCCCTGAAAACTTGAAAAGAGCAGACCATTTCTCAAAGGCCTACAATGCCCTGGGGCTGTGGCTTGAAGCTGAAAATTCCCCAGAAAAAGGTTGTTAAAATAATTTTAAAGTCACACCTGGGCAAACAGAGTTTGAACATGGTTTTTATTTAGGAATTTGCAACAATGCTCATATGCCTTATTCTGAAACAGACATAAAAAAATACTAATGCAGTCTGTTTTTCTCTTGTACTAGAATCTGGACGTTATTATGCAGATTTCCACTACAGCAAGATTACGGCAGAATAAATAGCTCTGCTATACACGAAGGGGAATCCTATTACATCTTCAGTAGCTCTCAGTAAGCATTATCGCTATTATACCAATTGAAGAGACAGAAGACAATTTTTAATTAAAAATATTTATAGCAAGCATAATACCAACTGCCAGTTTCACTATCCAGTGAATGCATTTTGCAGCTGGTACTAATTCTCTCTTATTTCTATGAGGTTAGCCAATATCAGCTGTTCATTAAGCAGAGGACATTTCAGGAATATCCCTATTATATGCTGTAACTAACTGAGAAGTACTTTCTTTGACAGATTTTAGGAAGGCAAGATTGCTTGGCTATGTTATTCTGGGACTTCATAATAGAGAGGTCGTTTCCCAGTGATCTGAGTGGGCTGCATCATCAGTTTTATTCAAATCAATCCTACAAAACTGCTTTCCAGCAGATTAGAACATTTTAATTAGCAATATATCTTTTGTCTTGTATCTGCAATGGAGTAGGGGGTGGGAAATTGATTTCAGCACACTCTTGCTTTTACTGGGAGAGCAGCATAATCAGAAGGTGTCAGCAGAACCACAGGCAAATTAGTTTTGAGATACAGAGCTTTCTACAGCCAACCACATGGCTGCTCCTTGCACTGAGTCCGTCCGGGCTGTGTGGGCGAGCTCACTGCTGCTGACGATGCCAGATGCCCCAGGGGGCAAAGGCTCTCCTGGGCGAAAGGCACGGGAGATAACAAGGCTGGCTCACCCCGAAACACTCTCACACCTTCTGTGCCACAGAGCATGTTAAGACTTCAGTTCTTGTCATTGTAAGATGTATGTATCCGTAAATGTGCTTATGCATAGCTGTAGGTGATGGACAGCTGGCCCTAGAAGCTGTAAGAGGAGCCTATAAGCCTGCAGCTTCTGCTGAAGCTGTGACTCGGGCTCAAAGGAAGCCAGCAGACAGAGGACAAGCCACAAAGGAACACAATTCCCACATATCTCCCATCCTTCTACCTCTCTGTGCCACACGGCCTTGTCTGAAATATGGATCTGGAACATTTCCTCCACCAGTTTTGTGCCCACAGGGATCTCTTTCCCTACAAACAGATTCAGCAGAATCAGTTTGTCCTTGGTTCACATTGGTGTGGCTCAGAGGGATTGTGGCATGCTGAAGGCTCCAGCCCATAAAATCTAATACCAAACTTCATATTCCCTGTATTCATCTCAGCATAGCTGGCAGCCCAGTCAGTGAGGAAGTCCCCTGGTGATTTGTCAAAGTAGCAGTGGGGAACTGACAAACCAAGCAACTCATCGTAACCTGGCATGTGGCTTTACTTAATCCCATATGGTTATTGTTTTTCACTTTAAAATATTAGCAGTGAGTTTCAAAACCCAGAATTTATTAAGCTGTGTTTCATAACTGGAAAGATCGAACCCCTTTGAATCTGTGAAGCCATTTACAACATGCATGTCCTTCCACCTACAACACATTTCACAGCAATTTCCCCTGGTCTATATTCCCAGTGGCAGCAGAGGAGCACAGGGGATATACCTGGAAGGGCGAGCAATGTGAAATGGTGGAGATGGGCTCTCCTGGCATGATGATTTAGAACAAGAGTTTAACGTAGGGACGTGCTCTGAGTTGCTTCCAGGGGAGCTTCCCTCCACTGCCTGCAGATAAACCTGTGAAGAGCAGCTGCTGTCGCTTAATTAGCCTTTGTGAATATTCTGCTTTAATCCATCTTTAAAGCTCACAAAAGCCTATCATGTCTATGTGCTGATCTTGCTCTAGGCAAGCACTGTGCCAGCTATCAACACCTTCAAGAAGGCAAGCTCCACCAGCAACATATGAAAATGTTCAAGCTGTTACATCCACTTTCTTTTACCTACAGGGAAATATGTATTTCAGGTAACCAAGGAGCAAACTCTTCTCACACAGATGGCCATAAAGGCTTCCAGAGCGCTTTGATCTGAGTGTATGCAATGCATACAGATCTGACTGTCTCAATACTCCTAATGTCCTGGCCTAGCTCCGATTTTAGCCCTTAGTATTTTGTGGAAGTGAGCAGTGTGTATTTGAGCAATGTGCCCTTTGGCTGCTAATGGAAGCAAACAAAGTTTTAGTGAAAAAAATACTAATCAACCCTCTAGAAAGGTGGTTTCTGAAGAACTGGACCAGCAAAGTGTTAAGCATTCCTTCTCATCTTTTTCCTTAGCCATTCATGAAATGGTGTATGGAAAAGCATAATACTATTAAAATGCTTTGTCTGGGTTTAAGTAGAGTTTGTAGGTTGAATATTAGTGACTTTGCAACAGTCCTGGCAAAGGGAAGTCAAGCAGTGTATTCAGCTCTACAGTGAGCATGAGGACCTGGGCATCATTTCCATAGCTGCTACTAAGCTTGGAAAACCACTTTCCTTGCCTACACTGTACATTTTTGAGGGTGCAAACTTTCTCTAATTGAGTTTTTGTACAGGAGAGCCATTTGAGATGATCTTGTATGAGGTACCACTGCAACGCAGACTGCTGGCTTCTCAATGCTGAGTTTGTCATAAAGTTATATCCAATGTGGAAGGAAATGCAATGGAGCTGGTAGGTGGCAAAGTACCTGTTAAAACTGCCATTTCAAATAAAATCTCACAGACTGAAGTTTGATTGACAAAATTTCATTTTTGCCTGCCACTGGGTGAAAGAAAAGAGCCCATCTGTTCTCCAGGAATTGCATGTTGTTAAGCAAACTATGAACAGCTTGGCAGATCAGAGCATTAGAAGAAAATTTTTTTTTGAAAAGCCAACCATAGATGAGCATGAATACAAGATGAGTCATTGAAGTTTACCCAAAAGCAGCATAAAAATGATTGTACTTGCCAGGAAGTTATGCCAGGGTATTCTCACGGGCTTGGCTCGCCAGGATGGGCAGGCAGAGAGAGAAAACATCGGGGAATAGGGGCGCATTCTTCCGCGGCCGAGGCTGGCAAGGGCCGCTTGGCTGCTCACTGCAGGGAGAATGCATGTGTTTGTCTTAGCAGACAAGGGGCACCATTATCACATACCTCAGCAGGGTTGTAGATGTCAACAAAATAATTGGTTTTATTTAGAATATGACATCCAGCTAGTGAATGAAGCATTTTGGGTGTCCTGGAAAGATTTTATATAGAAACCAGCTGGAATCCCATTGACAGGAACAGCCTCTTCCTTTCCCTCTCCCCCTTCCCATTACTTCAAGTCAGACAGAGCTAGAAGCGTCTAAGAGTTGCTCCAAGAAGCCTGTGCCTTTGAACAGTAAAGTCTACTGGTGCTAAACGTCTGACACTTGTTCTTTAAGAGAGACCCGGGCAAGCACTCCATCATTGAGATGAGTATTTAATACATGAATGGGTAATGAGAAAACATATTTGTGGCCCATTCAAAAGGCTGTCATACAGGGAGACTCCAAGTCTGAACAGGTTGGGAAAGCTGCAGGGTGCTTTGGAATACTCTCAAATTAACTCAGACTAGTAAAGAACAAAGTTGCTGTTACAGCTTCCAAAGAAAAGTGTAAAGTAGAGTGAGCAACCAGTTGTGAGACAGGCAACAGATGCTGGGCTTCAGCCTTCCTTTAGCACAGTCACTAGATTATAGGAAAGAGGCGACATTACACAGCTTCCCATACAGAGCATCACAGCTGCACCCAACCCAACATTAGTCCCATCACTCCATAGCTACATGAGTTATGTGTTAGGATTTTTCAGAAACTCAGAGACAGACAACCTGTCCTGGCAGCCCTAGTACATCTGTCTCATGGCCAATGCCAGATAGATGCATCATCTTACTGTGGGAATCTACCATTTGTTCAAGGAAAATCATTCAATGTAAATATATTCAAAACAAGAACTGAGAATGAATGAGAACTACCAATAGCTGGAGACTGGAGTTTCAAATGAGTCAAAAAAGAGCAGAACTGTAAAGTGCTTTTTCTCTGCTTTTGGAAGATGCAGGATGCTGGTTCCTGTAATAAGAGGAAAATGTGTATTGTGCATCCCAAATGACCCAAAAGAGCTATCTGAGAAGGAAGTGATTTTCAGTAGCTTCATAAGTACCAGGGGAAGTACAGAAAATTTGAAGCAAGACTGTGATGTGCTAATTAAACAGGACAAGAAGGAGGTCACTGGTTGAAAGCTATAGAGTGGCTGGCTGTTTTCCATCCTGACTGAAACTATAAAGAAGCTTGATGCGCAGTTCAGTGATCAAGAAGATGTACATCTAATCACTGACACAATTCTTCATAAGAACAAAATGGGTTTATTTAACATATCTCTTACTTTTCTGGTTTAAAAGTTTGGCTGAAAAAAAAGGCAGTTGTGGACACATGACAAGACTGATAATCCATAGTTGTTGTAACAAGCTAGCTGGGTATTATCTCAGAAAAACTCCACCAGTATCAACAAAACCTCCCCACTACATAACATAGGACAGAGCCAGTGGATTAAGCCCTTCGTGATTAACAGTGAGAGCATTCATGAAGTGAACCACCATGTTTCTGACTCAGTCAGTGTAGAATTCAGGCAGTGGTATTGTTCAGCACCTCAAAGCAATTCAAGAACACCACAAATTCAATGTATGGAATATGCCCAGGTAGCAAAGGAAATATGCTATGTTGTGACAGTCATGCAGAATGAGCTGGGGCACTTGCTCAACACAGGTCACCCAAATAAGGAAGATTTTAACACAAGGCAGTGCAAAACCACACATCTAGGGAAGAGGTGCTGGCTGGACCTGTGTGGTGGAAAATAGGATGCTGGAAAGAAATGACTCCATAGTGTTTGGGAATTTAAGGAGGACAAGCAATGCAACTGAAGTGCTTGGAACAATGCTATGGAAAGGAAAAGAATATATGGCCAAGAAAATAGTGAGCAACACAGTGATGCATATACTTAAATGCAGCATTGGTGAGGTGATCCCTGGAGACCTCTGTCAAGTTATCTAGCAACTACTTTTCTTACAAAATAAAAATAACTAGCAGAAGAGACCCACCAAAGAATTGGAGCACAGGAAAATTGCCAAAAGTTCTGTGAAAAAATGTCATTTTCTTGTCAAAATCTGTAGACAATGTTTCTATAGGGTCTCAAAATACCTAATATTAAGAAGGTATTAATTAAGATAAAGGATTAAGTGGTAACATTCAAATTATCAACAAATCGTAATCATCAGGTTTATGTAGCAGTAATAAATGCATTTACACAAATATATTTTTTGAGAAGGAAGGATGATCAACAAAGGGTTGAGATACAAATTATTTCTCCACTTCTTGATGGCATCAGCTGAAGATTTGGTGCCTTTCTGAGTGATTATGCTTTAGTCTAACACAAGTTATTTAAATCAATATATGAACACTCAAAATTTAATGATCTGTTCCTTGCAGGTAATTGTGCTAAATCTAATAGTTCTTTCTTGCCTTAAAATTGGTGACTCTCCTAGTTCTCTCCCCATATTGCTCTGCACATTAAGGATTGCACCGTGGAAACTATAAATAAAGTAGAAAATACAAAAAAATGTAAATCACTGGGGTTAAGCAGCACTTCTTATTTAGGATTTGAGCCAGTTTTCAGGTCAGGAGAGAGGAAACAAAGAGAGTCAGCAAGAAAGACAAGGCATGCCAATAGCAGTAGTAAGTGCTAGGATTATTAGGGTCATGACTACCCAGCAAGCTCACTGGGACCGAAGGACACTGCCAGTGTCTTGGGTCAGATGGCCCCATTTTAGCATGGGGAGACTGAGGCACCCTGCCTAAAAGTGCTCTCAAAGCCTTTTATTGTAGGTTTGGGCTGTCTGCTGATCCTGTTATCAGGTTTAAGAGCAGGAACTGTGGTCCTGCCAAAATTAGATAAGGGTTACAAAAAAAAAAAAAAAAGGCACCAGCAGACACTGCTATCAAACAGAGTGCTTGCTTGTGCTCTTACACTGTTGGAAATCATCAGCAAATTAGGAATAAAAGGAACAGGCAGGCAGTATGTTCCCAGCTGAACTGCTATAAATGTCACAGCATTTGTATTGACACGACAGACTGCTTCATCACAAAAAAAGAAAAAGGGGGGGGGAGGGAGGGAGGAAGAAAGATAATATTGCAAAAAGGATTGTTTTTCAAATGAGAAAAGTTAAACGGACTTAGTTAAATCTACCCTGCAGGAATTTAATAATCACTATGATTGAATTGAATGATGGTCAAAAGATGATAGACTAAACAGTAAACTCTACATCCCTGATAAAAAATACTTTAAACATATTAAATGTCTTATACCAAATAATAAATAGGAATGAAATAAAGATGTGAAAGAGTTTGAGCTATTTATTTAGATTAGACAATTCTTAGAATTGAATAAAGAATAGGAGGGGAGGGTGGGGGGAATCAGTGAAAGGAAAGGTACTGTATTGCTTTAGGGCTCATGCTCTTCCATTATCTTCAGGATCTCCTGCTAATAAACAAATGACATTTCCCATTAAGTCACAAACCCCAGCAGTTTCTGTCTTGCTGCTTCCTCAATATCAGAGAGAGTAATACACCAGGAACTGTAAGTGGTGGTTATTTCAGCTCATAATTTTTTAAGGGAAAATGAAATTTTAAAATTCTCCTTCAGTATCTTGGCTGAAACATTGCTTTCTACAGACAGCCTTATCCAAAATGTTCACAAGCACCTGCTGTTTCCCAAACCAAGGCAAAATTCTCCTGGTTTCAGCTGTGATCTGTTCAACAGTTGAGACAGGTTTGCAAAGATATTGGTGCCCCAGGTAAAACTCCAGGAGAGCATGATGTTTCAGAGCAGATGCTGGATGATGCATGGAGATTCAGGAGTCACTGAGACTGCAAAATCAAGAGGGATAAACACCATGGGAAATCATGGCAATCAGATGAAATGGTGCTCTTGAGAACCAACAGCATGCTGCAATCACTTGAAAGTCTTGAGTACTTCAGCATCTCTTGGCCTTTGGTGAACAAAGAAGCAGGGTGGGGCTGGTTTCAGCATACAGCAATGCAACTCAGAAAAGGGATCCCAAGTTGCTAAAGGGATTTCTTGAAACCTCAGTGAGGCAATACCTGCCCACTTGGCAAAGCTGTGCATGACTCCTGCGATGTTTTGAATATTGCAATGTGTAATTTATTCCTTTTCAGTATTCCAGTAGGAAACTTCTACCCTTGTAATTTGTGAGACTGTGTTTGGTAACAAGCAGCCTGTCACATCTGTATAGGGAGTGAGCGGATACCTCATGAATTATTCCTGTAGCACATGAGAAGGAGCAGCAAGAACATTTCACATATCCCTTCAATCACCCCTTGGACAGGGACCACAGCTTTTACCTCTGCCTTGAAGAAGTAAAGTCCGGGCATATACTGCAATGTGACAAGATTTGGCTCAGGGGCATTTTCATACCAGGTCTGTAAGGTAGGAGAAGAGAGCATGACTATGCCTGCCCACTCGTACAGCAAAAACATTTCCTCTCATGAAATCTGATTTGTCTGTCCTTCCTAGTCAGTGGGTCCTGCTTCAGATTTGGTCTTCATGTTTATTCCACTTGCATCAGAGGGCTAAAGGTTAATTGTTATTTCCTCAAAGTTTCTGTCCACCCAGATCAATGACTTCTAGTTGTAGGAGATAGCAAGAGGCATCTTTGGAGAACAGAGCATATGAATTGACTCATCTCAACCAAAGTGGTTATAATCAGTATCTTTAACTGCAACATAAATTAGCAGCAAGACACTTCCCTTTAAATAACTGATTTGAATGTGGTTCTGCATTTCTTCTCCTTGATTCTTTTGCAAGGGAGAGATAGACCTTGCTGATTACTAGCCATGAAGATGTGTTGATTTGGAGTAGTACATGATCCTTGAACAGGCAGAGATCACCAGTATCGAGGCCATGCTGCTGAAAATGCAGCTGCGCTGGGCAGGGCACATCTCCAGGATGGGGGATCACCGCCTCCCTAAGATTGTGCTATATGGGGAACTCGCCACTGGCTGCCATAAGAGAGGAGCCCCAAAGAGGAGATACAAGAACTCCCTGAAACAATCCCTCAGCCTTGGCCATATTGACCACCATCAGTGGTCCACCCTGGCCTCCAGTTGGGACAAATGGAGACACACCATCCGTAACATTGCTACTTCCTTTGAGAACACATGCAGAATCAGCCTGGAGGAAAAAAGGCAATGCAGGAAGAACCGTGCCTCGCCAGTAGTGCCAATGGAGACTTTCCACTGTGCCTTTTGCAATCGGACTTGCCTATCTCGCATTGGCCTTTTTAGCCACCAGCGTGCTTGTAGCAGTGTGGGTAGAGCCCTTGCAAATCTTCGTTCGCGAAGCCTAGCCATGATGATGACATGATCTTTGCACAGAATTTAGAATTTGGTTTTGCTATCCATGAGGACACATGGTAAGCATATTTAAGCCATTATACAACTTAAAATACCCTGCTTAGGTTCTTCATTCTATGTAACAGAGAACAGCAAATGAAAACTGAAAAAGCCAACTCTTCTTGCATCCTTCTGTTTCTGGATGGAAAATGAGATTTAATAAAAGTGCAGAAATTTATATCTATGGCAAACTGGTTTCATATGTATCAGTTACTCTTCTCAAACTACATTTTGTGCCAGAAATTAATGGCTTGGTTGCTGAAAGCTTTATTCATAGGCAAGGGTTTTAAGCAACTAAAGGAAAACAAAGGAGATATTCCTTTTGTACCTGGAGAAGACGCTGCTGCTGCTGAAAGCCAGTACATTTCCCTGGTGAAACTCTGGTTCAAAGTGGCCAGCTGTGAGTGCCTTTCAAGGTTCAAGGTTCAAGGTTTGAAAGCAAATAAGTATTGTTTGAATATTATCTATCAGTTCATACTATTTTAATACCCTACAGTAACCTTAAAATACATCGTCACGATTGTGAATTAAACTTCAAATATATTCTTATTTTAAGGGAAAAAAAAGTAAAGTTAAAAATAGTGAGTTGGTTAATATGTACATAGAAAATTATATTTAATAATATTTGGTAAGAAATATATTTGTTAAGATAATAAAGAATAAATTTTTTATTATCCCTCCACAGTATGGATTACAGTGCTGTGTACCTCTACTGCATCTGGCAGAAGCCACGTAATGAGATGAATGATTCCGCATGCTCAGGGAATGAAGGAGGACAGGGCTTGGCTAGCAGAGGGTTGGACCCACAGTTATGGTAATAGTAGGGACCATGTGGATGATGCTGAATGAGTAGGATGTGGGCATTTATCCTGTTATGGGGGCAGCACCTTTCCCAGTTGTCCAACTTCTGAGTGGGGAGTGAGACATTTCAGGGCAGTGATCCCCCTTCCTGTGAGATTCTGGGGCACTTCAGGGAATGGTAACTGCATCCAAGGCAACTACTACCCACTGAGAGGCCTTATGGCCTAGGGTTTCTCTGATTCACCATGCCAGAAGATACTAATTCATGTATTTGTGAAATCCAGGGCAGACTCACAGCTTTAGTACTGAGAAACTATATTATACTGTCGTATTACCCTTTTGGTCTTGACATTTGCAGTCCCTTTTCAGCAGGACTTTAGGTTATAACTGTGCTGTAGCTGCATAAGGGATCATGTAAGTACTGTGCCGTAACAGCATTTTATTCTGACAGTCATTTACTCTCCTCTGTAACCATGGCTACAAGCAGGCGTTAAGACCTAGACACTGTGGGACAGGATGTTTTTCTTTCAAGCAGTCTCTGAGAAAACTCTTGAAATGAGCCTTCACACTTTGTACACATGGTTAGTGTAATCTTTAATTCTGCTAAAAAGCAATGGAACCAGGGTTAATTTTATTCCTTGTAAGCTTCAAATCCAAATGTGAGAGAAAAATAATAGCAGATAAAGAGATAAAAGCCCCATCCAGCTCAGTTTATATGCATCAGTTTATATGTTTTACCTGAGGAGGTTTTTTAGGTGTCCCTATTTCTAAAGCTATCAGTTAGCTTTACTGCCACGTTCATTTAACCTCCCCCTAAACACCAGCTTCAAAGCCTCAGTGTTTTGTGGACACCACTGGTCTTTCAAATACGAAAAAATATTGCTTTGTGCTAAAAGATGGGCTTTGTTCTTTTTGTTGGGTAAGCAGAATGTTCCAGCAGCCTCAGCACTTCATCATTAACTGCTGACCATAATTCACACCCTGCTTGAGAGAGAACTGGAGGAAAAAGAAAAATGGTTTTGCCTCCCTGCCCCTGACCCCACACCACCACGTTATTTGTCACAAAATTGCTAAGCCGTTCATGAGCATAAATCAGTATCATTCAAAAAACCAAACGTCAAAGGAAACAATAAAAATCCCAGGATTTTATGAATGGGATGGATTGTCCTGTGCTGCCAAACCTGGATCAATGTGAAGCTGGCAGGGGATGCCACTGCAACGCAATAAATGCTGCCATCTGTTACCTCTGAGTTTCTGGAGCATGTAAAAGGCACCAGTAAAAATCAGCCCTGCCTCAACAGCAGGTACTCAGGCAGCTCCTTCCCATCCACAAGGGCAGCAGGCAAAGCTAGTGTGGTGACACTTTGCCTCACTGCTGTCACCCAGGGAAACACACCTAGGGGTGCCAGGACTGTTGGGGGGCATCCCCACGGCGGAAAGCCTCCATCAGAGGTTATCTGATGCTGCTTGCCTGCCCCACAGCACTGGTAAAAGTCAGTGCCTTGATGGCGTCTGGGTTCTCCTTGTCCACCTGGGATGGTCAGACATCCAGCACACTGGGAAGAGCTTTGTGTATTTTTGTGTGCATAAAGCCACTATTTTTGCTGCAGCAGATCACCCCAGGTCTGAGGGTGGCTCAGGAGAACATGCTGGGCAAGGGGGCTGCTCCTCCCCTCCCCAGCCTCTCTGCAAGCACTGATCTATCGCCAAGTGCAGGGGACATGTTTCTTAAGTCCTGTCACCCCTCCATAAGCATCTCACCCGTTCCCCCTCCTGCGTGGGGGATGAAGGCTGCCTGCCAGCAATCGCCATGGGAACAAATGACTTCCCACATCACCATGCTGATGACTGCTTGGCTGACGGGCGTTTGCATTGTTTCTGCACACTCGGGCATGGTGCGTTTGGGATAATTTATACCCAAGATACCTGCAGCTGAGGTCTTAAACACAGGGATGCTCCAACAGATAACAGGCCATTGTTCTCCGCTCTGCAGAGAAATCTGTGAAGCCTGATGACAGAAACAGAAAGGAAGAGGAGACACCCACATGCAAAAGTAGTCTTCTCAAAAACTACCCAAATACTTTTAGTGCAGAGTGCTACTCATGTTTGCAGATGCATTTTTTTTCCCAACCCTGAGTTCATACGGTGTGGAGAATAAATGCCCGTAATAGCTCATAATTTTCATTTTCTTTACATTCAGATAACGTATTTCCAAGGGCAATGGCTGGGTGGAAAATACTGGCTACATGTACAACACTGCTGGAAACAGTGCTTGTGTGCTTATCTTTGAAAATCTGGTCCCTAGGGGCTGTGATAATTTGCCTCATTACTATAGCTGGGCCTCTCTAATGCCATTCCTCTCCCAGGCAAGCGGTGGCTTGGAGCTGCAGCCACATGCCCTATAAACACATTGGGAGCTGCTAACCATACCACAGATTCACTGGGGAATTGCAGGAGGAGCCATCTGTGCCTGATTATGGACCTGCAATCCATAATCCCAACACCGATCCCATAGCAGGCACAAACATGCAGATGAATCTCGCAAAAGATTTAAATATGTAGAAGTGATTTCTATTTTGAAATTTTGCAGAATTTCTTTTTCAAAAATTAACTACTAGGAAAAATGCTTGTTTTATCTATTTGTGTCAACATATTTGTGTCCCTCCTACCCTGTTCCCTAGTTCACTTTGTATTTATGGGAAACATTGCATGCACTGTGATGCTGTATGTGTTCTGAGAAACATTTTTCCTCAATAACAGACTCAGTGATCATGATTAAACTGACATGTGCCTGTGTTTCCACTGAACATGAATAAATGGCAGTTAGGTCCTTACCTTTGAGCTTGTCACAGAAAAGTGATTAAAAATATGCAGTTAGCTGGAAAAAAACAAGATAGAACCCAGTGAAGCTAAACAGAACAGCCTTATAAGGTGATTTTTAGCTTAGCTGGTTTTCATCTAGCAAGAACATCATCAGGAGGAAAACAAGACTAATCAGACAAGCAAAAAAAAAAAAAAAAAAAAGGTAGTTCCCATTAAAACCTCAGTTTATTTGCCAGTTAGGTCTCCAAACACTATGAGCAGTGACTGGCAGGTGCCTGGAACCCAGATGTCTTTGCTAAGTGATCACTTGCCTAATGCAATTATATACTATATTAGCAGATAACCACATTTCATTCAGAGCTATTAACTAATTTAGATATTCACATGCAGTTGCTACCCTGTATGATGGAGTGAAGAGATTTACAGCACCTTTGTTTGACCAGGGACACTGCAGTTCAAAATCCCAGTGTGAAATACAGATGTTGTAGACTGCTTGTCTTTTGCCATGTGGGCAAACATTTAGAAATGCCTTTTTTCCCCCATCACATTATGATTGATGTGGTTTCCTTTTGCAACCCAGTTCCACGAGGAGATGAGTCATATGGGTTAAAAGAGATGAGCCAAAGCCTTCCCCACCCAGCACAAACCCACTGGGCTGTTGTGGGCTCATAATTGGAAGGAGCACAGTGGGTATGATGGACACTGAGCTGCCTACAGCCTGTCACTGGTGGGGACATCTCTAAGCCAGGAGGGCTATGCAGGTGATTGCTCAGATGTCTCCTGGCATGGCCTGTGGTGGTTCCCATTCCTCACGTCCTTCCCAGAGCAACCAGTGATCCACGCAGAGCCGCTGCTTTCCCATGCTGTGGGGAGTCCTCTAGAGGTTGTCCCAGGAAACAGTTTTAAAGGTCAGCATCATTGACTGATGCTGATATATCTAAAAGTCACCTGCAAAACAAAATCAAGCTTTTTCATTCCCTTCCCAGTGCCACAGCCATGGAATGTGAGTGCCAACTCTTCCTGCAGCAGGACTCCCCTGGACACTGCCCTGTCACATGAACAGGGCTGTCCAGCTCCATAGCAGCTCTTTCCAGTGAGCCCCAGTTGCTGCTTCTCCACAGGGGGCATCACACTGGGGACCAGGAACACTGGCAACCAGTGAGGCATTAGGAGACCACTGGGAAGAAGAACAACTACATCAGTCCAGAGATGGGCAGCTATAGCTCTCAGCCTCCAAGCTGCACAGCCTCTGGCAAACTTTGGGACTGGGGGAAAGGCTCACAAGTTGCGCAAGCCCAGCTCCACAACAAGGGCTGTCCTGCTACTTCTAGGGAAAAGAAGGTGAACCAGCAGCTGCAAGGAAGCCATATGGCTGTATGCACCTTCACAAGCCCCTTTCAGCCCCCCATTTGCTAGTAAAACCAAACAGTAGTGTGATTTTGAAATCTGATCACTGATAGCAGTACCAAAGCAGAGGCCATTGGCTTTTTTGATTTGAACACAGGAGAATGAGTGATGGATTTGAGTTGTACCTGAAGTGGGTGTCCTTGCTGGGTGCTCCCCTGATCCCAGCCCTGCAAGAGCAGGGCCAACCTCCCCTTTCCTTTCCTTTTTGTGGGAGCTGTGATCCTTCAACAACTCGTTTGTGTGGTCTCTCCTAGTTTTGTCTGCCTGATTTCATTGTTACTTTTAGCACCTATAGAGGAATGAAGACATGTGACACAACTGCGTGGGACAGGCAGCAAGAGCTTGGATCAGACATATTGTGTATCCTGCCAAAACAGTCAGCACAGATTCCCAGCCACCGCAGAGGGAAGGGTGTGATGCTGTGGCACTCCAGGCTGGCTGGGAGTTCCACTGTGATCCCAGTGTGTTCAACCTCTCACAGTGACATTACCAGAGCATTATTCTGGTCAGCAAAGGGTGGCCACAACAGTTTTTGTCTTGGGCAAAGTGGGCCACACAATGTCATAGAGGACAGATACCCCTGCAATGCCAGCTCAGCCTTCCTGGCTGCCTCTTGTCCTGGTTCTTAGGGTTTCTTCTTTCTCTAAGCTTTGGTAGCACATAGGAAGTCTGCATCGCAAACCATAAAAACCCACCAGCAAACACAGGCTTGAATAATTCCCCTACCATAAAATGCTCTCTCTTTTTCTTTTTGTATACATCTTGAAGATGTAGAGCAGGGGCCAAATTTTTGAGTCATAAAATGAGGGTATAGATACAAATGTGTGGCCAAAAGCCAAGGCTGGAAACAGGCTGACAGAGAGCAAAATACTTGACTCAGGCAACTGGGTGCAAGGGCTTCTGGTCCTGAATGGCTCTGGTGTAGGTTAGAGGATCACAAGGTGACTCAGGTAGGGGGGACTTCAGCCAGTTGTGGCTGTAGCCCAGCCTCCCACTCAGAGCCCACTTGTGATCTTCCTTTACCTTTCCCTAATTCTACTCCATCACAGCTGACCCTGAGGAGCAGATTGTAGTGCAGCAGACACTGCCGGGTCCCTGCAGTGGTATATCCTGGTTGGTGCCACTGCTTCCTTTTCTGGGCAGAGAGAAGCAGCCCTAGGCTGCTGGGGCGGGTATGTCATGCGGGGAGCCACTGCCTCAAGGACTTCGCCGTGAGCATGACCTGAAACTGCTTTGCAAAAACACTGTGGTTTCAAGTCTTAGAAACAGAGACTACTGTGTTATTAAATATTACACAATCTAGCGTCCTTATTGATTCAATTTGAACATATACATTTACACACAGGTTTGTAGAAGTCCTATTTCCATCAGGCTGCCTGCAGTGATCAGTGCGAGGAACCAAGAGATCAGACAGGCAAACGGGAAGCAAAAGATAGCCCTTTATTTGGTTGTGGGGCTGACAGAGGGCTTGTCTCTGGATTAGTAATGGTGAACTGCCAGTACAGGAACTTTTTTTGTTACTAAGACATGTTACAAGTCAGCAGACAGCCACATTTTTCTGACTCATCAGCTGATACTAATTAATGCCTTGGGAGCACACCAAAACCCCCAGTTGGCCTTCCCTCCTTCCTTGAAAGGCTGTGGTTGTCTCTCTCCAACTCCCCCCAGCTTTATAAAAAATCATATCTAAAAAGCTATACATTTTAAATATGGAGAATGACCAAAACAGCTCACCACAGTATTCCTTGCAGAGTAGCACTCTGCCTGCAGCAGGGACAAGTCCCAGTTCCATCCCAAAAAAGGGACAAAGTTCCCAGGGGGAGAGACGTAAACCTAGTAAGGAACATAAAAGATAATATGAATAATTTTTTTCCTCTTTTTCTTATGAAAATCAGCTTTGTCTGTTACCAAAACTTCCTGTGACAAAACAAATGCCCATCTCTTGTGTGCTGCCACATCTCTCTGCCAGCCAGGCCAGCAGTGCCGAGCAGTGGGATTTGAGGTATATACATTTAAAATGTCTCTGTTTCTCTCAAACAAAAGAACGAGGCAGCTCGACAAACCTCCCAACCTTGTCCTCCTTCAAAGTGGGTTTCCCCTTGTTTCCCTGGAGGTCCAGCTGCTTTTGCTTATGCCACATCCACATCCTTAATGGGGCCAGCATCAGTTAAAACCCAGTTCCTGAGAGCCAGGTTAACACACTGATTCCAGGCACATGTGTTTCCCTGTCCTAGTGAACAGAACCACTGGTCTTATATTCTTCTGGAATCCTTTATGCTTTACGTAATGTCCAGTTTCTCATATAAATAGTCTGTGTTGATTTGAAACCATTTTTTCCCACATCCCCTATAAATATTAATCTTCAAAGGAACATATTTACACAAAATGTAGTGTCCTTCATACGGTTTTGTTTGGACAGAACAACTGCCACCAAGATAATCATGTGGTCTCCAGGGTTCCATGAATAGTGCTTTCACACTTTTCTGTCACTGGGATGTAATTAAAAGATCTCTTTTTTTCTCTTGGGTCATTACTGGATAAATAAAGCCTCCTTGTGAATTACCTCAGCCTTTTTCAACACAAACGTGAACAAAGAGCAAAGCCATGTTTCTGAATTCTGTTTTTAACAGCTACAACCCTCTTAGAGCTTAGCCATGTCTTTACAGACACAGATGCTCAATTATATCTTTTCTTTGTTTCTTCTGCTCCTATACTGTTTTGTGAAGAATGAAAGAGCATTAAATGCACTTCCCATGATTCCTAGAGGACATTTCATTGAGTAATAGTCCTGATGAAATATAAGAGACCTTCACCATGTTTACATCTAACTCCAAGTGAAATATTAACAAGTCTTAGAAAGATACAGATGAATAAAAGGGGCTAAAATACTTATGCCCTGCAAATACCCTCACAGTGCATGGAAGCGTTTCCAGCAGAATGTTTGATGAAAACAATCTTTAGTAACTTGCATATGTGCAGAACGCAATCCTGTGCAAAGTTGTACCTCAGAAACGTATTCATTAATACTTCTCTTTTTATCTCTTAGGGCTTCTCAGAACAGACTTTATTGGGATGGTGTTTTGTTTGCCTCTGCTATTTTTTTGCTTTCACATGTCACTTACTGGAATGTGCAAATGCCCATCCCAACATTTCCTTCTTCCCCCAAACACAAGGGGTCTAATACATGCTTGCTTTGGACTAAAGACTCATACACATTCAAGCTCAAAGCAGGTACTGTCATTGCACTATGAAGATATAAGAGTGATCAACATAAAGCCACCTGCTGTAACAGGGACACTGAAAGGGCTATTGACTGCCTAGGACCAGAAGCAAGGGGCTGGCTGGAAGGCAGGGTGAGAACAAAGTCACACCTTGATAAGCATCGTATTCAGAAATATGAACAGCTTCTTGATCAGTGCTCAGAATTTAAAAGCTGATAAATTACAGAATGAACACAGGCAACCATTTACTTTATCCCTTACCCTTGTGAATTCTGCCATATACCCTTGCTCATCTAAATCTTAGCCCTAATTTAGCCTCAAAAATTCAAAAACATTTAAGTGGTTAGGCTAGAAAAACTTCACTAGTGAAATGGCTTGCTTATGAATTGTTAAGAGCACAGAATTATAATTTTTATCTTTTCTTTCTACTTATTTAAATAAAAATATTTATTTTAAGTTATCCATGGGTCATTGATATCAGAGGAAAGAGGATTTGATGAAAAATTCCAGGTCTTTATCCTTCCTCACAGTGCAGCCATGGCTTTTTCCTTTCCCACTGATGACCTGTAGTGGGGAGTGTTGCTTTGAAATACAAGCAAGGACATGAAGCACCTTTTACGAAAAGGGAAGAAGGAAAAGAAATAAAAACAAGGAAGTGGAAGCATCACCAAAACTACATCTGTCTTGCTATGACAGGACTGAGGAACCCAAGCCAGACTGGGTTCTGACCTAACAAAACAAAGTTGATTCTGGGTCTTTCTGGTAGAAGACTCAATCTCAGCCCCACATGTCTGTAGACCAAATTTATCTCAATTTCTGACTTTAGGATGTGAGTGTTTTGAATATGTGAGGGTTTAGGCTTCTCAAAGGAACTGAAATGGAGGTATGAGCCAAGTCTTTGGGGTTATCTCTAAAGCAAGCATGGAAAATGGGTGAGGTTTCTCAGATAAATTTGTCTGTGCTTCCTGATGCTTCAAATTGTTGTTATTTATACTCAGAAGGCTTGTCTTAACTCCATGTTTGTAAAGTTTGACTTTAATAATGGAGTTGATAGCACTAAAATACTGAATCCAAAGCCCTGTAAATAGCAAATCCTTTTGTGGGTGCCCTCAAAGTTCAGGCAGTAATCCATGCTGTTTGCATTGGGTTTTCCCTGCCTCTTCCTCCATTTTGGTAAAAAAACTCCACAAAGTTAGATGGTCAAACGTGTGCTTGCCCTTCAGTATTCATGGAGAAAATGTGGTCACTTGAGTTCAGTGCCCCAGTCAACCCACCTGATCTCGGTTATCAGTCTGTGTCTGCACATACCAGACTAGCTAAAAATGAAATTAGAAAAGCTTTGGACTGTTCTGCGTCCTGAGAGAAAAGTGGGTTGTGCAAGGCATTCAAATGGACATCTTAAGCCAAGAGAACACCTTGAACTAAACCGAATAAAAATCTTCTTTCCTCAACTTTTACAAGCAACAGTTTGCAACATTATCTCCCTAAATACAGATGCTTTTTTATTATTTTTAGCATAGGCATACAGCTAATTCATAAATGACTGGTGATACGAATGCTATGCATGATATGCCCACGTGCCATGGCCTCATAAGCTCTTTGGGTGAAGCCAACAATAAAGGTTATGAAAGTACATTGTAATACATTGACAATATCCTAAAACCAGGGACTGTTCTAACCCAGAAATTCCTCAAAAAAGGAAACCTGTTCTCCCAAACACAAAACACAGACAAGGTGTTGCAAGCAGTACAATAACTGAGTTCAGATACTTGCCCTGCTTTTCTTCCCCCCAGAAAACAAATGTAAAATATTTATCCTGTAGCTTATTAGCTTCTAACATCCACCTTGTGTGGACTTTACAGCATATAAGGCTAGGCAAAACCAGATTAGAGAGATGTATTTCACCAAGCACTGCATTTAAACAAGGTGTCACACCATGTCAAAAAACTGTCACCCCGTCTCACACAAACTAACAATGCAAGATTTATTTTTTAAATTGTGTGCTCATGAATACTCATCCACAATACACAAGTACAAGGTTATAGGAAATACATGGGAGTAAAACAGGGCTTTTTTCAGTCCCCTCTTTGCAAGCCCTTGGTAAAAGCCCTGATCTTTTTATCTTTTTTTTTCCTTAAAAGGGTGGCATTTTGGCTGGTGTTCACTCAGAACTCATAATCATAATCATAATCTAATAAGTTATTTTCATAATTGGATGCTATGTTGTGGAATGCTCAAATGAAGTTTTGGATATTGCTGCCCAGTTGTGAAACAAGTCCTTAGTCATTTTCTGGCAGCAATGTTTATGCATAAGAGCTAAAAATCAGCCAAAATCTCATTACAGGAAATAAAAAACACTGGAAGACATTGAATTAGAAACAGAATTTATATTACAGAATTCAAAGGCAGAACTAGAAGAGATGGCTGAGATAATTTGGTTTGAGAGTTTGCAGAACATTTACCTCAGGGTTCCCTGTTAACCCTTCTTGAATCCAGAGAATGTCTTTCAACAGGAAAATAATGCAATCTGTGGTAGTTATCAATTAGATTGTTAATTACTCTTTTCGTTAGACACTTAAACCTTAGTTTTAATATGAAGTGTTTCTGTCTTTGTCTCTTCTTGGTGGACAATGCTATATATTTATCTGTTAGACTAAAGAGCTATCCATTAAAAAATTTTTGTTTCCTCTGTAAATATTCACAGGCTGCACCAGCCTTGTTTTTGATAAGATAAACAAACCCCTCTCCTTGAGAATTCCTCATGTTTTCCTTTTTCTTTTTCTTTTTTTTTTTTGACATTCTGGTAGTTCTTACTTGAATCCCCTCCAATTTTTCAATATTCTCTTTGAATTGCTGATTCCAGAAATGGACTCATTTGTCCAGTGGGCTGCTGCCAGATACGAAGGTAATATATCCTACTTACTCCTACACAATATTCCCCTGTCTTTAATCACTTGGCAAAAGGGATGGGTTAGCAGATCGTATTCAGCATGATCTCCACCTCTTTTCCAGTCTGTCATATTTTCCGGTGAGGAAGAACTGCCCTTTCCCCAGAAGGATGCTCGGCACCCCATCTCCTTAGGTGTCTGGATTTGAGCTTGGCTACAGTCAGTGCGTGTTTTTTAATAGCAACCAGACTATCTGGTCATGCAATCTATTGTGTGCAACTGCCCTGTCTGTGCCTCATTTGCCATTTTCTCTATCTGTACATCACTGTCAACCTTCAGGAAGATGACAAAGCTTAAAGATCTATATCATGTTCCTTCAAAGAAAGGGAAACATATTTCTATCATGGGCACAAGCACAGGCTCTTTGTTCAGGGATCTCTTCTCTCTCAATTTTTCTTCTGCCTAACTACAAGTCCATTGCCACCAAACTATATCCTGTCACCAAATGAAAACAAGCAAATGCACTAGGCTACGTACAGCTTAAGTTTAGTTCTGCATAGAGCCAATTCTAGTTAATGAGAATGCTTAATCACAAAGAAGTGTCTAGCAATCACTGGCTGGGAAATTAAAGCATAAAAACACCACATTGCTTTGCTCCTCAGGGGATGTTGACCATCTCTTACCATTTCATGGGGAAGTACTGTTACACTCCCCTCGGTGTGAATCCATCACGTAAGACTGTGTATGTTTTTCAATAATTACTTTCTTCTGGTTACTTCTTAGGTTTCTGTCACCCTACTGTGAGCTTTATAAGTGTGTCTTTCCAGACTCTGAAGAGCAGGTTAAAATTTGTCATTTGCCTCCAGATGCTGTAATTCCACTTAGGTATGCCTGCTCACTGCAACCTGCAAAACATCTCCATGTTGGCACCAAACTGCAATAATCTGCTGAACCCCACTAGAGATCCCTCAGCCAACCTGCTATCAGCCTGCACTTAACATCCTGCCCACCACAGCGCTGCCCAGCCCTCCTGCCACAGAGCCCATGGGGCAGGCATGGCTGAAACCCAAAGGGAGACTGTCACCTCTTCTGGACAGGACCCAGAGCCAGCTCACTCTGTGCCACCATGCAGTCCTGCTGCTGCCACCCAAGCCCTCTGCTGAGTCCCACAAAACTAGTATGCCTGGCGACTGGCAGCCTGCTGCCCCTCCAGCAGAAGGCAAGAGAAGTCTTAGGGACTGGGATGAACTTGGTGGACGGGGCTCCTGGTACAATTAAAAATAGCTCAATAAGAGTGACAAGAAAAGCACAGCTCACTGTGGCACATGCCAAAAGGGAGTCCCTGCTGAAACTTGCCAGGTGCTTACAGGTAGGACACAGCACCCACAGCAGCGTGAGCAGGAGAGGCAAGACGGCAGGACCTTGCTTCCAATACCCACATAGAAATGCAGGAGAGTCTCGCATCAGGCATGGCCATGAGCAGTGCAGAGGGCAGCTCCATCAGCCCACTGAGTGGCTGCACCCAGATTCAATTGTTACTTTTCCTGTTTTTTGGACAACAGTGAGCAGGACTGTTTAGCATTAGGGGCAATTTGTATCATATATTTAGGCAGCAGTGGTGCATTGTATCTCTGTGGTGCCTTTGCTCTCCCTTCCTATGCTCTGGGCACACACATGCACGGCACCTGACATCACTCAGGCAAGCTCCTGTACAGCAAGATTTTTCCAGCTGGTGTTTGCAAAGCATTAACTGATCCTATTAACTTTGGAGAAACCCACCTTGCAAGTGTGATGAGATCATGACACCCTTGATGCCTCTGGAGGCCAGATGTTTCATTACAGGATGAGTAATGGAGCAAAAGGCTTTTCTTCTTTGCACATGTAGACAAAATCCCCGCAGCCCATCCCTCCCTCTCTGCCCCCTCCCCACTTCCCTTGCCCCCAGTCATTTTGTACTGTTTTTTAAACAACTGATTCTCGGGGAAAAAGCATATCTAGTTTCAAGCCTCAGTGGAAACCAGCCCAGTGCTGTGCCTGGAGGCGACGCTCATAGGAAGTCCTGGACGCTCAGAGGAAGTCCTGGTCCCCTGTGGCAGGACCAGGCTGAAGAGCAGCAGCAGGCTCCAGAGGTGGACCGAAAGCTCTGCAGCCACAGCAGTGAAGCAGCTGTGCTCCTGCATAGCCTAGGTGAGTAGAGCAGGAGGCAGCTGCTGGGCTATTGATCCAACATGGCAAGAGAAGAGGGAATGGAAATTGAACTCAAGCCAGGAGGCAGATTTAGGCAGGCTGTGTGACTCAGCACGGCCTACCCATGGTCTTGTCCCACCCCAGTGTGGAGGGCTGCTCTATGGGGAGCTCCAGGGCACCACAGCTCTGTAGAGGCACATCTGGGCGGTCTGGAGGTATGTTTCACTGGCAGCACCAAGGTTAAGATCATCTCCACTTATACCAAGTTGAGGAGAAAGTGGAAGTGGCATAAATGCAACTTACAGTCTTCTCCTTGGGCACCGCCAAGGCTTGGCGGGGCTTCAGCAGCATAAAATTCCAGAAGCCAATGGTGCAGAGGTTTGTCTGTAGGGCCTTTCAGAAGTCAAGATGTTTGCACCTTCCTAACATTTCTGGTCCTTCTTGGTCTATGTCCATACAGTGACACAGAATGGCAGTAACATTTAAGCCAGGATTCACAGCTGCATGTGTCAGATCCCATGTGAAAAAGAAGGGAGAAGAAAAAAGAATATTTAACTGAATGGGGTGTAGTAGGGCTGAAGTCCATTACATAAAAACATGGTTGAACCAAACATTTGAGCACACACTACTGGGAACAGCCCTGGTGAGGATCAAGGAGACCAGTGTGTCAGCTGAGCCTGTCTGGATCTTTCCAGCATCACCTCTTACACTTCATATTCCCTACAGAGCTGAGCTAATAAGTACACAAGCTCCTGATCTTTTTGCCAACTCTGTTTAGTGCACATACAGTTCTATTTCTCATCATTTTTTTCTGCCATCCCTGTGAATCCTCAATTATTAATATTTAAAACTAATAGCTATGAAACAGCATTATAAAGCATATTATTCAATTGACACTGGTGCATATACTATAAGCCTCTTCCATCATAAGCTCTGAGATCAATGCCCAGGGAGTCCTGGACAAGAAGGTCTGCTGCAGTTAGTGACAGCATGAAGGGTGTCAGGGAGACAGTAGTGATTTTTTGCCCTCCCAAGGTGAATACACTGCTGTACATTCGCAGTAGTTTTTAGCACAGCTGGCCTGCACGTGTGAAAGAGTCACAGACGCTCCCAATAAGCCTCTGTTCAAAACCTGAAAAGGCCAGGAAGTGTTTTAATGTAGTTATTCTCAGCTTTTTAAAAAGCACACAGAAGAAAGCAGGCTGCTTTCTTCCATTCCTTGGCAGGAAAGAGCTCTAACACCCCCCTGTCTAAATTAAGGGAAGCTGAACAGCAGGTTGAACCAGATGAAAGAGACTGAAATATTACTAGAGCTACAGCAATTTTCTGTTCTTATAATTGTTTACGTTCTTTCTCCTTTACCACTGTCCTTTACTAAAAGCCTGTATTGATTTTTGTTATCTGTCCCCCTGCCTGCCCTCCCTTGAGTCGTTTAGATGCTTACAGGAATTTAAATAGACTTTCAGAAATGGTGCTTCCAGTTCTGAAGGCGGTTTAAAAGGACACTGTCAAGACATTTCCTTTGTTTTTATTTTAAAATTTTGCTGTGTTAAAATGTAAAGATTTTTTTTTTTTTTGTGGAAGTGATGTTTATCCAAGCATAGATCAGATTCAGATGTCACTTATTACCTGAGCTCGAACTGCACTAATATTTTTCCTTTGTCGGAGGACTGCTGCCAACATAAACATTCCTCAAACTGTAACATAATAAACTCATGTCATCTGCAGAAAAAAAAAATTAAAAAAAGGGTTATGACATTGACTTGCTGTCTTATGTATTTACAGGAATTGGTGCTGGAGCATCTTTTTTTTTGATTATTCCTTTGATACTGACATATATGTGGAGAAGTTAAAAACCATCAGCAAACTCAAGCTTTCATTTTCTGAGCTTACTTAAACAAATCCACTGGTTTTTTTTCCCTGTGAAAATCTCTTTGGAAATTTTACACTGTAACAAATCCCAACTGCAAATTACCTTTCTTCACTGTAGAGTATGAAAATTGTTCTCAGGAAAAAAAATTAAAAGGAATTATTATCTTTGACACAGCCGTGTTGAATGATACATTTTTCTCCTTTCTCATCTGTTTTTGTTTTGTTACCAGGGTAATCTTGCCCACAAAGAATGGTTCCTGAAGAAGAGAAGCATGTGGTAATGAGATAAAAACCATCAGTGTCTGAAGCAGACTAGAAGGAAGTTTAAAGTTGGAAGGAGATAACTAGATGAATAGGTTTTACACAACAGAATGATGTGTGAAAGAAATGAAATTGGACTACAAAGCTTGCAGTATGTGACCCTATTATTCAAGTTTATCTGCAACATACAAGTCCAATTCCCATCTTCTCTGTACTCATGATATATTTTCACAGCATTCTATTTATTTCCTCAATATTGCTATTGCACATCTCGGGTCTTCTGTAGGATCCTAAAAAATTCAAAAAAAAACATTGTAGCATAATTTGTTCTCTCCTTTTCCTTTCTGAAATTTCTCTCCCCACCATTTCCACAGTGCATTCACCAACCTGGCTGCAACAAGCATGTAATGGAGATTTAAATATTCTGGACGTGGATATTTTCACCTTTGTTCCATGCTTCGAAAGCACTGGGCTGCTGTGGGTTGGGAAGCGATGTCAGGCACTGCTGACATGATTTAGAACTATTTAATCTCTTTACTGATGGCATTTGTACAATGGCAGAGTCCCAGTGGAGCGATGCAAGAGCCTGGGCATGCTGTATAGCTGACCCATACCCACAGTGTGATACTGGACACCTTCTGTGGATTGTGACTCAGTTGTACAGCATGGCCACACCCCCGGCTTGGAATTGCAAGGAATATATGGGCACTGACACTGAGGTCCCCAGAGTGAGGATGGAGATCCCCAGTGCTCCCCCTCCATTCTTCTTTCAATATAAGAACTTCCAGGCTCCCTCCCAAAGAGAATAAAGCAGCTGACTTGGATGACAAGATGGCAAAAGAGAGAGGATATTTTTTTTTTCTGAGATTCCTTAAGCTACATTCTCTGCCAGCCTTATGCTGGGGACATCTCTTCCTACTCTCGCAGGTTGGCGGTTTCTTCCTTTTGGGGTGTGTGGGGTGAATCACATACACTGCTTGATCCCATTCAAAGTAATCTAAATATCTCATTAAGGCAGCAAGTGGTTTTTGCACCTTTCACCAGAGAGACAAAAGGGAGCACAGTATCATAAGCATAGGCTTAAGCAAAATATCAGACTATGGGCCTTGAGCCTGTACATTTCTTTGTGAGTCAAAAGACCTAAACATCACCCAATTATTTCCATTCTGAGTGTAGTCCTTTTGAACGTCTGTAACAGGTCTTCTTGCCTTATGGTCTGAAGCAACCACAAAGATAATCTTTAAAAATCACTTCTATGCACCTGAGAGACACTAAATTCCCTTCCATTGCCTAGGACAACCTTATTCTAGACGCACTGGAATAAGAGCTGATCCAGTGTCTCAACAGTGTTATTTTACAATCAGCATGTTCTTTTCTCAAGTGCCAAAGAACAAAGAAACCTAAACATCATGACTAAAGCATTGTTAAGATAAAATAAAATTCTTTCAGAATTCCATATATATGCTCATTTCCGTATATTATCAAGGTAAACTCTAGCAGACATGTAGTTGAAGGATGACTAGGACAGTAAAATTCAAAAGAAAGGGGTTGCTGCCTGGTGTGATACAGGCTTTCTGGTTAAAATGGTCTCTTACCATTAAGCGTAATTTTCCCATTTGTGAATAGGAGACAATGCTGATTCCTTTTCTTGTCCCAGTTCCAAAGAGTTTATAGCCTTTTTCAGGAAGACAGTGTTGCACACCCCCTTGGGAAGAACTCAGGGGTTATTTCAAGACAGAGAACCTACAGACACTAAGCTAATATAAATAAGAAATTATAATTGCAAGGACTAATTTGCTATTAATTCAGCTGAAAGATTATTCAGGCTTGTATAAGGCAACTATTCTGCTGGCTGGTCTAAAGTATTATGAGATTTTTTAGATGTTAAATTGTCCTAGTTCACAGTATGCTTAAGTGACACAAGTGTTATTCAGTTCCATTTCTTATTGAATGTCAGTTGAATAAACCTTTTCATTTTCTCACTTTCTTTTGAGAGATGTTTGCCCCAAGTTATCTCCAAACTAAGACAACAAGGGGTTTGCAAGTGAAAAGGTACCACCAAATGTTGATAGCTTCTAACATATGATGTCTTCCACAAATAGCTTGGAATTTCGCCAGATGGAATTTTAGGCAAAAACAGGGTGGGTCAGAGACAGATGAAAAATTGAAGACTACTTAAAAAGAAACAAAGGCAACATGTTAATTCTGAGATCCATTAGAAACAAAAATGCTCACATAACTGCTACAGAGCAAGTGGTAAAGCAATGACATGCAGTTTCCTTGAACAACAACAAAAAACACCCATTTGCTCCTGTGAAGAAATGTAATCAAACATTTTCTTCACTTTTGGAAGACCTTATCTCATAAGCTTTTGAATTGCTGCAATGTATAAAGTAAAAAAATGAAAACTTTTTTTTTCATTATTGAAAATTATTTAAAAACATTCAGAGCTCATTTAAAAGTGATGGCTTCTGGTGGTTTCGATCAGTTCCAGTGAAGACTAAGGAGGAGAAATTTTCTGTGCCCCTTCTTTGTCCTGCAGGATGAAGCAGTACAGGCAGATGATACACTCAAGAGATATACACATTTATAATATTGGATCCATTTTTCATCTTTCTGGTAGGTCATTTACTCTGTGCTTGCACCCACATCAGTAAATGAAAGTGTGTGCAGTAGCTGAATGCTATAAGGAGAGCAGAGGGAATCTAAGGGCCAGCCTGGGACTTTGGGGGCATTCCTAGTGGGTGACTTCAAAGAGGATTCTGTCTACCTTTTTCCCTATAGGATGGGTTTTCCATCATAGGATGGGTTTGAGTGCCAGCCTATGATCACCTGTACTGTCTAAGAGAAAATTGAGATAATGTCCTCAGTAGTTGGCTTTTTTAAATACTCTGCTGGTATTACATTTGCTGCCAAGGTAATTTTTATAAAGAAGTTGGGACAGAAGGAACTGTAGTTCAGACACTGCCTGCACATTTTTGACAGTGGATGAACTTGACACAAATGCTTCTCCATGTGCTCAGTGAGGGAAAGGTGCTCCCGTGCATGGGAGGCTGTGGAGGTGAGTGGGACCCAGCCTGCCCAGCTCTCAGCATGGTTGACCACAGTGCACAGCATCGGATGTTTCTCAGGCATGGGCACAAGGAGCAAGAAGAAACCAGCCACGTTTTCTGGTAAAAGTCTGTGTTTCATCAGAAATGATGTTTCCTGGGTACATTTTTATTTTCACAAACTGGTATTCTGTGATCTGAATTAAAAAAAAAAAAAAAAAAAAAAAAAAAAAAAAAAAAAAAAAAAAAAAAAAAAAGAAAAGAGGGAGAGAGGAAAAAAAAAGAAAAAATAAAAAAGAGGTTTCTCTGAACCTTTTGTGTAGTTTTCACTTCTCTAAATGGCATTTGAAATGCATGGCTTTTAGTTCCGGTAAGCAGATACTGTTTTGGCTAGCTCAGGAGACTGTTCTGTAACTTCATTGTCGCTACTGAACTAGATGTTCCCTGAGTGGGAGGAACTGATATCTGAATTTCAAAGCAGTTAATAGTCTTACTTGCACTTTTTCAGTATTTGGAAAATTGTAATTAACCAGCTCTGCTAATTTACATTTTTAATATTTAAATGTTGCTTGTTACACAGAAGCTGATTGCTGTAGTAGCTTCATTCTGAGAGCTCATTAGAACCGCTAAAAGGTTTAAATACACACAGCTGAAGAAATACATGCATTTTTATAAGGCAGGTATTATGGCAATACTTAGAATTTCATTGGCCTGAGCAAATGAGCCAGCCTTCTGCAGGATTTTTAACCAAGCTTATTTGCATTTGCTTGGAAAGGTACATTGTTGTTTTTCTGAGCTAAATACTTAAATGACATTAGCTAGCAGGAGTTTTAGGTTTATGTTTTTCACTGTCATTAACCTTCTATTATGACACAGCCAAGGAAAATCAGACAGGGGCCCTTTTGTGCTCTGTGTGATTCATGCAGGATGTAGATTAGACATGGACAGAAGGAGCAAGACTGGCATCTGGAATTTTGTTTTAAAACATACCAATATTATTTAAGTACATTATCTCTTTACTTAAGGATATATGCTTCTTTTCCTGAGCTGGGATGCAATTAATTCCTGTGGGATGAGAAGACCAAGTACTACTTGCTAGTTGAAAAAAATAATGCAGATTAAAGTGCAAGAAGGGGCAACCAGAGAGGAAGGATATAGCAGGAACATGCTTCTGCAGGGTGTTGTGGCATCAACATAGACAGAGGTCTGTGACAAAACAACCTCTAGCTGTTTTCAGTCTTTTATTCCAGTCCTGTCCCAGAAAAAACAGGGATGCTAATCATCCTGGCAGTAGGGTTGCTTTGCATTGTATTTTTACTATCATGTGTGATAAAGCTCTTAGCTCTCGTGGTAATACAATGAGTATTTTCCTTCCGTTTCCTCCCTTCCCTGCTCCCAACTCTTGCCATGCCTTCCTGTTTTGTGCTTATTCTTTCTGCTCTAGTAGCTCCCTTTTCCCAAAATGTAACTGATTCCTGTCCATAAATATCCCACAAATGTGCAGTGCAGATTATGACGAGAAAACCATCAGTGGGCACATCTGAATTTGTAAATACCCCTTTGTTTTCAGGGCTTTTCTGTCTGTTCAGCTATTTGAGAAAAACACCCCAGAAGCCAAAAGCTATATATATATATATATAACTGTAGATATATATATATACATACAGAATCCTCCAGTCAGCAGATCTTACAAATGAACTGGCATTACCCCACCAGTATAAACTGTGGCATGCTTAGTTCAGTACACTGAAGCACAGGAAAACCCTTGTTATTCTGAGTTCCTTACTCGTCTCCTCCTTCCCTGGCACTGCCAAACTCCCAGTGCTGTCCCCTCACCCCTTCTCCAGCACTCCCCAAACCTGACTTCACCTACTGCCTCTTCCTCCCACACCTGGAATTTCCCTGGAGGCCCCCGTGCAGAGCCCAAGACAATGAAGTGCTGATGTGAGCAGGGTGCACTCTGCTGATAACTGCACACCTCTAGACTTGAAGATCCTGGTCTTACAATCCTTCAAGTGATAGGACTGACAGAGCTATGCTATTTGCTGCATCCCTCAGTCCCACATCAAGCTCAAACAAAGAGATGAGAGATGCCCTGCAAATGTCACATGCTTTTGATCCTTTCCTGCCTTTTTGCCTGATATTAAGCCTTGATATTTCTTAACTCGATCTTTTCTGAGATTAGTAAATTTCACTACCTTAAACCATCAGCTTAATTTTCAGAAGAAAATCACAGCACAATAGGAGGCTACTGCAAGATCTGAGCATAATGGAAAAGAGAAGGCAAAGGAAATTATTTCTTCCTTTCTCCTAATTTACTGTGAGAACCAAGTATCCACTGAGAGAAGGAAAATGTGAGAGGAAGCATCAAGTGCAGAAGGTCTGGTCAGGGGAGAACAGCAATGCTGCGTGAGAAGGTGTCATAGACCCCACAAACCACAGGTAGGCTATCCCAGGTTAGCAGGTTGTCCATCTCAGGAAAGCTGCACTTAAAAAAAAAAAGAATAGCTTGGCAGAAGTCTTCAAGGACCAAGGTATTACCCTCACTTTTAGAGAGATCCAGACATGCCCACTATTGGGCGAAGGCATGTCCACCCTAAGTATGCCCATGCCGGAGTCTTACTGAAGAGAGGCCTGAAATTGTGGTGCTGGAAGACAGGAGACAAGGGGGAAGGGAGACAGAAGGAACCCGAGGCTCACCTTTCCGCAGGCCAGTGCTCTGTTTGGGCTAGTTTGATGAGGTGCTTGGCCTTCCTCACCTGCCATCAGAGCCCCAGCTGACAACACCTGTGAGGAACGTAAGCTGGAGGAAGAAAACAGACAACCTCTCTTACCTTCCAGTTCCCCAACAAGGACAGACTCCTCAGGAATCAAGCAGCTATACTGGGCCATTGCTGCTTGGCTTCCACACCTGGGAATTTCCAGTTTGATTGCTCCTTTGGATGAAGAGGATGCAAAAACTTTCAGTCCCTATAGTGCAGCTTCAGGACTTGTTTCTTGGCCTCCTCGTGCCTCTTGATTTCCTGTCCATGGCTGGGAAGAGATGAAAAAGACAACTCTCTGTTTCCTGCAAAACACTGGGGGACTCAACGCCGCCCTGATTCTTGTACTCTGTACTAACCAGGGGAAGTCAGGCCAGCTGTAGGCACAAAGGATACATCCTAGCTCTGGATGGTAGCCACACCTGTGGCAGGTGGGTGGACTGTGACCTCCACATCCTCCCAGGTGACCCCCAGGGTCCCAGTACTCTGACACCATTGCAGTGGGACTGTTTTGGACCACATCTTGTCTGCCAAGGCATCTGAAAAGAAAAGGAGTTCCTGTTTATTTATGTAAATTGCTTGCAACAGCTGCTGCAATGCTGCTGCCAGTCTCCAGAAAACTGTCCATGACATATATGCATCATAAAGCTGGTCAGGTGAAAGTAGCTTGGATGAGTTTTGTCTTTCCCAGCCGCTCCCAGGGGTGCTGCTTATCCCAGGAATGGAATACCCAGTTCCTGCTCACTGACCGCAACACTGCACCAGCAAAGTCACAGCTGTGTGGTGACCCTCACAAGCAATTCTGCACACGTGCATGGAAAGCAGACACACTTTCCTTCTCACACAGCTCAAATAGCATGTAATAACTACTTAAACCAATAGCACTTACAGTCCTAATGATTCCCTTCCTTCTCTCCTGCTCTGGTGTGAAGAAGATCAAGTTACTTATCAGGGGCTCTCTGTACTTTCCATGTCAAAACCTTCTTTCCCACCAAATAACTCACACACCTAGCCAGGGACATGCTGATTGATACCTTCCTCCCTTTAAATTTGGATGACATGGTCAGGAGATGAAGCCTCTTGGTGAGCTTCTTGGATGAAAGTTACTCTACTGCAATGGAAATGAGTAGCATGGGATCAGAGTGGCACAAACCTTCATAAAATAATATACACAACAAATAAATATTGAAAAACCCAGAGCTGCTGACAGCCAACCTCATACTTTTCAATAGCTTGAAAGATCTAAGGACAAAGACTTACCCCTGCTGAAAAAGGGGATTTTTACTGATCTCAAAGGTCCCAAGTTTCCAATAAAAGTTCATTTTTTTGATGCTGACTTATCTATATTGAGTTTCTGCGTATTCTGGAGGCACTCAGAGAAGTACTAGTCAAACATGAGGAAATCTATCTCTGCCCCCAGTTTGTGACAAAGCATTACAGGAAAGGAATTTTTATATGAAGTAATGGAAAAAGTTTAATAAAAAGGGTGGTTTTCACCAGAATCTGCACAGTAGCATGACTACAGCCTAAAGTATGTGAAAGTACCAGAATGCAATAATCAGGTCTGTGGGGAAATCTCTTTCAGAGTCTCAGTCTCAGTAACTGAATAAAGAAGAGAATTTAAAACCAGTATTCACTGCATCTGTTCTGTGTCACATGCCCTACACAAACAGCCTTTTACTAAATTACAGGCATAGTTAATCTATTAAGCGTAACAAGAAAGAAACAAGATAGCATCATATTTTCCATTCTAAGAAAATAATTGCCTGTCATTTTTTTCTCATTATAAAGGTCATTTTATTGTTTGTCTTGGTGACTTTTGGAGGGGCAGGAAGGGAATCCCAAGCTAGAGGCAAGCAAAATGCTCCGGTTTGAGTATTGCAGGGATATCCTGACATCCTTTACAGGAGGGAGAGCTTGTGTGTGTGTTTGTGTATCTGGAGAACGTCACTGCTCACATGCAATCTGGTGCAGCTTGGCAAGCTGAAAGCATGGTGCCCACGCTGCTTCTGTGCAAATGGTGTTAATTCCTGTGGACATCCCTCACCATTAAAAGTGTGGCAGCTGATAAACAGCAACATTTACACAAGATAACTCCCCGCAATGGTTTCAAAATAAACGCTAGAAACCTGGACTCTCACCAAAAGCAGAGTGATTCTGTGCTTGAAGGTGAAAAGGAAAAGATCTAACCCTCCAGAAGTAATTACTCAGGTGGTTGTCAGATTGCAACATTTACTGATTTTATTGCCTTTGTATTTTATTTCACGAATGGATTATACATCTGCCCAATGAAGCTGGGGGAAGAGTAGAAGTAGCTTGACTCCTCCCATTGAGCTCTTATCTTGCTCGATAGAGGAGTCCAGCTCAACCACCTGCATTTTTTTTTGCCAGGGACAGTGATATTTTCTTCTGCTGCTTAAATTTTTATCATCATTTAACTTTGGTTATGAGAATGGTATGTCTGGGTTAAAAAATGAGAGGGTGAAAGTCAGGAAAAACGAGGGTAGGAGGGGCGCATTGGAATGATGCTGAGGTGAGAGGAGAGGAAGGAGAGGCTGGGAGCCAAAAGCCATGTAACTTTGAGGATGCTTCCCACCTCCACAATGAAAGCTGGACCGGCTTGATTGCAAAGATGTTACCAAGAGGAGGGGTTTGGCAACGCAATTTATGACTCTGGCTGCTAGAGATTCCTCTTTGTAATTTTCTCCTTAGTGTGTTGTGCATACCAAACACTTCCCCCACAAAAACAGATAAAGTGCTTGAATGCTACAGAGATCAAGATGCAGCACCTCCTGTTTCACCTCTGCTGCTTCAAAAAGTAACCTAGAAAGTTATTATGCAGCATTTTAATTTGTCATCTGTATTTTAAAATATTGTCTAAACAAGTCTTCATCTTTCATAAAGCAGGAGGGCTTAAAAATCAGAGGGTTCAAAAAAAGTGTACAAATACTTCTCAATATACCATAGTTTCGTCAGCTGTAACTGCACAAGTCTAAGATATAATTTCACATCTCTGAACAACTTTTTCATGTAACATGGTAGTTATAGTCTATTGAATAAACTATTCAATAAATATTTTAATTGATGCTTAATTAACCCACTGTGGAATGCAACTATATTTATAGCTGCTGCTAAAGACACATTTCTAAACAGTAAAATAATGGTATTTTACAGAAATTGAGTACATAATAGTAGTGCAATTATACTTCTATCTGGAATGTGCATAATTTGTGATCTTTTAGGTTAATTCTGCTGGGCTGCACTCCAGTGCTCAACAGTACCAGGCTATGAGCAACAGTATCTCCCTGAGCCAGTGGCTCCTCTTTGCCCCATGCGTAATCCTTCAGCCAAGGACACATACAACAAAGCACAGGTACACCTGAAAGGACAGTCCCAAGTTGCTCAGAGAGTGCAACTGTATGAAAACAACTGAAGACCCCAATCATGGCACTCAGCTGAGGCTACAAGGGAGTTTCAGGCACACAAGTCCAAAAATGTGATGCCAAAATGCAGCTGCTGCCTAGTGCTGGCAGTGCTATCATCCCCTATCATTCTTTTCTTTAAAAAGGAGCTGCTGCTGTGTGGGAACTATCAGGGTTGCATGATGCAGGGCAGCCAGCCTCCTTCCTGAAGTGTGTGGGTTAAGCTCCCTCCTCTTCCTTGGGAGCATCAAAACCTCCTCCTCCTTCCCAAATGACTGCCTAGAACTCCATGTTGCCCTGAGAGGAGGCATGGGGCACTGTGGTCCTCTCAGTGAAAGCAGGTCACCTTTGAAGGAAGGACTGATCTGGGGCTCAGGACACAGCAAGATCTGAGCACAACCCGTGCTGGGGGCTCAGCAATGGGTGGGTTGGGAGCAGGGGGCTGCCCCATGTCAGCTCAGCCAAACAAAGAAGAAAAGGGTCATAAAACAACAGTGTTGTAGGGAACTGGGTGAAAATTCTTCCTTTGCTGGTGTACTGACACCAAATACTGTGTATTTGCTATTCTGACTGCTATTGTACTCAGCATTATGCACAATTAGTGGTCAATGGTATCAAACACAGATGAAAGGCTGCAAGGGCAAGAGGGAGAGAAGGGGAAGCTGCTCCCTTTGAAGAGGCAGAGGATGAGTGTGGAGCATATTCCACAAAGAAGAGTCAGTGTTCAGGCAAAAGAGAAGCTCTTGGAAAGCTTGGCAATCATTCTTCAGCATCAATATTTATTATGGAGGAGCATGCCTTACCCTAACTCATTATCTGGAGATGGCCAATTAAATACTCTAATAAAGACAATTCCCATTTGTTCTATATAATGAGACTGCCCATATGTGTTGTGAACTCAGTAATAACACCACCAAAGCTGCATGCCTGGGTGGTCAAGATCATTTCATACTGCTTGGCTTGAAGAAGATCATGTAAGGACTCTGATTTTTAAAGGCAAGATTTTTCAAATATTTTATCACATCTCAGGTAAACATAAACTGGGGAATAAAACAAATGCACAACTGTACTCACAATGTCACTGTTTAATTTTCCCCCTGTATTATCTCTGGAGCTATTCATATTTGCTGTTGTACTTCAAAGCTGTGCTTCTACCATGCTAAAATAATCCTGTTTCAGTAGTGACTTGAAACATAGCTGTCTGCACTCTCCCAAGCAGCTGCCAGCTATGAATTCTCAGGTGCTCTGTCTGTGAATCTGAAACCCCAAAGTTACAGCTTTTTCTGATTCCATTTTCTTGAAAGTCTGTATTGCATGTGCTGACAACTATTGTATTCTTCTGAAGTGAAGTAAAGCAAGAAAAAAAGAAACCTTACTGGCCAACAACCAGTGTTGAGAGTAGCGTTTCAAATGGGAAACAACATCTAATTGAACATGTTGGCTTGTCTCCTCTGACGGCTCCTGGACACCCAGTGTCCAGCACTCAAGTAAATGAGCAGGCAGCAAAGGAGGCAGTGTCTGTGTGATGCAAAACAGGATCAGGTTAAATTGCAGAGGGTGACATGGAGCACTGTTACAATGACAATATCCATGCATTGCCAACTAGGAATCAACTGGTACCACATCCATTGGGAGGGATGTAGTACCCCTAAGGTGGTGAAGCATGAGGATGGGGCTCCAACAGTAGGACTGCAGGAAATTTAGACAGTATTAGTATGTGTGCCCTCTGGCAAGACATCCATACACTGGCTGCCCAGTGATTTGTAGGTCTGATGGATCTCAGGCCGTGGGCTGAAGAAGACAGAGCAGATGGAGCATTAGCACTGAAAGCAGCATAGATGACAGTTTGATCCACACAAGGGACTTTTTATCCTTCTGGTCCCTGAAGGGCACAAACACAGCCTGGCTCCAAAAAAATCAGCCCAGCAAAGGCACCGCAGGAAACAGGATTTGGCTTCCACATGCATGAACCTTCAGGTGATATTTGGCATCTCCTGGGTAAAAGTGTCCTCAGAGGCAGGTGAGCCCTTGGAGGGTGGACGTACCATGCAGAAAAATGGCACTGTGGGGTTCCAGCAGCATCCCTCCCTGAGGCAGTGGATACTGTCTGGCGTACCACAGCAGGCAAGGCAGCACCAGTATGGCTGCCAAGCCAACAGCGCACCCGCTGCTGACTGCTCCCCAGCACTATTCTGGAGGTAAAGACAAGACAACTGCCCTTTAATTATAGCCCAAAGAAGAAGAAACTATAGCCCAAAGAAGAAGAAACTCCATTGATTCTAATGGAGTTCAACACAGGCCTGAATTTCACCCATTGTCCACCATGCTTGAGATGCAAACAGGCTTTTCTTGAACATCCATAATTTCTTACACCACTGAATTGTAAATATGTTTATTGTGTGGAACGGTAGGAAAACAAGTCTCCATTTATAATTGAATTTCCTCCTATCCCATTTGCTGTAACAACTTAAGGTATTCATGGGCTGGGACATGTACAGTACGTGCTTACATCTTTGTTCTCACAAGGCAGCAGGGCCACGCCACAGCTGGTAGGACTTGTGCTATGTTGTGCCAGTAATTGTGCCTTGCAGGAAAAACCTCTCACACTGTCCACCACAGACAGAAAGGACCAAGTACAACAATTACTTGTCATTTACTATTTTGTTATAAAATGTTTCAAATAAGAAGCTCCTCTGCTGTATTAGAAGGGGGTGGAGTGAGGCATGCTATGTATTCTCTAACAGAAGGGCTATACATACATGTGGTCAAGATAGAAATATTGAAAGACTAGGAAAGTATAAATAAACTCAGGGCTGGGGGAAAAAAAAAAGAAAAAGAAAATATAACTGGGTAAGAGACAAAGCCTGAATAGAGAGATGAAAAATGGAAGTTACTTCAATTGTCAGAAGATCAAATTTAGTCATATAAATGTTTTTGTCCTTGCAGACAAGAAAAAGGCACCTACATTGCACACAGCTTTTTCAATTTGGATTTATTAGTTTATTTTGTAATTGCATTTTTAACCTAGCCAGAAAGTATCAAATATGAAATTTAAGCAAACCATCCAATTCTTTCTGAAAGGAGGAAGGCAATACTTTAGCTTTATTGTCTTTGTCAATATTCCGCTATGTGTGTAGCTTTAATTAGATTCATAGCTCACATTAATATTGTGGTACCAATTTCTCAGGAGTCACATCAGTATTTCTCAAACTTCCCATCTGAAAACTATTAATATTTCAGTGTTCACTGATTTTTAAGACTGATGATATTTGAGTTGTTCAGAAAATAAATGAGGTTCATTTGGGATCACATCCTTAATATCTGCATGTAACTGATATCTGGCTTCCACAGCTCCTTCCCTCAACACAGAGATAAGCGAAGTAACAGCATTACCTAATTGCTACTGAAGCCCAGGGAACCAAAGAAATAACAAGTATACTTTCTTAAAAGAGTTCTTGTACATGAATGTTCTCAAAAGCCTCACCTTGCATATATTGTACTGGGAAAAGATCGTGGGTAAGTGGAGAAAGTTTCTAGAGGTGTTATGTTTGCCAGCTGGATTGAGTACATCCCCTTGAGTCACACTGGCTACAGTCAAGAAACATAGAGGCACAGCTATGGAGTAATCTGACCCTTCCTTGTTCCTGGTGCACTCCATTCCCATCAGCCAGCCCCATGAAGAATCAGCAGAAGAATAGATGCTTCCCAGACTCAGACCATGTGTGTTCCACACAGACAGACATCAGCCGGGTTTAGACCTGTTACACATTCACACAACTTTGCAGATTTTGGAGTCCCTGCCCAATGATGGTAGATTTCGCTTTGATACTGTAGATGGATGCAAGGAAAAAAGATTTTTTTTTAAAAGAAAAAGCTAAAAGTACTTGCAAACAAAAAGTAATGTACTTCTGGTTATAAGAGTCTTTCATACTAGTGGGTTCCTGGAAAGAGTTTCATAAACCACCATTAGGGAAGAGCAGATGACATTTCAAAGTCAAGGAGCCTCTTTTCTTTTCCCTGAAGCACTTCTATGAGCTCAAATTTAATTTTTAGACATGGTCAGACTGGCCTGATACTGTCTAAATTTAATCTGAGTGGCAAGTAACCTGCATCCTTGAAGATCACACACTTATTTAGGTTCCTAATGTAGTTCTCCAAAGATGTCATTCTTCTTGAGCAATATGAAAGAGCTCCACTGAACCTCATCTTAGCAAATTGCAATTGTGCTCAGCATTTCAAGCCTTGTTATCCTGAGCTTGTTCCTCCCTTGGACCATCTGCTTTTCTTAGGCCACTGGAAAGGTCCTTCTCAACAGAAAAGTGCCAGGCAAAGCACATTAAATACACTCCACCTCTCAAAGACTCTCTCCTTTAAGGTTAGACCAGCTAGGGAAAACCAAACTCTTCTACTTCTTGCTGTGGTTATCTTTGAGGAGGGAAATAATTTTCTAGCACTCAATCTCTTACCAGGTCTTGTTCTTTAAATGTTTGTGCTGCCATCTTCCTAAAGACCCAAATTATGCTAGGAGTACTGTGCTAGGCACTTGCCTACAAGTGTACAATTTTCGATTACACTGAGAAATAAGAGTTGGGAAAACATGACTGACATGAAGAAGCAGAGGGAGGCTGGCACTGTTTCCATGGACTGGCTGTGCCCCCAGTTTTAGGTATGTTTGTAAGTATGTAAACAAATACTTAGTTCAACAAGAAGGGTGAGAAATCTGATTTAACTGTGTAAATATGCAGTCAGATACTGTGTGTGGAGAAGCAAGTGATTCCTGATGTAAGCATTCATGCACAATTTTGAGTAATGACTGATTTTAATGTTATGTAAATCAGATCTTCTAGGAATTACTCTCTGGATAAGACATGATTAAATTAAATGCCAAAACTTAAATGTATTCTCAAAGCTTTTGGTTAGATTCCTGTTTACATGGTGATTTATTGTGCTCATGAAGGCATGACTACTACTGTTCTGCTGGTTGCATTCAATGATCTGGCTATGGAGAAAATGAATATTTCTGCATTGCTAAAATGTTTTATAATCCATACTCAAAGGACTAGCAAGCAGATAAAAGAAAAAAGATGAGATGTGCTAGACACATGCTCCTAAAGAACAACACAATTTTAATCTCTTAAATGTTGTGCCACAGTATTTACAAATCGTTCAAAATAAGACAAGATGAGCTTCCTCTGCCAGTCTTCTGCTCCCTGCTGAGAAGTTCTTAGCGGTCAGGACAAATAAAGCCAGATGAAATTGTGAAGTCTGCATTCAGAGCCCTGTCAGATCAGCTAGGTGGACACCTACACAGAAACAGTAACCTAATTTTACCAAACTGTGACCTGGAACTTGCAAATCTTAAAAGTGTGAAAAAAGTGAGAAAATGCATAATTTATTACAAAACTGGTGATGCTGCAAAATCAGAAGGTTGGAAGGGCTGAGCTGAGAAAACCTACATTTCTGCAAAAAATAACTGGCTTTCAAAGCATTTGTTATGGTGTAGAGTGTAAAAAGGTTTAAAAATAGCACAAAATATGGAACACAAAAGGCAAAACTGTGACAAATAGCAAGAGTATTAGGAAGCATTTGTAATCAATGAAAGTGTTCCTTCCACAGAGAATCATAGAAGCTGGAAAGACCTCTAAAGTGGGTTATGTTCTCATTTTTCCTCTAGTCTCAGCAGTTCTGTGTATATCTGGTGTGTCTATCTACAAACAAGAGGAGCAGGGATGTACATTTCAGTCTGACAGCTCAGCATAAGGAGATAGAATGACCTCTAGCTTTTAAAGGTCCACAGGAAGTTCCACCTGAACATGAGGAACAACTTTACTGTGACAGTGACCAAGCACCAGCACAGGTTGCTCAGAGAGGCTGTGCAGTGTCCTTCCCTGGAGATACTCAAAAGCCATCTGGACACAGTCCTGAGTAATGTGCTCTGGGGGACCCTGCTTGAGCAGGGTGATTGGACCAGAACACTTCCAGTGGTCTCTTTTAATGTCACCTGTTCTATGATTCTGTGAAAGCAAACAAGAATTAAGATGTGGCTTTGGAAATATTCACCAGGAAAGGTGCAACTTCAACCCTGATGAACAAAGCATATGTTTATATGGTCAAAGTATTTTCCAAAAGGAAGCTTTATGAACAACCAACAACCTCTGTAAAGGAGAGAAGCAGCCAGCCAGCCAGGAGCATTTGCATCCAGCCATTACTCCTGATGTCAGACCTCAGAAATCCCTCCCAGCAGCATGTCAACTCTGTGCACCTGGGAAGGCTTATGTTCAAAAGTCCTGCACACAGGAAAGCACTTTGTCTTCTGCAAGTTTTGAATTGCCAAAGTATTTGAACAAATAGAATGATCCCTTAATATCAAATCAAAGTCAAATCGGTTGATGTTTTTCTTTTCTGATACCAAAAATGAAGTGTGCTTCAGGGTGCTATGGTTATGCACATTATTATGGTGTACTCCCTCTAGCCTCATTGTAGATTTGAATTATTCATGAAAACATACCTTCTACATCTGTGGATATGGCAGATGACACATTTCCAAATGAAAGGTCTACTTTGTAATGCACAAAGACCATTTGTGACAGAGAGAATGAATAAGCAGTCAGGATATGGTTGGCACAGGTAACAAGATGTGTTTGAGAGACTGCAACAGCCTTGACGGAGAGATTTTACATGTCAGGCTAGAAGTCCATTGGAAGAACAGTGAAAAACAGAAGAGGTTTAGGAGAGCTGGTCTGGCTTAACACTCAGGATAAACCATGTCATTATTACACACAAACAGTAAAGTATGAAGCTGTAGCGTAGGTATTGATCAGTGATGGTGGAGTTTTTGTGTAGGTCCTCAATCAGGCTGTATATGAGATCAAGAATATACTCTAAGATGATAAAAAGCAAGTTGTAAACAGAGACCACTGGAGCCTTTACCCTGCAGTCTGCTTCCTACTCCCACTGTCCAGTTCTTAACATACCACCCCAGGAGTCAGTGAGGTCACAGCTGTCCAGGTATTGAGCTCCGAGAACCCCCAGGTCCTCACTGGGCTGAGGATCACTTAGACATCAGGTCTCTGCCCTTGGTGGTGTTTGGCCACCAGCCTGCTCTGCAATGCATCAGTACTCCTGTTGTGCCCAAAGAAAGATAATGTTAGGGTCAGACCTAAAATTTTTGGGCTTCTCCAGGAACTCGGTGGACAGCAGCTGGGAACGTCCCTCCCTGCAGGTGCTGGGAGTACCAGTTCCATGCACTGTAAAGTAAGCTAGGTGAAGTCCCCTAATTTGGGGAGAGAGAAGAAGAAGCAGGAGTTGGAATCTCCTGAGGAAGGAATGTTTCTCGCCTGCTGGAATTAGCCCTTGCAATTAGAAAGGAGTGTTATACCTAGGACATTGACTGCCAGGCTTTCCATGCTGATGTGAATTCATCTGAAAAGAGTGACTTTTTATATTTCGGTTTTGCACACATATACAAGCTCACATAAGATAAGATTGCAAGCCCTGCAAAGAATAAGTTTGTGAATCAGCTTGTACAAAAGCAAATATAGCTTTGGGCTATGTTTAGAGGTCTGAGCCCTTCAGGCAGCTCAAATGACCTCCAACCTACAAAACAATAGAAAGCCATGTGCCGTGCATGCAGAACTGAGCATGCAAAGGCCAAAGAAGACACAAAACCACACTGAACTTAGAGTAGTTATAATCGTGGGAGGCTGATGGAATGCCACAGGCATCTTTCAGCTCTGTCTTAGTCGAATGTGAGCCTGGGGACACTAACCTGGCATGAAGGTCCTGGCAGAGAGAGGAGACACACCACTTCACATCCCTTAGTCACATTCCCTCCAAACTTTGGTGTCCTGCCTCTGCCTTATTATGTGTTAAGCAATTTGAGGCAGACAATGCATAAATTATCATAAACTACACACATCTTTCAAACTATATCCTTTTGAAAACATTCTTCATTCACTCTCAAAAGCCTCGTATCTTATTTAACACAGTGAATGGGATTGGTCTCCCACTCGGGAGCCTGCCAGCGCATGGGGAACAAACTGTACCTTAACATATTATGAAATCCACAGCCCAGAAGTGAAAGGGCCACTGCTTTCATAAAATACTGATTTACCCAGCTCTGAAACCATGCTTTCCCCCGGCCTTCCCAGATCTGCCCTGCAGAGCCCCTTTGTGTTCAGTTTATCCTTCACCCAGGCACTCCCCACTTTTCCTGGATCCTTCAGTCTCCCTCTCTCCTCCTCATTCACACATTGTCAACACTGAAAAAAAATAAGTTGAAAGAAGCAGCGTAAAGGCACTACAGATGATTTATGACAGGCTGGGTGCATCAGAAGAATTCACTGGAGCAAAAAGGCTCTGGACCTGGAAGAGGTCAACCCAGTATTTCAAGTGCTGTCATTGATCCCAGGGACACATTATGACTGGTGCCACCAGTGAAGTGCATTCATGTGTGTACCATTTTATGCAGCAGAACCAGAGGCAGCAAGGCTCCTAATTTCACCTAAGCTGCAATGGGATTTGGGCACCTAACTCTTAAATGCTTTTGTAAACCCCAGTGTAAATGTCTTTGATGCAAAGAAAGAAAAATCTCTCCTATCAATAGAGCGCATCTGTCCTGGTTCTTAGACTGCGCCAACACTGTGCAACATTACACACCTAATTAACACCCAACACCTCTCCTGCTCAGACCCTGGGGTGTGCTATGCCTGTCTCTGTGTATGTGACAGAAAGGAAGGCGGAGTGAAAGCATGTCTTGAATTTTGCCCTAAAAGTGCAAAAATAGTGAAGAGATTTTTTTTTATGAGTAGCATTTAGAAACCCACTGAAAAATTAATAACACAGAACTGAGGGTGCACTAAGTGAAACACAGTAAGGCATTCATGCCACTGGATGCCTTGCATCATCCACATCCTCCTTTCACTAATATGACACAGAAGCAATATAACTTTATACTTCTGGAATAAGTTTTAGGACCCAAAGAAATTTTACAAGTATTAGTTTAATAGCAGCTCTGAACACAAGGCAATGATCAAGCAGGGAACTAGTGACAGAACTAAGTAAAGACTCCTTTTTCCCCCTGAAGTAGGACTGCTCTGGAGCACCACCATCAGCCTTTTCCCATGTCTCAAAAATGAGGGTTTTGCATATTGTTTTGACCTCCTATCCCTTATGAAATCACCCTGGAAGAATACAGACAGCTCCACAGTTGCTTGAAGCCATGAGTTTATTTTGTTGTCTCCACTAAAAGGCACATTGATCATTTGGAAAAGCCAGAAAATAATCTTGATAGAATAAATAAAGAAAAGCAAATATTTCTCTTCATGACCTCAAAGCCAGTAGCTAGTGAACTGTGAGCCCTGAAGCTGATGAACGAGTGCAGCAGGGACAGAGCTCTTAGCGGTGCTTTGATCCGCCTGAGCTACAGCAGTCACCATGAGCAACTGCTGCAGTGACGGCTGCATGTCACCAGAGAGAGGGGGAAACAGTGGGGGGATGCTTGCTGATTTAATATAGCTACAGATAGTGGAGTACAGGAGCCTATACAGATGATAGTCTTGCTGTCTTTCAACTTCTTTTAATATAGGTACTGTGATTCATACTTTATAACTTGTAGAAAATAGGAGATAATGCTTTGTGTACACTGAAAAAGAGAGATTTCCTACCTCTCACTGCTCGAAGCACAGCTGACCTCTGACCCATCTGCCTGGATTGTCCCTCTTCTGGGAACAAATCCTGCACTTTGCAGAGCCAACATGGCAAGGGGTTTAACAAAGCCAGCAGGGACTTCCAGTCAGCAACATAAATCAGACTCCAGAAGGAGAAGGGTTGCTGGTTTAGCCCAATCCCTCTTCTCTGGCTTTATTTTCTTTTATAAATGGTGCATTCATGTTCTCTGACAGCAAGCCTCGGTACCAGTGAAGCGATGAACTTCTTTATATACAGCAGCAAGTAACAGCTACAGCTCTAGTAAAAAAGTTTTATTCAATTACAGAGTCTGGAAAATATTTCTTCTAGAGATTCTTGTCCCTTTTCCCAGACCTAAGAGAGTCTGGTAAATATTCAGATTTCTGGATTCTTATATTGACAGACATAAGCTGTTAACTTGTACATATACTCATTTTTAATTTTTCTTCTATTCTGAGAGACATAATGAGGATGCCAGAGGAGAATATATTGCCCTAAAAGGAATATTGCTCTAGAAAAATAAATTATACTAACATCTAATTTAAAAATATTCCTCCTTAATGACTTTAGCATAACAAATTTTACGTTTTTGCCCAACCTCTGATACAGCAGACACATATCCTTTAATGTATACACTTATTTTTCTTTATTGGCAGATAACTCTGTTTAAGTTTGAGAAGAAACTGAAATATTAATTGTTTTTTAATTCAAAGGTATTACTAAACATGTAGGCTGATCAATTTGACACATTTGGAAATAAGCTCTGGACAAAATCCAGTAGGAATCCTAGGTTGTTTTTTCTAGTTACAATTTTTTCATTGTAGTACCAGATTAATTTTGACTGTGAATCTGCCTTATCTTGTTCTACTAGTCATTTAAGACTTTTTCTATCTTCTGACATTCAAGAGATTCTTCTTTTTCAAGAGATTCTTTCTTTTACTTTATATGAATATGAGCAGAACCGGTGGTGATAGATTTTGTGCTCTGCCCCATCACCTGGAGGAGGAGTTGCTCAGCTTTTTAGATGGCAGGCACATACGACATTGCATTACCTTGAGTGTCACTAGTACAGTGTGACCACATCTTCAAAAGCACGTTCTGTTTAGTGGAAATTACCTGCATAAAATGGATTCTTAGATTAGTGTTAAAGCCTTTATTTTGTTGTTTTAAAAAGTACCCAATGAGGTGTTACTCCTCTCCCCACCTCTTCCCACCTCCCTCTTTTCTTTCTAAAACTCAGCTGTACCTGTTGTCAGAAAATTGGCTTTTACACTTATTTAAGAGCAATTTCTTCTACAATCAAGTAACCAAGTTGTATAGAGGGTGGAGGGAACCCCAGCACACACAATTACAGTATCAGACAATTACGCCAAGCCTCTGTTGTGTGGTGTGTTTCTGCCAGGTAAGAAGAAATGACATTTTCAGTGTACATCCACTGTCCATTTTCTAAGTAGATCAAACACCAGTGCCTATGTTCTTCAGCCAGAAAAAGAATTCAAAGGCCCTAGAGCAAGCTTTTTTCTTTTTTTTTTTCCCCCTAAGTCATTGAAGTCAATGGGATTTGATTACATGAAAGTCACTTATTTGGTTCAAAATATCTAGTGACACAGCAGCCTGCATTGGCTGAACAAGGTTTAATGCCAGACTGTGATGAAAAATAACTGCAAGGACCTGCTCCTTTGTTCCAGCAAAATGTCACTGATTTGGACATGGTTCTTGCCTGAATAAGCTCTGCAAAGTAGGTGTTCTAGCTGTCAAGGAGGTATATTCCATCTGTGCAATTTTTGCAATAGTGCTTTCTGGCCTCACATTTTCCAAGCACGCCCTCAGAACCTGGCATTTTTGTCATCTTCTCAGAGAAACAAGTCATGCAGAGATGCGTACTTTTTTTCCCTTTATCAGTGGAAATCTCTTTTAAAGCACCTTGCTACCAGCCAAACTGGTTTGAAAATTAGAAAAACCATAAAAGAAGGGAGTGATTACAGGAACATAAGGAAAGAAATCATTTGTCTAAAATACTGAAACCTCTTCTTTCTAGGCCCTGCGCCAAAAGGTGCTTGTGGCAAGCAGGTAGAAGCCCAGCATCACATAATAATTGAGATTAGAAGTTATCTGAGTCTAAGCCCCCCGATCAAGCAGGAACAGGCAGAGCAGTTTGCTCCAGGAAATGTCCAGCTGGATTTTGAATTTCTCCAGGGATGAAGACTCCACAACTCCTAGGGTCAACCTGTGTCACTGTTTGACCACTCTCACATTAAAAAAGTGTTTTCTTCAGTTCAAGTGGAATTTCATGTATAATTTGTGCCCATTGCCTCCTGACCTGCCTCTGGGCACTGCTGAGAAAAGACTCTCTGCTATCTTCACTCTCTCCAATCACGTATCTACACACATGAATGAGATCTCCCTCCCTGAGCTTTCTCTTCTCCGGGCTGAACAGTCCCAGCTCTCACAGACTCCCCTCATAGGAGGGGTGTTCTAATGTAACATTCATCTTAGTGTCCCTTCACTGCACTCTCTCTAGTATGTCCATGCCTCTCTTGTACTGGGGGAGCCCTGAACTGAACACAACACTCCAGGAGAGGCCTCACCAGCACTAAGCAGAGAGGAAGGATCACCTCTCTCAACCTGCTGGAAATGCTTTTCCTAATACAGCCCAGGGTACCATTGTTAATTTGTTTTTTGTTTGGTTGGTTGTTGTTTTTTTTCTGTGAGGACATGTTGAATGTTCACCTTGTCCACCAGAATCCCAAGGTCCTTCTCAGCAAAGCTGCTTGGCCCCCAGCACATATTGGTGCATGGCGAAGTCATTTCCCTCAATGTGCAGGACTTGGTCTTTTCCCTTATTGAAGAAGTGACTTTTGCTTGCAGTCTCCAGATGTTTACCAGTATGCACAAGGAATATATTTTAGTTGTGTTTCTTGAGTACTTTTCATGTGCCATTGTCATCACCAAAGCATCATTTTCCCTGGCAATAACCTGACTCATATGCTGAGCTGGAATCACTTTTGCCTCTCCCAAGCCTGCATTTGGCTCTGCATAACTCCTCTTCATGATAAATTCAAGTAACGCATACCTCTGCACTGGTGATAGCTGTCTTGAGAGGGTGGTAAATAGTATTGCTATATCCCCAAAAGGAGATTAAAAACAAAACAGGGAGATTAGAAACAGCTGTTGGGGGAGTGGAGATGATGGGGTGGAAAGAGGACACTCCCAAGGCAAATATGACTTCTGCATCATGGTTCAAACTAAAATAAACCAAACTAATAATAGAGGGAACTAAAGGGATAGTCACTGGATATAAAATGTGACTCAGAAGGACAGGACAGGTGGTGCAGGACATTGGACAAAATGCTGTTTACCTTGTGGGGAGAGGAGCTGAGAAGGCTCTGACGGCTCCAGAAGAGCTTCTCCTCTGCATTCCTGGACAGCAACTCCACCTGCTGCCCCAGAGTGAGGAGCAGACTAGGAGGGACCATTTCCAACTCCACTCACATTTTTCTGCCCCCTGGAAGCTGCTCACTCCAGATCACAACATAGCTGCTGAAACAAGGGCAATATAAACTTCCTCCAGACTCTATTTTGGATTGGTTTCCCAGCCCTGCCAACACAGCCCCTTACTCCCCACCACCACCCAGTGTGGTCTTGGCCCCTCACCTCCATGCTACTTCCTCTTCTGTTTCCTGGGAGCTGCTCCCATGCTCCTCCCAGCCAGGAGCAGAGCCAGGTTAGATGGACAGGCCATACCAAGACCAGGGACTCACACTCAGTTTGGTCCAGTCACTGCGGTACTCCATTGGCCAAGCTTTTGGCTACAGGCAAGATGAGGAGAGAGAAGGATTACTGGGATGACATATCTATGAAGGACCTCTGACCAGGCATGACTCATTCATAGAGGACAGCACTGGAAATTGGAAGCATCTCTAAAAAGGGGATCAATGTAACAAGAATCAATCACTATATAAGCAAAGAAGCTGAAGAGAAAGTTATCAGTCTGTTTCTCTGGTGGCTCATTGTGGAATTAAACTCAGCAGAGCCTCTGTCTCCCAGTTCCAGACAGCAAGCAGTGACTGCCATGGGACAGTCACAGGTCTTGAGTCCCTGAGCAGGAGGCACCCAAAGTCATCACTTTGTTTAATGAAGAGACACCTTCATTAAGTGCACATGTGGGTATGCATTACATAAGGATAGGTTCCCAGAAAGGTGCCATCAAGCTCATTATCTTCTGAATTAAAAACTAGCATTATACAAAAGCTACTACATTGATTGATTCATTGCTGGGGAAAGCTTGTATTGTTGTATGAAAATGGAGAAATTGGAGCAAAAATGTGTTAACAGAGACTGCTGAAGTAGAATTGCTGACTGTGCAAAGCCATATGGTATTGTCACAAACTAGACACCATCCCTCAGCCAGGCTCTAAGGAAACTGGTGAAAATGCTGCTTTGCTTTCAGTATTTCATGTCAATGGTTATTCTCTGTGGGCTTAGGGCACCCACCATATGAGCCATCGCTGCCAGTCAGCTTGCACTGAAAGGAAGCTGGCTCCACCATAAAACCTCTGAGGACAAACTAATACAACACCATTGCTTCTAGTGTTAACTCCACAATATGATTTCATTACATGCTTGGTGAATTTACTAGCTGGATAATTTGAACCCATTGATTTATAAATTCTGTCTTAATTATAACCTTAACATTATCATTGCATTGTTTTATTGTCAGTTGGTCCAGTAAGAAAGACTGCAGTAAGTGAGCTTGACAGCCAGGTCAATGTGTTTATTTGCCTGTTTGTACTTATTAAAAAAATGCAGAAAAAATGTGTGCTAATAGCTATTTAGAATCCCAAACACTGGGAAGAAAAGCCATGACACATGCTAGATGTGTTTGTCTTTTTTCCCCTAAGTAACTTACACAAGGCAGAAGACACCACCTCTCCCACACAGATAATGAGCCACACTGACCAAACAATCAAAAGATGAATTATTGACAAGCCACTGCAATTTCACACTTCATCAAAGCAGCACTGATTCCCCCAGTATAAGAGACAAAAAAGCCCAAGGAAAGTGAAGAAGAAGAATCATCAGGAGAAAATATTCTCAGGAAAAAAGTGCGCAAATCAGCACACATTCAGAGAAGTACTATTGAAAAAAAAAGGACAATAGTTTTTGAGACTTTTCAGGGATTTTCTTTGCTTCAGGTCTTGACAAAGGAGGAGAGGATCTGGACACAGAAAGAGAAAAGGACATGAAGTAAGAAAAACTGTTTTAGATGTGCAGCTGTATTGCAAGAGGCCCCTGCACAGCACTCTGCACTCTCTCACACCAGGGAGAGTGTTCCCATTTCCCTAACAATGCACAGAAGGTCATGTCCTCTGACCTTGTGCCTCTGTCATTTATTGCTGGTTGCTGTTGTTTACTACAGTGCCAGTGACAACCGCTTGAGATTACTCTGCTGCTCTTTGTGCAGGGAGGAAGCTGGTGCCCTCCCCCAGCTGTTGTCACAGAAATGAAATATCACAAAGTGATTACCTTGTGTGCTGCACAAACCGGGGAAGTTCATGGCACTGCTTTGATCTTTTCATCATTCCACACGGTCGTTATCTGACTATTCAACCCCTGCTTGACAGCTTGGATTATTGGAAAGAGGGACATTAATGTATTTAATATATACACGCAATCAGAATGCTGACTGTTGACAAGGTTAAAGAAAAATAATGAAATGTCATAATTAGCGAAATATATTGGCCATTAAAATAAGATGCCTCATTCTCTTGACACAGACACTAACAAGAAAAAATGACCTTATTAAAAGTCTTCATGTCCCTCTAAATCAAAGGCATGGATTTTACAGTGCCGCTGGCCACAGGTTCTAACCAGCAAAACCTCTGAGAGATGTGATGCTGTGAGGCACTGGGAGGGAGTGTCATGCTGAATTAGAGATGGAGAACATCGCTGAAAGGTCTGTACCAGCACTTGTCTTTGCTTTAAACCTACACCAAACCACAGACCCCTGAATTAAAATACCACAGCATGTCTAAAGCGAGCTCTTCATGTGTGCTGCAGCAGCAAATGATGGCAGGAACTGACCGTAGCTGAAGCAAGAGTTACATCAGCTAAAAGTAGCCAGTAGTAAGCAGCATCATCGAGTAGATCCCAGAACAAAATTTTTGGCTTTCTCCGTCTTAATTGACAGTAGGCTGTTTCCAGTCTTAATCCTTTCCATTATTCATTCTTCCTAATTGCAGAAGAGGTAATTCAGTAGTCATTCATAGCACTATTTGAATTCTGGAGAAGGCTGATGATTTACAATCTGCTATTCTTATTGGCAGTTGGTGGCTTCTGGTATTTTGGCCTAAAATCTGAAAGCCATTAGAGGGTGTATCAACATTACAGCTACAAATACATCTTTATGGTTTGAAAAATATTTCTTCTGTGGCAGCAAAACACCAAGATGCTGTAACATTAGAAGGAGGTTGAACTAATTGGAACTGCTTAATGCATGCTCAGCAACAGCTGGAATAACAGAAAGCTGTATCTGACTAGGAACAGCAGATGTTATAAATTTCATCTGGTCAGATACGATGGCTGATAGGGAGGTGCTGCTCCACATCTGTGAAATATTGACCAGATTCCACATAAACTTTCTGAAGCAGGCATTGCCAGGGTGTTTAGAAATAGAGGAGAACATTTGCTCCAGAAATGTTGACAAAGGAATATGTAGTTCTCAGACAGGCTTCAGAGTAGGATGAAAAAACTGCAATAGTGTAGAAAAGCTTTCTAAATGCCAATGGTGAACACCAATATTATTTAAAAAAAGTGTGCTCCAAACATCACAATATGCAATTTTACAGCCAGAGATTAGGCAATATTAGAACTAGAAGCAAGTATGGATTTTTATTTCAGTAATTATGCCACTGCAGTTTCTGGTGTGGATGACATTAATTATACTCTGTAAAAATGTCTCCTGTATATTATGTGTTCATAAAAGACAAAGTTAGGTGGGCATAAGCCCATCAATGTTATCAAAGCCATGCAGATAACAAAGACAGAATTCAAAGAGCACTTGCATGTTGTTTCCATGGGTTACAGATATCTGAGTAAAACAGCAGCCTGCAAAAACCTCCCATGAAGCCTCTATGCCCAAAACACCATCAGTGTTTCTGGTTTTCCTTCAAGCAAGCTATGGGCAGAAGGACTTGTGGGTGAGTTTTGCACAGCATCCTGCAGGTGAGGGGATTTGGGCAGGGAACAGGAAGTCCAAATTCAGATTGTCCTGTGAGCACTGACATGCACCTCCCCAGTGCTGAGACCAGCTGTGTGCCCCCTTGAAACCCAGCAGTGCTGGGCTGCTGAACAGAAATGACAGACCAAGAGGAATGAACCTGAGGGTGGAAGGGGAATAAGGGGAGTCTTGCCCCTGTGACTGCATGCTGCAGAAGGGGATGGGGACGCCTGGCTCCAAAGGCTTTTTACAGACACCACGTGTAGGAAGGAAAGCTTTGTTCTTTAATTCTCTTAATGAAATTATTAAATTACCTTCCACATATTTTCTCTGGCTGTGACCAACTTGACCCATCTGACATACATCCATAATAGCTTGCATATAGTTTCTGACAGATCTCCACAAAGTCTGTCATCCTTTAAACTTCCAAGACAGTTCTGTTGCTTCAGAAGGTGGGGGAGGAGGTGAGAAACTGCACTTGGAAGAGGAGAGCTGACATAAGCCAGGCTTCTGCCATCTGGACTAAGCGCCAATAAGAACTCTGCTCTTCCATTGTTTCCCAGTTTGTTGCAATCATATTTATTTATTCATGCCTTCAGTTTATTTCTGTGAGGACCATTGATTCTAGTTTTAGATTCAGTGGCACAAAGCTACATATCAGTCCCATGCTCTTTTCACCCAGGGGAACTGCAAGGAAAGTTTCTTTCAACCAACTTTATAATGAAAAAATAAAGAAAATTTGTCAAGCCAGGCCTTATGCTCCATTTTTTTGGGGGTGAGAGACACATAAAAGAAACAACTTTCTCATTCCTAAGTTGATCAGAATTGGATCTGGATTTTGAACAAAGTACCTTTCATGTTTTCCAGATATTCTGCTTCTGTTCCTGCTCTTCTGTTCTTGCTGGCTGCATGTGAGGAAGGAAACTGTACCTGCCAACAAGCACAAAACCAATCAAGAAAGTCATCTTATACCAGGTTAAAGTGCCCTGTGAATTTCAGCCTTAGTCACTCTAGGCATTAAACTACTAGGAAGCACCTTGTGGGTATTTCAGGCAAGTTGGATTTGGTGCTGCCTACAGTCACATCCTGCTTTTATGACTTCTTATGCCACTTTCTTTGTTTTCGCTCCATGACTAGCCCTCTACCATAATTTCCTGGGTCTCCTGCCCTTTTTCTTCTTCACAATAGCAGCAAACCTGGTATATGGGTGTCAGAAATCCCTGGGGCTTACAGGAAGACAAAGAAAGTCACTGGAGTTAACACACACAAAAATAATAATGAAAAAAAAACCAAAAAACACCCCAAAAAACCCCAATGCAAAACCAAACCTTTCATGTGCACCTCATTATATCATTATACGTGTGTGAAGCCTTCAGATGCTGGAGTATACTCAAAACCAGTGCTCTGCAGGCTCCATACCCATCTTCTTACCCCAGCTGTCTTGTACTTTAATTGCCTTCTGTCCTCCCCTTTTCAGGGGAAAAAGGGTGAAACACAACTAACCTGCTTAAATAAAGATGATAATATATAGAGAATGCAGGTATGCAAGCCTTATATGCACAGCTTTATGCTTCTTGTTCAGTTGTCTTCATTTCTTTTTCTCCTGCTCCCCCCCGCTGTGGCCATTTAATCAAGCTTCCCTCCCAAGAGTGATTTTTTTATACTTTAGGAGATGTATTGCTGCAATCACTTATCCTTCATCTATTTCTTATCCTGACTCTTCATTGCTTTTTTTTCTCCCCATCCTGTCTCCCCTGGGTCTGGGCCTGTTTGCTCACTTGTTTGCATCCCACCTTTTGGCATGAACTCAATCCTCTTTATGTCAAATGTTCAATTCTCTGAAGTTTGAGTGGATTCCAATCACTTTGAAAAAGGTGAAAAGTACAAACTTCTCAGTTGGAGCACAAGTGAGAAAAGAGAAGAGACAATGGGTTTGTGAGGTGCCTGGCTGTCAAGCACAGCTCTGCATAGTGTCAATCAAAATACCATGGCAAATAAGTAGAAGCACATGAGAGAATTGTCCACAGATATTAAAACAACACAAAGAGCCATCTACTTGCTAAAGAAACATACTGCATACCACAAGTGGCTGGCATGCTTGCACCTGCTAAATATTTTTTGGCACGTGTGCTGCCTGCCTGCCAGCTTGAGGTCAGTTTGACAAATGTATTTATGGAGTCACATCTTTGACTCTGCAAATAATTTCTTGCGCCCATGCTGTAATTACAGCGAAGCAGTGGAATTCGACAAGTTCATGGTTTGTTGACATAATGTGAAAAGAGCAAAAACCTTCCTTAGGAGAATGGAAATTGGGCACTGATCCTCTGCACTGATTAAATGAGTTGAACTCCAACATGCAAATGATCCCCTGGAACAGGTTATTGCTTTACTTGGAAATGTCTACAACATCAGGCTAAGGCCTAACAGATAGCTGTGTCTGCTACATTGCCAGCCCTCAAGAAATCATTCTGGGTCAATCAACAGGAAATGTTTTGTCTGTTTGAATCCAGGTCTTCTAAGAACTAGGAAGGAGATGACAGCATCACCTAGTGCTGGAGAGGTACAGGACACTGAGGATGCAGTAGGGATCAGATCTGACAGTCTATAAGCTTTTAGTATTAATTAGCTGCTGTTTCTGTTCCACTCAGTTACATCTGACTTCAGCTGGAGTTCTGGGTGCTAAACACCTCCTGAAATTGTCACTAAGTCCCAAAACAAAAAAGTTTGCAAAAATGCTAGCCTAATGGCGAATGCAAGCAACGATATAGATTAAAGACAAAATGCAGGTTGAAACAAGTTTGGCATAAGAGACCTTTAGAAAAATCAAAAGCAACCCCCTGTTAGACACCAGATCAGTGATTATTGGGTCAAAATCCCCTGTGAGGTGTGTGTATGAGTGTGTGTGTTTGTGTGTGTGTATGTGTTTGTGTGTGTGTGTGTTTGTGTGAGTGTGTGTTTGTGTGAGTGTGTGTATATGTGTGTTTGTGCAGTGTCAGGGCTGGGCTGGTACCAAAGAACCAATGACTTTACAAAGGTTTGTGTGGGCAAAATCTCTTGAAGCCTGAAATTAAGATGTACACTTGATAAAATTGGACCAGGTTATACCACCACCCACACTTGGCAAAATGAGTATCCAAAATAAAATCTAGCATCTTGTCTTTAGAAACAGGATTCCTACATCAGCATAGGACTGCACAGAAAAGCAGCATCACTGCATGTGAATAGCAGGTGGGTTGTCTGGGGGCTCACAGGGACTAAACAGGTACATATGTCCTGAAGAGGGAGAGAGTGATGTTGGTTGGAGTCTCCCCTTCTCACATTAACATCGCTGCTGCATCCTGCACAGCCCCCCTCAGCTGCACTGAGCAGCTCTGGCCATTCAACTACACAGCTCACCCTGTTTCTCCCTCCCCTTCCATCCACCGGCACAGCTGGGTCTATCCCCAATAAGGAGAATTAGATTCCTCTCATATGATATGGATGTTTAATGTTAAACAACAAAATTATTTTGTTAGGCGAATAAAACACAGACAGATTCAGTGATAACCAAAATCTTCCTGTTGCTGTCAGTGCATTTGAAAATGTCTGCACTGCAATGGGAAGATGCACTTTATTTAGACTGAATTCGCAGCCTGAAAGGAAACAGTAAGCTCTTTAATTTAGTGCTGTTCTTTAAAAGCTTCTCTTTGGTAGTGTTAGAAAAAGACTTCTTCCATAAAAGGAAATTTCTAAATTAATTCTCCAGCTGGTAGCACTTTGCTGTGCTCATAAAGATGCTGCTTACATTGAGGAAAGAGAGATTTTAACAACCACTCCTCAGCCCCACCTCCAGAACTTCTTTTATTTTGCTTGAAGAGGTGATGATATGACCCTGGGGAAGTTGAGCCCCATCATGGAGAGTGCTCTGCCAAAAGGTCTCAAAGGGTACCATGTGCACACGGACAGTATGAGCAGTGTTTGACCTCTCTAATCTAAAATGCAGGCTTTGAGCTGGGACGAATCACTCTTTCTGAGTACTAGGGAAATGTGGGACTGGGGGGGACAGGCATATAAATTCTGGCAAAGATTGGAGAAACCAGCAAGAAGAGCTGCCATTACTGAAAAAATTGCTCTTTTCTGACATATATTCCAGGTATTTGTCTATATGTATTGCTTTACCATAAAGTGGGTGAGATCACAGATTCCTAGAATATAGGATTGAAAGTATCTCATTATTAAAAATTGCCAGTGATTAAAGCTCATTGGTCTCTGAAAGTACTCTGCAGCTCAAACATCTGTGCTGTATTTCCTCTACTGTAATCTCATCTTCTTGGTCCTTGTTCACCTAAGGCAGAATATGGGTGGGGCATAAAATCAACCACCACCCTCTTTATGATGATCTTATAAATATTTGAAGACTGCAGCCTACATTTCCTTCAGATTTTCCTTTTCTGTACTATGCAGCCCCAGACCTTTTGTTTTGTTTTGGTTTGGTTTTTGTGTTACATTTTCTGGAGTATCTTTGTTGCTTTCCTTTAGGTTCCTTCCACCTCTCTTCAAGGGTGGTATATAATGTACAATACTACAGTGAAGTGGAACAACTGTATTAGATGTTTTACATTATAAACCTCCCATTTAAGTGTCCTCACTTGATTGTTTGGGGTTTTTTTTGTCATCAGCAGAGCACCTACTTCAGTTTTTGGTGCATTATCAGCTCCTTCACATGTTTTTCATCAGAATTGGTTCCGACATATTCATTTCCATACCTGCAATGGATTACTCCGAAGCCTATGTCCTCACATAACTCCATGCTGGCTATTTAAGACTAGTCCTCTGATTTGTCATAATCCCTTGAAATTGTACTCGTCTTGCCAGTGTGGTTCCAGTCCCTTCCAGACTCTCAGCTCCAGTTTATTTCATCATCCAGTTCTCTAGGACTGACCCTTGTCAAATCTCACATAGTCTTCAGTTAGACAGTGAACCATTGGTCGCTACCATCTGACTTCACTCTTCTAAGATATTCTGGTGCCCATCATACCATAGCTTGATCTGGACAATATTTCAGTGGCCTGTAATCTAAGACCATGTCAAAGCCTTACTGACACCAAGATACATGATTAAATTTTCTGGGGTTGCTTTTGATGGACAGGACAAAAAATGTTTTCTTAAAAGCACCTGAACACTATCCAAAAGCTGCTAAAGGAACCAAGGGCTAACAGATGGCAGAGCATGAGTACATGTTGCCCTTTCAGAGTGCTCCAGTTACAACTCTGAACCCAGCTGCAGTGAAAATGGAGACAAGACTGGGACTCACTGATTTAAATTTATTCGCCTAAAAATTAGGGACTTGGTCTGTGCCAAGCAGGCCCTTCTCCCCTGTCAGTGGAGAGGCATAAGCACTGGTCTTCAACATTGATCTAAAATTAAGGCAAATCACCACCAGAAAAGCTAATTTCTTTGGCTAGCCAAACTAAGTAGGTAATATGAGGTAAGCTAACTCCCTCCTCTGTGTCATTTGGTTCCTTCATGCTGTGGAATTTCATTAATATGAAGTATTAATATTCTCACTGACCATCAATTTGACATTTACAAGACAGATGGGTTCTCACTATGCGCTCTTACCAGCTATGTTCTTTGAATACCATTCTAATATCAAGAATAAAGGAAAAATGTTGGGTTTTGTTCTCACTGCTACACCATAGTGACTGGAAATTTATTGTTTGAGGACAATCAGGCCATTCCTTTTGTTTAGGTCAAGGCTCAGAGAAAGGCCCCAGAAAAGCAAGTCTTGGACTGAAATTTCAAAGAATGAACTGGACATCTGTTTTCTATTTAATAGAAAAACTCTTTCTAAAGCATACAGAACTTCCTTGAAGTTCATCCATCAGAACCAGATTTTAGGTTATAACCCAGCCATCAGACTGACAGACACAAGGACAGTTAGACCAAAGAAAAGAAACACCTTTGCTTAAGTCGGTGTACTGGAACATCCTCTTCTGCTTCTACAGGTGAACTTCATTCCTGGTTTCAGGTTGACCCACAAGCAATGGCACATGAAGAAAACTATCCCTGAAAGTTTCATCAGAAAGAGATGAAAGGGATGTGAATCACCTCCTAAACAGCTGCAGTTTACAGTACAGCTTAACAGCGTGACCCCGGGTCAATGGCAGTTCCCATAACACACTGGGCTGAGGACTCTGGTGCTTTAGGAGCTGACTCATGAGCCTTCCTGTCACCCTTGCTTTGGGGACATGACTTCTTGAAGGAAAACAGGGCAAACAGCCATGGAGATCAATCTTAAGCTGCAGCCATGGTGTGTCAACACCTCTGAATCATCCAGCAAGCTGCACTTGCCCTCCCCAAACACTTCTGCACCAGCAGGTTGACTCCACACATTTGCAGGAGCTGAGCACTCTGCACCCTCCAGGAGTAACCCAACCACAGTGCAGGAGGCCTCTCCCAGGAGACCCATACCAGGCTTTGGTGTGCATTTCTGGTGGAAGGGCTGGTGGGGCTAGGAGGGTGCCGGTCTTAACAAGGTTCCTGAGGTTGGTTGTTCTGCAACCCTGGTGTAAAGCTGCCTGGACTGTGTCCTGAATTAAGGAAAATTCTCCAGGAGTTTATGTAACTATGCTCACACTGCCCAGCCATGTGCGTGATGGCATGCATTATAAATACCCATGTTCAGGACTTTACTCTTTATTAAACAAGCAATGCTTGCCAGTCCTGGGTCACTGCTACAGAACCTACTCTTGCCAAATATCCAGGCAGTGGTATGCCATGAGTGTAAAAGCAAAGTCCAGCATTCAATTTTAACAAAGCAATATGCTTAACCTCACTAGGTTTGAGGCGGAAGCCAAAAATTCTTTCTATAAATTGCCACAAAAGCACAAATAAGCCAGGGGGATTGCCCAGCATCCTGGTGCATGCACTTCCCTTTTCGGTTCTCCATCCCTTTTCTTTTTTGCTGCTGTAGTCACTTTTGCACAGTGGGAGACTGAAGAGATCATCCTGAGCTACTGAGTTCAGTTTGCCCCAGCTGCTGTTCAAAAGGTCCACAATACAGGTATGGGTTCAAAACCACGTGGCAGTACACAAAAAGTGAGCTCAAAGGCCCAAATGCTAGATTTCCCAGAAAGAGCAAGGGTGAGTAACTCTCCAGCTCCTGTGGGACTCATCCAAGAGACTCTCCCTGTACTACCAGCTGAATGAGGAGCCCGAAAAAAACCTATCTGGGAAACTAGTGCCTTTAAAGGGAGTCACTTGTTATCTGAGCTCCTGCAGCACACCAGCCCCAGCCAGCTGAATGACTGCCCAGCTATTTGCCACTTCCCGGTCTCAGGCCTTTTATGTGAAAAGCTGTTTGCATCAAGCCAGTGATATGAAATGATACTAAGGCTTCCTCTAGCTATGACAATGGAGCAGAGGGGGAAAGGGAGGAAGGGAAGAACGTTAGAAAAAGTTTACTGAGTCATTCTACTCCAGGTTGTGGCAAAAGGCTGCTCTGAATCTAAGAAGGGTCTAGGATGAGAAAGACAATTCTCATTTTAGCAATTACATTTGGAGCCTTACCTGGTCTTCTTTTTTTTTTTTCTTTTTTTTTAAATCTTTCTAAGCTACTAGAAATTCATGTGTGATTAGTACTGTCATTATTATGCAGGACAATGGATTTTCAGGCAGTGCCAGGTGGTTTGGCCATGATGAAGATCACATCTCTTCCAAAGTTTAAAACAGTGATTTGGGTGCAAGTCTACAGAACAATGGAGAGTCATTTCCAGCTCTATTGCTTCTCAGTTAGGATTGTATTAAACAGAATAATTACATGTATTATGGAGTATAGCTTTACTATGGAATAAAGGGGTGCTGTACAGCTCCAGAATAGGTTTGCAAGACTTCCATGCATGGGGAGGTAACATGTGTCATATCCAGCTCAACCCAGGACTTTGCACAGGTCCAGTTACAGATCTTCGGCATTATCATCTTACATTTGTAGGCTCTTGTGACATGAAATAATGAAGGAAAATCAGTGAAAAACTGAATAGCTACCAACCCCTTTGCATAAAATCGAGTGGGAAAATGTAAATCTATTCTCTCACATAGTGTAATTTAGCTAAGATTACAAAGAAATGAAAAGCAATGTATCCAGTGTCCAGAGCAAACCTTTTCAGGGGGACACCATTCATTAGTAAGCCTTCTCCCCATACAAACTGCTCTTCTTCTCCCTTACATGCTTTCTGTCTTCTCACAACTGTTAGTTTCAAGGTTAGGATAACAGAGTGCACATCCCCAGGGAACCAACAAAATGGGTATGAAGTATTTTACATTCCAGAAAGAATGAGTTTAGCTCAGACATATTGTTTACACAGACAGACCTCACAGTCTGCATTAGATTTACTCGTAGTCTACAGGTTTATCTGTCCTACAAGTGATTTCATCTTACTGTAATACATTGGCTTAACAGGACACATCTTTTGCAGATCCCTTCTGAGAGTGTGCACTGGTGCTCCACAAATAACAGTGGTAACGATGTCAGTGATGGTCAGCAGGGCAGGCATTTGCATTCTGCCTCAGTTTTAAGGAACAGAGGCCTATTTTCAAGATGAGTCAACTCATTTGATGCCAAGAACAGTTGGCAGCAGTGTTACTAAAGCATGTATGTTGCCACATTGTGTTCAGTCATTTTAGTTTTGCAATCATAGAGCCAAACAACAGGATGTGAGTTAAATCACCTCTGATTAAAGCTCAGGCTTGTTTTAGCTATCAATGATCATCAAAGCTACCCAAGAATGTGGTGACCTTGGAAGAAAGTTCATGATATTTTCGTAAAAAGATTCCAACAATATTCAGTCCTTCTAGAAACCTTCTAGAGAATTCAATAGGGGGCTAAAGGCATCAGGGTGAAATTAGTAACCTATTTCACTTCTCTGAAACAGCTTCACACTTGCATTACAACTGAGCACAGATAAAGTACCTAAGCTAAGAACAATAATAAAACAGTATATGTTTATTATAACAGGATAAAACCATAATAGGACTTGATGTTATTCATCTCTGATGGTCTTTGTGTAGATTAGGCCCTAAATTGCTTCCTCAGTGAAGCTGGGATGTTTGCTGGAATAAGCAGTAAGCAAGGGATCAGGAGCTAAATTATTTTCATGATGAAGTCGCTAATAGAGAAAATGCGGCTGTTAAGAAATGATGGTCCAAATGGTTTGTAATGCCTCCTTAAAAAAAAAAATAAAAGAAATAGAAAGAAAAAAGACTGATATCATAGGGAAAAGATCATTTATCCAGTTGCCTATGCTTCTTCCTAGATATCTGAACCTGGGCACTGTTGGAGGCAGACTGAGGCTAGAGGGGCCCTTGGTAAGGACTTGTTGCCCCTTCTTACAGTAGGACTGGCTCCACAGTGGTCTCCCTCATGTCCTTGCTAATACCATAGTGATAATCAGAATAGTGACTATATTGACTATGAAAAGGGTTGTTCTGAATATCAAGAGGGCTTTTTCTTGGAAGGCACAGTGCTATTGCACACATAGACATAAACCTGTAGTTCACTGCTTAAGGGGCTGTTCACTTTATAGTCTGTACAGCTGGCTGAAATCTTGCATACAAACAACTGAAACTGAGGCTGATTAGCTGCAGAAGAAAAGACCTTTACTTCCTTAAAGAAGGTGCAGCCAGTGCATTGACATAATCTGTACTGCTTTCATTTAATGAGCTAAATAAAGATTTCCTAGATTTGACCTTGTCGTGTTTTATGACTAGGAGAAACAGTTTTGCCTCCCTATCTCAAAATGGCTTGAGGCATAGTCTCAGCCTTGCCTTGACACCACTTGCATCTGTGTGCCTATAGGTCTGGTAAGACATTTCTGTGATTCAGCTTTAGTTATTCCCTGCTCAAGGCTGTACTTAATATGTAGGGAAGGAGAGAACCTCCTAGAAGCATTTTGAAGGGGTTTGACTTTTTTGTTTGTTTGGTTTGGATTTTTGTTGTTGCTGCTTGTTTGTTTTTTTTTGTTTATTTAGTGTTTGGCTTTTTTCATTGTTGTTGTTGTTATTTTTGTAGTTGGGTATTTTTGTTTGGGTTTTTATTTTTATTCCGTCTACATTCCTTTCTCCTCCATTCTCCCTTGAAGAGTACCACAGGGAAATGTGATAACTAGGCACCATTTTGCCATTTAGTGAGCCAAACAGGAATGGGAGAATTATCTCTTGTACAGGTGCTTTTTACTCCAGGGGAATTCAAGTAGCGCAAGCTAATGCTAACCTGACAGCAATAGGTGAAATAGAGGGTCCACAGCACCACACATGTTGGTGTAGGAATGCCATTAAGCAGCTTGGTGTGAATCACGTTTCATTGATAATGAAATCAGCCTGCTACATTTCCTCTGAGAATGAAGTAGCAATAAGCAGAAGCAGTCCCTCTCCTACCTAAAATTTACTGAAATTATGCAAAGAACTCATCACTTTGAAATATGAAAGAAACTTCATGTCCTTCTCAGCAGGACAAACTCAATTAGACAGAAAAAATGGAACAGCTGCCTTTTCAAAGAGACAGATGACCTTATGGTGTAATTTTCACACTTGGTCAATCAAAGCTTGTGGTGTGATTCATTGACCATGAGAATGAAACTAGAAGAGAGACACAGTTAAAAGGTCATTCTCTCCTATGGATATAAGAGGCTTAAGTAAAATATTACAAGAGCACATGGCCCTCTTGCAAGAGATGTTGGCCATACCTCCACCTGCAGTCTAACAAGAGAAAAGAAGAGAGAAAGCATTGTGCAATAATGCCCAACACCAGGTACAGACATTAATGTTTTGTCCAGGCCCCTGTGATCAGTGGTGCAGCTTTCATAGCGCTGAGCTTTTCTAGGGACATTGAACCTGGCCAATGAAGCCAATTAGAATGTGTGTGTTGATTACAATGGACAGGCCTGTTGTGAAGGAGAACGGAGAACAGCTGAACAGAGATGACAGCTACAGCTTAGGAAAGCAGGTGTTGGGATTTAGCTTCAACTGTTACCATTTGCCTCATTTAAACCAGTATTCCAAGCCTGGGGACCTATAAATACAGTAACGGAATGAAAGCCCCCATGGAAGAATGCGCAAATAAAGCCAGAAAGCCTTTTCAGTATATAACAATGTCTCTTGCTTCTTCATTGCAGGCAGCATGGTAGGCATGGGTAGGACCAGAGCAGCCCTTTCCACTACAGCTTTGGTTTTGGGTCCAGGAGGGCAATTTCATCTCTCCTGAGCAGAAATTACAAGGGGGCAATGGTTTTGGGGACCATTTCTCAAAAGGGAAAGGTGATCCTTCTTATACCCTCTCATCAGTGAAGACAATGTGGTGATGAACAGGCCACTGTTTGGCATTAGGAGAAATAACTTGGGAAAGTGGAAGTCCTTAGAAACCATGCTGGGGAGAGAGGGTTGGCCTGAGACAATGACCTGAAGAGCAGAAGGAAGCATCCACCACACACTGCGTACATATATGGGGTGACCCATGGCCTAGATCTGAATGACTATGGAGAGGGATGGAGGAATATTTCACACAGGAACATGGGACATCACTGCTGGTAGCGTGGCATCAACATGCAGTTAGGTCTTGGCCGCATTTCTTTCCATCTGTCTATTCAGTGCTGAAAAGCTGGTTGCTCTCTGCAATGTTGAGTAAACAGGTGGCTAACTCTGAGTAGAGAGAGGTGCTCAGTTCTTCTATTCACCTACAGGAAACGTACAGGCCAAAAGATCCTAATCCCCAGCTCTATTGTTGTTGCTTGTTTGCATCTTTCTCCAACCCGTGCTGGGTCACTGCTCTCAATGGGCTGTTGAGAAACCTCCCTCCACAGTTTCTGTCCTGTGCCCTATGAGTCCCTTTCATAACTTCCAACCAAGCATGCAAAACACCCCTCCCACTAATAAATCATCTGCTGGGTTGGAGAGAAGTTTTGACTGGAACCTTTCCTCTACAAAACCCACCAGTCTGGGTACACTTAATGATTTTGATTTTATCAAATCCTATTGGTTTAAAACTGTAACACAGTGATCCCTCTAAATGCTATTCAACTTCTTTTATTTTTACAGTCTTTGGGGAGAAAAAAGTAATTTATGTTAATTTTTGGATTAAAATGACATTTCATTACCAAACACATAGTTAAAAATACAGAAATTATAGCTCAAACTCAAAATTAACTGCAGTTCTTCTTCAGCTTTCTGAAACTGTTTCCCAGCTGTACTGGTTATGCATGCAGCTCTTCCTCCCTTTGCCCTAAAATGCCTCTGGAAGTCCAGTGTATAACACATGCAATAAGGAAGGCAGACAGACTGTTTCTCCATGGTACTCATATATTAACCTTGTTTGATTCATCTGGAATTACCCTTGTTTGACTCTCCTACAAGTCTGTTGACTTTGACTGAATAGAGATTTACATAATTTCCTCATGGGAATTTTGAAAGCTGATAACACACTGCGCTGAATGTGTTATTTTCCTATTTTATTTCCACAGCAGAATAAATCTGGAAATACTACTGAATATTGCTGCACCTGATGGTTTTTTTTCTATCCACATTTGATTCAGGCAAAAATCACATCATAAAAGATGTATCTACAATCGTTACTTGGCTATGGTTAAAAAAGAAAGAGCACTCGGATGCCCATCTTCTTTTCTTATCTTCCTTGAAGATGAAAGAAATATTAATCAAGCTATTTGACAAGATCTTACCATTTTATACAGTGCCAGGAAAAGGCAATTGAGTGTGTGTATCTGACTGAAGGCAGCAGCACAGCTATGACAGCCTGCAGTCTTAGTACAAGACTCATAAAATTAACTGCTCCCAGCTGACCTCATACTCTGCATTATGCAAGGTGTTCATTATATCCCAGAAGAATGACAGAAGGTGGGATCATCAGACTCATGAGAGGACAAAGATGGAAGTAGATTTAATGATTTCTTGTTTGGAGAAGCCAGATAATAGAATAGCTATAGACCTAATGAATCTGGTGAATGATCTCCAGTCATGTCTTATGTGGCCTTAGGTAATGAAAATGAAGTTTCTGTATTCAGAACCCTTGTTTAAAGTCCTATTGAAATGTCTCCATTTAAATAACAGCAGGGAGTGAAAAGTACTTCTATACGTGCACAAACACATGGGAAGGAGTTTGCCATTAGGCATCTGTGTTTTTCAGGTCTTGTTTTTCCTATTCATACATCAGGAATAGCAGAGTTTACCTCACAGCCAGTGTGTCAAGATGCCTTGTGAAAGAATGAAGAAGATGCAGTGCTGCATTGGGAGCTGTGAGAGTTTACACACCCAAATGTTTGGGCCAATACATGATAAAGTAAATTAGTTTTATATATTTCCATCATCTTTAAAGTCTGTGTAAACACCAGCCTCTAAACATAGCAGTTTTCCTCCTGTGACAAATCTTGTCTGATATTTGACATTTCACAGCAGGGGTCTGGCTTTTTGCTCATGCCTTAAGGAAATTAACTGGTAGGAGTTTGGCATACATTTTCATGGGGAGAAAGGTTACCAAATTCATGAAGCACTGTTTAACACTGCTACTGTAGGAGGCGAGCCCTAGGAACAAAAAGCACAGCAATTTTATAACACAGTGGTCATCATTAGGATCCACAGAACGCGCACAATTGTACCTTTTCCTACCCTTTTCTTCAAAGACCTCAGTGAATTGTCACTGTGCCAGTATCATGGTTCATTTATTTTCCAATGCAGCCTACTTTCAGTGGAACCTAAGATATGTAAAATGCTGTACTAGCAATTTCAATATTTTCTTAATTGATACATTCCCTTAGAGTCATTCTGCATCACTGGAGCAGATCAAAGAAGATTGCCTTTCCCTCTCAGTCCTGCGGCAGAGCCAAAAACATCCTAATTCCAAGCAACACAGGAAGATTTCTTAAACACCATCATCTGAATTTTCCTGAGTGCCCAGTTATCAGTACACATTGTTCCCTTTGCTCTCTCTTTTCCCTGTTCCCTCATGAGCCATTCTTTTGTCCTTTTGCTTCACCTGTACTATTTCATGTGTTAACAGTCATATTTCTGGGGGTTTGTGTTTATTTTTTGCCACATACTGTTGCTTCATTTTCTCTCTTTCCTGCATGCAAAGCCTATTTTACTATTAGCTATTTTTGTGCTCGGTCATTCTTTGGTTACTTCTCCTTTCTTTCAGCATACCTCTCCCATTTTTACCCCTTGCTCTTCCAATTTTCTTTGTCAATCTATGTTATTCTTTCCTACTGAGCATAGAAAAGGAGGATTGTCATGATGACTCTGTAGTCTTGCACAAACACCTGAAGGACTAGTGAATACCAGAGCCCTTCTGTGTCACAGCCTTGCAAACACAATGGTACACAGTCCCTGCTCAGGGCATTTGCACATCCTTTCCCCAGGGAAGGATTTTGAAAACCTTCCTTCTCTTGAAAATCTCAGGCTGAACACATAAAGGGCTGAAGGGGTGATACTACTTGCTCAGAGATATGGGTTGAGGTTGTGGAACAAGGGATAGGAATTACTTTCTCATCTCCCCATCTGGGACATTAATGATGTGATAGAAAAGAGACAAGAACTGCATCAGATTTTTGAGCCCTGTAAAAAATAAACAAAGAAACTGAAGCAGCATTTGCAATTAGCAATATCACAGAACCACAGAATATGCCGAGTTGGAAGGGACCCACAAGGATCATCAAGTCCAACTCCTGGCCCTGCACAGCACCATCCCAAGAGTCACACCATGTGCCTGAGAGTCTCATCCAAACACTTCTTGAACTCTGTCAGGCTTGGTGCTGTGATCACTTCCCTGGAGAGCCTGTTCCAGTGCCCAACCACCCTCTGGGTGAAGCATCTCCTTCTGAGATCCAACCTAAACCTGCCCTGACACAACTTCAGGCCATTCCCTCAGGTCCTGTCACCACAGAGAAGAGATCAGTGCCTGCCCCTCCTCTGCCCCTCATGAGGAAGTTGTAACTGCAATGAGATCTCCCCTCAGTCTCCTCTTCTCCAGGCTGAACAGACCAAGTGCCCTCAGTCACTCCTCATATGGCTTTCCCTCAAGGCCTTTCACCATCTTTGTTGCCCTTCTTTTGATGCTCGCTAATGGCTTAATGTCTTTCTTATATTGCAGTGTCTAAAACTGCACACAATATTCCAGGTGAGGCTGCCCCAGTGCAGAGCAGAGCAGGACAATCCCCTCCCTCGAACGGCTGGCGATGCTTTGCCTGATGCCCCCGGGACATGGTTGGCCCTCCTGGCTGCCAGGGCACTGCTGACTCAGATTCAACTTGCCATCCACCAGGACCCCCAGGTCCCTTTCTATGGCACTGCTTTCCAGCATCTCATTCCCCAGTCTGTACAAACAACCAGTGTTGTCCCACCCCAGATGTGGAATCTGGCACTTTTCCTTGTTGAACTTCATATGGTTGGTGATTGCCCAGTCGTCTGATTGTCAAGGTCTCTCTCCAGGACCTCCCTGCCTTCAAGGGAGTCAACAGCTCCTCCCAGTTTTGTGTCATCTGCAAACTTGCTTAGTATTTCTTCCAGTTCTGTGTCCAAGTCATTTATGCAGATGTTGAAGAGCTCTGGGCCCAGGATGGAGCTCTGTGGAACCCCCCTAGTGACAGGTCACCAGTCTGATGTCACCCCACTCACTGTTGCCCTCTGTGATCAACCCGTGAGCCAATTGCTCACCCACCACATGGTGTGTTTATCCAGCTGTGCTGGACATTTTGTCCAGAAGCATCCTGTGAGAGGCAGTATTGAAAGCTTACTGAAGTCCAAAGAGATGACAGCAACTGGCTTTCCTTGATCAGCTGGGTGGGTTACCTTGTCATAGAAGGAAATCAGGTTTGATAAGCTGGACTTTCCTCTCATGAAGCCATGCTGGCTGTGACAGATGCCTGCATTGTCTTTCAGATATTTTTCAATACCTCTCAGAACAACCTTTTCCATAACTTGGCCAGGCACTGAAGTGAGGCTGACAGTCCTGTAGTTTTCAGGGTTCTCTTTCTTGAAAATCAGGACAGTGTTCACCAGCTTCGACTCAGCTGGGACCTCTCTGGGTTCACAAGATCACTCAAAAATCGAGAGAGGTTTAGTGATGACATCAGCTAACTCTTTGAGGATTCTTGGATGAATTCCATCAGGCCCTACAGATTTTTAGGAATCCAGCTGGAGCAGCAGATCCTGCACAATTTCAGAGAGTTGATCATTCTCACAGTCGTGGTCTTCCAGCTCAGGGCACTGAGATGCCCTTGGTCCATAATCCATATTGAAGACAAAGGCAAAGAAAGTGTTAAACAACTCTACCTTGTCTCTGTTCCTCCTTGTAATGGGCCAGTGACATTTCTGTACTGCCTATTGCCATTAATGCATTAGAAAAAACTTTGTATTGTGCCCCACATTTCTGGCCAGCTTCATGCAACAGTCTGGAGTTTTAAACAAGACAAGAACTTACATTTTCCCACTCTCTATTCTGCTGATGCTTTAACTTCAGGCAATCCTAAAATGAAATTCTTCTGTGCCTGATGAGAGAATTTGAAATGGCCTGCAGTATCCTATCCTCCCTCCAAAGTCAGACCCTTTGGTCTCCCTGCCTATTGCACTAGAGATTTTAGACTTTGTAATGAATAATGCCCTGAAGCAACCATCTCTCTAAGACCCCAGCCATTGCATATCAGCTCCTAAATACCTGCCTCCCAGGGCCAGGCAGCACCAGTGTGACTTGTGTGCCACTCTCTAGACACTTGGGTCTTTACCTCTGGCTTTGTCTTGCAGGTGCTGGATGTAGCCAAAAGACACCATGGTCAATTAACAGTGGTTCCTGATAATTCTGCAGAAGTCTGCAAGAAAATGGTGTCACTTCAGACAGGGACCAAAGCCACTCAAGCAGCCGACCCTGAGTAGCTCTGTTGTGTTCTTTGCAGCATGGAAATCTGAGCAGTGATTAGCATTTCTCTTCTAGTGTATTTTTGTTGTTAATGAGCCATTTCAGTTTCTAGTGTGATTCCCTAAGAATAAAATGCAGGACTGACTGAGCCCAACTTACAAGGCTGTGATGCTTGATCTCTTCAAGTGTCTTTTCAGCACAGTGGGGCTGCCTTTGAACTCCCCTCTGGCTTTCTCCTCTGCTAATACAAAGAGTAAGGAAGCAAACATGCATGGCTGAATCATACTTCTGTATTTTCCAGGCAGCTCCTGAATCCCGGAGCCGGCTCAGAACAGAAATGTCAGGCGCAGCAGGTCTGGCATGTGGGTGGATTTACTCAGGCGTGGAAATGAAACCTGGGCCCAGGAAGCAATGCTTGGTGGCAACGGGACAGTGCTCAGCCTGCAGCTGGAGTTGTGGTTCAACCAGCCAGGGTGGCACCTCATTGATGGGAAGGCAGGCAACCACCCTTCCTAATTTTTTTTTTTTTTTTTTTTCCTCCTGCACTGAGTATTCTGATGGATTGACTTCAAGGCTTCAGAAAATTAAAGGGAGAGAAATTAACAACTGAAGTCACATCTAAAATATTTTGAAAAGGTGCAAAATGAGTTAATGTCTCATAATTTCTTTTTACTCTCATCAAAGTAGGAAGAAATCATATTTGTATATGTGAATTTTGAAATGTGCACAGGCACTCTGGCTCTTGGTATTTCACTGCTATTTATTTTTAATAAGGAAAGCAAACAAGAAAAGGAAAGCATCTGTCAAGTATGCGAGCACCCTTTGAACATGCTCTATATATCTGTGAGAAAAAGACAGGCAGCTACTCCCTGCTCTTAAAGCCAGAGGGAAATATACTCTCGAGCAGGCTAAATCTGAACAGCCCATACTGTGCTCCTATCCTCACACTTCTCTCTCTGCCTAAAGAAAGGAAAAGGCAGTATGTGGGCTTTAGAATTTGGTAAGAGATTGCTATTGCACTGACACTGTTTCCCTCAGATAAATTAAGAAAACATAACAAAAGGGTAAACAGCTGTGGAAAGAGAGAACTCAGGGCCACCAGTATCAGCCCCTTCCCACTGGCTATCCAGCTGTAGCAGTTCTGTCAAAACTTGCAAATGTTACTGCAGAAACTTCACAAGCAAATGGGATGTACACAAGTAAAAAACTTACTGATTTTTATAAAGACCTAACTCTGTTTCTTCCTTGTTTGACAGCACATCTCTGTCCATCATTTCATGTCACATCTAAACTGACAAAACTCTTCTGAACTGATGCTATGCTTTTTTGCTCCTTCTAATGGATCAAGACTGGCTATGGGTCCTAGATGCAAGAGTTTCAATAGCAAAGATTGCCATGGACATAAGGATATAAAATTTCTTGATTATGGTTTCATATGACTTCACAAAGGAAGATGAATCCACCTTTAGGCAAGTGCTATGCAGGCAAAAGTTGGCAAAACACTGTAAGGCAAGCAACAGCATTATGAAGCAGCAGCATCCATTTTACAGACTATAGCTTAGATGGACAAAATTGTTCCTAGACTATTACCTACACCCACCTGGATGAATTGCTGCATAAATAATATGCATAATATCTTGGCATACAACAAAAAGGCAATGTTGACTTTATACCATTAACTGGTAAATACAGCAACAGGAAAAAAAAGTCTTGTAAGTCAAAAACTAAAAGTCATTTGGTAGCCTGACTCTTTTCCCTTTCATGGCATCGGTGGTCTTTCCAGAAGGCTTCCTGGAAAGCTGTAATTTGATCTGGAAGTGTTCCCTTCTTCCCAGGTTTTTCAGGGCATCATTATAACCAAGGAACCATGGCCAAGCTTCCTGCAGCTCTCCTGGTCTCCTCTCTCTCTGGGATGTTACCAGGTCCATGCCGTCCGTGTCTGACCCTGTCCACAGGCTGTCCACAAGAACCCTGGTGTACAAGGGTGAGCAATGCTGTGTCAGCTCCTTGGATTTCAGCAGTGTCCGTTCTGCATGTGATTCAGAACCACAGTCTACCCACATATATCTATATAACCATGCAATCCTGCTTTTGTTATCCTTGCTGTTCCTCCCACCTTCCCTCCTTTTGCCTGTGTCATTAGCTTGTTGCACTTCAGCCACAAGTAGCCTATAAATTCTTCAGGACTTCTTATGCTTCAGTATCTTCTTGCCTAATTGGAATTACCAGAACACAAATAGTCACTACAAAACAAACACAGACCTCAACAGCTGGGACAAATAAGATGAATACTTGTTTGTAATTTCAGCCCCTAAGGTCTGTTTGACCTAGAAACCCATATTCACTTTGAGCAATTCCTCTTGTGCTTTCTGCTTTAGGTCAGAGTTGAAACCGAATCAAACTGTAAGGAAACACAATAAATAAACAGAATAATTTAATGATCCGAAAGTCTGGTATGTTTACATTCAGTTTCCTCGTCAGTTGGCAGCCAGATAAAATCAAAAGAAATGAAGAAAAATTGAAGAAAAGAATTGCTACCAGAACATCCTTAAAGGAAAGCATTTCATATATCACTGCTTCTTGTAACATAGTCTTCCACAGACTGAGAAAACTACTAGTGAGATGCCAGGAACACATGCAGTGTCCTTCAGCTTTGTAACACAAAAGATTGGGTACTTCATCAGAGGAGAGTGGTCCAAGGAAAGGGAGTTGGCTATGTCTACACAGGGAGATGAGACTGGAGTCTGTTAGTAGAGCTCCACACGCCCCAACATGCTGGGTTAAGGAAATGTGTACTGAGTTGTACACACCCAACACCAATGTGAGACATCCTATCTGTGTTAGCCTCCTGCTGAACAAAACACAATGCTGCTCCTCTGCATGACCTGCAGCCTATTTCCTCGTTGTGGGCCATGTGGCCTTCGCCACTGCATAGGGCACTATGAGGCTGCTGGCAGAGGACTTAGGGTTACAGATCTAGGCACACATCTGGTCTATCACCTATGCAGTACAGAGGAATTTCTTTGGCTGACATTGAATAGTATAACATTAAAGTAAAAAGAACATTAAATTAAACAGCAGAACCCAAAAGTTTGCTGGAGTGCCACCCTCAGCCAGTCCTGGGCTCCCCACTCACGGCATAGATGTTTTCATGCCTAAAATGTCCTCTACAAAGAGCTCCCTGAAGCCAAGGTTAGTTGCCTGAACATCCAGTGCTGTCTGGACTTCTCAAGGCACCTGATGTCTAATCCATGGCTCAGCCTTCTGATGGGATCATAGAATCATAGAATGGTTTGGGTTGGAAAGAATCTTTAAGAATATCTAGTTCCAATTCCCTGCCATGGGCAGGTACACCTTTCACTAGACCAGGGTGCTCAAAGTCCTGTTCTACCTAGCCTTGAACACTTCCAGGGATGGGGCATCCACAAGTTCTCTGGGCAACCTGTTCCAATGTGTTACCACGCTCACAGGAAAGGATTTCTTCCTAATATCTGAGCTAAATCTACCCTCCTTCAGTTTGAAGCCATTACCCTTTTTCCAATTACTACATGCCCTTGTAAAAAGTCCCTCTCCATCTTTCTTGTAAGCCCCCTTTAGGTACTGGTAGTTTTCTTGGAAGTCTTCTCCAGGCTGAACAGCCCCAGCTCTCTGAGCATCTTCATTCATGACCCTCCTTTAGACTCGCTCCAGCAATTCCATGTCCTTTTATGTTGAGGGCCGCAGAGCTGGACACAGTATGCCATTTCGGGTATCACAAGAGCAGAGTAGAGGGGGAGAATCACCTTCCTCGACCTACTGGCCACACTGCATTTGATGCAGCCCAGGACATGACTGGATTTCTGGGCTGCAAGCACACATTGCCGCATCATGTCAAGCTTCTTGTCAACCAATACCCCCATCCTTCTCCTCAAGGCTGCTCATAATCCATTCTATGCCCAGCTGGTATTCATGGTTGGGATTTCCCTAACCTTCATGCAGGACCTGATAGGATTTGTGTTTCCAAATGTGATGACAGCTGTGTTTACAGCAATGTACAATCAGAGAGGCTTGGGAGCTAGGATCACCCTAGCTGATCGATGGGCAGTCTCACACTTCTTTTACAGAAGGGTACCCTAGCTGTCAAGCCATGGGTGGATTTTGAAGAAATCTCACTCATATATCAAAATAAACTTGCACTCAAAGGTCAACAGGATGAGGAAGCTCATTATCAAGCATATTTGAGCTTGCAGCAATCTGCAGATCTATTTGAACGTGGTCTGAAACTGGCTTTAGACACTAAGAAAACAACTCCATAACAGCCCTTTGTCTAAATTTCAGCACAGGAATAAGTTATCAAAGCCAGTATGCCTTTAGCATGGATTTATTTTCTTCCTTGCTCAACACTTTTTTTCTCTGACAGCATACTTACCCAACCAGCTGCAAACCTCCCCAGAGCTGCAAACATAGTGATGAGTCAGTCTAACAGTCTCCAGCTCTTTGCCTGAAAATCTGGCATGCCTGCTGATGTTACAACATCAAATCAGTTTTTTCCCTTTCTCTGATTTACTTTAGCCTATTTAGCTCTAATTTACACTCAGAAATTATTTCTCATCAGTGGCTTGCAATAGTGGAAATGAGAGAAAAATATGATAGTAGGAGAGAAAGGAATCAAAATAACTGGAAAAGCCCAAACCTGCCCTGTGTTGACGAGTCAGCCTTAGTTCTCAGAGAAGGTTTACAAGGCAGTTACAGCTGCTGGGCTACCAGTGCTGTGCCAGTCCCGGCATGGCCTCCCGAGCTGCTCACACAGCAGCTGCCCGACTGCCACAGCTTGGAAAGCCGCACTTCACAGCCAGTAATCCCTCAGCAGCTCATGGGCAGCTCCCATCCGGCTGTCTGTAGGCCAGAGGCAGGGTGGACAGCTGGGGCAGCAGTGCTGGCAGCCCCCTGAGCTCCTGTATCACGGTTCAGACCCCCTGCAGTGGGTTACCCTGCTCATCCTGCCGGCAGGGCAGGGAAGCAAACCAAAGGTCCCAGTTTGCCACGGAAATCAGTAGAACAGGTAGGGCAAGATCTGTACCAGCAGCTTCTCTGCACATAGGTATCTACTACAGTCAGAAGTAAAATTTGGTGTAAACTGACCTCCAGCAACCTTCTCTTGACCAGCTCTGTGCTGAAGGAGGAAACCCAGGCACACATGTCATACATATGTCAAAATAAACCTGTGCTCAGGAGTCAACAGGATGATAAAATGCATTATTGAGAGAGAAGGTGTAGGCAGTTATATTATTTACCACATGGCTTACTTTAACTTATGTTCAAGAACAGAATCAGTTATCTGCTTTACTGTATTTTAAAGAGAAGACTTTTTTGTTCCCCCAGTGTGCTTGTGCAGTGTATAAGCATGCTGGAGCTTGCAGCAATCTGCATGTTTAACTGAATGTGGTTTGGCAAAAGGGGCAAGGGGACAGAGAGTGACAGCCAGCTAAGGAGGGAGGCAGGACCCACCCCCCTGTCCAAATGTTCTGAGGGGTTCTCAGTGGGACACCTCACAGCTTTCCCTCCTTCCCCCAAATGTCAGATTTCAGCTGAAAAGCAACTGGAAGTCATGTTAGGCCAAACACAAGACATCTGCAGCTCTCACCCTGAAGGCATCTATGGTCCAAAAAGACCTAGTGCTGGCTTTCAGCACAGGGTGAGCTTCAACCCTTTAGGGAAGAAAAATTTTCAGTAGAGGTAAACAGACTCTTACTGGTGTTAAGCTTCCAAGAGTCAGACTCACAACTCTTATAGTCATAAATGTGACTCACAAAGATTTCTCATTTGTTTCTGACAGAACCCACAAAGTCCAACACTTACCTTGGAGGAAGGAGAGTTGTGCACTGCTCCTTCACCACCCACCCCTGATGATGCCATGGTGCCCGTAATGTCACAGTACTGCACATGCACACTGAGCAGGGCCACTGCTGCCATAGTAGATAATAAACCATGTGTTTAACGTTTATAGGTCATTTTGTCCTTCTTTGCAATATAATTTTGTTGCGCATCATAAATGCAAAAGGAGTTTCATTTCTTCTCCCTATACCTTTGGTTTACTGCATTTACATAAAGCTGTCAAACATTTATGGGGATTTTTACACCTTTATGAAATTAATTTCTTCAATCACCAAGGAGATGACATTTCTGAAGTAATACTGTTATTTCCCAAACCCTATTTTCTGGTATCTTTGGTCTCACTCAAGTGGCACATTTTTCATTAAACTTAGCAGTACATGAAGTCACTAAGGTGACAGTAGTTTGCCGTTACAGCTGTTGTAGCAACGCTGGTAGTGACCTCACCTTTGGGTCATCTGAGGCAATTATTAAGTAAAATGTCAAGAGATATTAAATAACTTAGAAAACTTAGAATTGCCTTGCCATAAGTACCTCTTCTATGCAGAAAGCACAGAAAGCTGACTTTCGTAGCTCAACTCATCTGGAAAAAGAGCTATAGAACAGAGCAGTCATCACAGCCAAAAATACTAAGACATCCTGTCTTTCCTCTCTCGTATTCATTGTGAATTGAATCTTTTTTTACTCACAGCAACATGTTTTCAATTTGAGTTTCATCTGCTTCAGTGATTAAACTTGCCTGCTAACCCTGAGGACTCTGTTGATCTTCCTGCATGTCACAACCTGCCACCAGAGTCACAGTCGCTGTCATGCAGTGGAAGAAGACTGGATGCAGAAGTAATAAATAACCTAGAGAAGTATGAAGCAAACCTGCTAACAATATAAAGCCTACCCATTTCCTTCCCTGTACAGCATTTAAAACTTACTGAATGAATGAAAACTTCCAAAGACATATGAGTCTTATCTCTGAACCAGTGAGCTGTGGATGTATTTTTCAGACAAAAGTCCAAAACCACTTGGCAAGTGGTTTTAAATAATTTTAAATTTGCTTCCCAAAGTGTTTGAACAAGACTGGATCAATACAGAGCTACTGATATCTCTTAGTACTGTTTGAACCAGCCATATGAATTACAGGCCAAACTGTCTAGCAATGTGTCTCAAGGCAAAGAGCATGGCCTCACCTTAAATATTGTGTTTGGGCATCACAATATAAAAAAGACATTAAGCCATTAGAGAGCATCCAAAGGAGAGCAAGGAAGATGGTGAGGGGCCTTGAGGGGAAGCCGTATGAGGAGTGGCTGAGGGCACTTGATCTGTTCAGCCTGGAGAAGAGGAGACTGAGGGGAGATCTCATTGCAGTTACAACTTCCTCATGAGGGGCAGAGGAGG
>JAWWMO010000043.1:36902201-36944052 GCA_035047845.1 Dendrocincla fuliginosa
CATGGTGTGACTCTTGGGATGGTGCTGTGCAGGGCCAGGAGTTGGACTTGATGATCCTTGTGGGTCCCTTCCAACTCAGCATAATCAGTGATTCTGTGATTCTGTGATCCTATGACCTTGGCTTAAAAGGATGCTGATTTTTATCATATTAATAAATTAACATTTTACAACCACTTTATACAAGTTGCACAAGTACAACAAACACATGGCAACCCAGCATCAACAACACTCTAAAATTGCATAGTCCTGTAGTTTTGTTTACAATGAACTTTTAAAAATTAATAAAGTTAATATAAGTTAGGTTTTTCAGGGTCCAATCTTAAAATTTACAGGGGTTCATTGCACAGTTGTTTTTATAACAGCATTCCTGAAACATTTATTATTTCTTATATTTTGGATTGCTGAAGAACTCTATCTGTGGATATCACTTACAATCTAAGAAGTCCCACTTCACTGCAACAAGCACAAAAGACAGATGAGGCTGTAAACTCTGCAGGGCAGGAGTCATGAGTGCTGTACAATAAGTAAGTAAGTTCAGGCAAGTTCTTGTAATTCTTCAGTTTAGGTAGGGCTTATGGCAGGGTTCTGTATACTTTTATACAGAAAAACCTCCAAATCCTTACCCATCTGTAACAATAAGGGTAGGAATCTTTTATTCTGGAAGAGATGGGGCTGATACTACCTCTAGCTGAAATTCAGTGGAAAATTGCAGCCAAATGGTTTGGCCATTTTTAATCCCACTCTCATCTGCTTGTGTTAGCACTTCCAGAAATGATTTGTTTGAACAGCTGCAGCATCTCCCTGCCCTGCCACAGAGACTTGAAATGCGACTGGTGATAGAGGGGGGAGGCAATAGCCTTAGTTTTTTTGTGTTTAAAGCAAAAAACACATACAAGCTTGGCCACATTATGACCTTTCCAGGGGATTTGAGGGTGTGTGAGTGGGGGAATAGGGAAAATGTGCTACACTGCTGGTCAGTAGCATTACACCTGTGCCAACTCAATCGCCCAATGCCTCCTCTATGCACTTCGGAACTGAATGGGGCAATTGCTGGTACTACATGTGTGGGCTACTGCTGACCTTGCTGTGGCCAGGCTGGAATAGCTGCACATAGGCAGGCACTCAGATTTGGGAGAAGAGGGCTGCGGAGAGAAACAGCCATCTGAGTGCAAACCATCTGGAGAGAGGAAGGGAGGAAGAGAGGGACAGAGGGAGAAAGAAAAAGAAGAGAGGGAAGGGGAGGAAAGGGAAGGGGAGGAAAGGGAAGGGGAGGGGAGGAGGAGGAGGGATCACATACTTCCTATTGGCTGGCATCGACTTGGCCAGAGAGAAGAAAGGCAAGGGAAGGAGACACCTTTGCAGGTGATCTGGTGTTGGCAAAAGTAAACGTCCACACTTACTTGCCACGACTGGCAGTGCAATGAAAGAATATGTGTCTCGTGAAGATGTGCACCCAGACAGGGAGATGCACCCAGTCACAGAAGAACTTGAGAACTTACACAAAGGTGGGGCACAGCGAGTTATACTAGAGGAGTCAAATACAACCTTCATCATGTCCATTCACTGGGATAAGTGTGCTGGAAGTCTGAAGGACAGCTGGTGTCACCTCCTGCACTGTGCAGGTGTCACCTCCTGTGTAAGCCAGCAGCACTAACCGTACCTTTGCTTCTTTCCACCACCACTCAGTTCTGCCCTTGGGGCAGGAAGCCATGTGCTGCTGCCACAGGAAGCTGCAGTGCCACAGTTTTGTGACTGTGGTGAGGTGTGGATTTGCTTTGCTATTTTGAACAAAGACTTGGGTTTTTTGTTTATGTCTTTGAACAGAGACCAGACACAGCAGTCACAGATCAGGAATGACTGTCCTCCAAGTGCCTGGTGACATACCTGCTGTGACTAATGTAGGAACTTCCTCTTCCTGGGAGGAAAAAAAGAGACTGGAAGGGGCTGTATATACCCCACAGGATGAAACATATTTCCCCAAGTCTCTCTTCTGCTCTCCTCAACTCTGAGAAGTGCCAAAATGCCGGGGGTTGCTCTAGGTGGCTCCATATACAGGGGCAGGCCACAAAAGTGTGGATGTCTAGGGAGGTGGGCTTCTCCTGAGTGCTGCTGAGCACTCATGGTACCTGATGGTGATACGGTCAGTGTGGGGAAGACCTGGGCTCTTCCAGAGGGCAGCCAAGGAATCAGACACACAACTGTGCTTGGCATACAAGTGAGCTCGTGGATTTCACTTAGGCCAGTTTTCATTTTATTCATAATTTTAGAACCAGCAAAAATTTCATTTAAAGCTTTGGAGAACATTCAAAACTTGTGAAGATGGCGTTGATAACATAGCTGTCTCTACAAATATAAAACAGATCTTTCAGCTACTTGCTTAATAAATATGGTGGTTCATTTTTCTCCCGTGAGTCTTCTCAATTGCTTCTTCCCCCAGAGAACGTGAAGCTCTTATCCTCATTGCCTCACAGTGTGTCTATGTTGTTCTTCAGGCTATTTTATCCCACTCATGCACAGCTATGTGTGTATACATCTATATATGCTATTTATACGTCTATATATAGCACACAGTTATATGCATACATAGCTATAGATAGAGGAGTCAAGGACACAGACTTATGCCTTCTACAGAGCTGACGATGTTTATGGTGCTCCCTGTGCTGCCTATCTGTTTGGACATCTTATATGCCCTTTGCGTAAGCTGCATTGCCGTCATAACTGCTCCCTTCAGCTGGTTCAAGCACTGGACACATTACCAGAGGTTGTAGTTTTTAAACAGAAACTTCACATTTTTGGATCACTGAACTTTCCTTCCCTTCCCCTCCTTCCTCTCCCCTTCCCTGTAAGCTTCAAGCCTTGTGGCTACAAAAACATTGACTGTACAAAAGACTTCAGATACCATAAAGTAATTAAAGTTCTTACTATCTTTATAAGATCTCATGGACTTGAAACACTCAATTCACCATTTTTCAGTGTTTCAGATGAGCAAAACTAGAAGTATTATTTTATTGTCATATTTCTGTTTAGAGAAACCTGTTTACTATTTACCAATTACTTGATAATTTCTTCTGCATTCTTCATTAGGAACAATAAATGTCCATTAATCTGCCTGTTTGTCAAGACTGGGTTAACTCATTCCTTTTGGCCATTAACTTTACTGGTAACCACTTGTCCAGCTTTGTATATTATTTAATTCAAGCTTTTTATTTGGTATATCATTATTGGTATGGTCAGAAACAAGCAATTTTGAAAGGTGGAGTTTTTAAAGGTGTTAATTAATGTAAGAGCTTCTCTGTCCCTATTTACTTCACATCACTTCTTCTGCATATTTCCTGCCTTTACTAATTTTCTATGCCTTCTTTAAGTGGAAGTAGATAGCCTCTTCCACGGACATCAGGCTTTTTTGGTTTGTTTTGGTGTGCCCATTCTTTCAAAGAGCAGCCACATATAAGAGCAAGACTTATTCCAATGGATAGAGTGTAGTCTGTCTCCTATTGTCCAGATTACTCCAGGTACATTATTACTTCTTCTTTACAGTCTGAAAGGAATAAGATCTTTTCCCATCAATCTTCCCAGCAATCTCTAAAATGCACGATTTATTGCTCTCAAAATTCTGGGTAAATAATACCCAGTCAACTTTGCAGCAATTTCAAATGGAGAATGTCCCTGAGGATAGTTTGGAGTCGGCAATGCCTTTTCGCTGTATGTAATGCTATAAATGACAAATGACAAGGGAAGACACCATTAAGTGTCATAATTTCTTTAGATGAGTTTGCCTCATACCTGTTTAAATGAACAGTAACAGTTGAACAGTAGCATTTGCAGACTGAATACCAATTCTTGCCACAAGCCTTCAGAAGGATTTTACAGGGAAAAGAGTATTTTGATTGCACAATTAAAAAATTCCAGAAGAAAAAGCAAGTCAGTTATGCATAAACTGTGAGCAATCATTGCATGAAACCAGCCTTAAATGCTCTGCAAATATGCAACCAGAGTAACTATGGGGGGTTTCAGTATACCCAGGACACAATGTGTGGGTCTTAGTACACCACACCAATGACCAGCAGGATATTTCAGGTCAAAGTCATGCTGACCTCATCTGTTCACATACAAGCTGGTTCCCATGTCAGATTAAGAGGTCTTTAATGACAGCACCCTAATTACCTCTAGTTCATTAGTGTGCAGCAGAAGACATGATTTGGTTAGTGGGCAGATGTACATCCCAGGTCCAGCTGTGTCCCTCCCAGTCTGCCCCAGATGGTCACTGCTGCCTGCTGGCTCAAGGTCCCCGTTCCTCTGGCATTGCCAGTGTAGGGGCTCTTAACCCAATTCAGTCAAAGAGAGCCAGAAACAAGCAGTTTAAACTGACTACTTGAAGCATATTTGAAATTAACATGAGAAGCAAGAAAGTGTAATTTCAAATATACTTTACAGCCATAAACCTCACCAAAAGTTTTGTCACTCCAAGTTCCATGTGAGGCCACGAAGAGCCACACAGTTAAACCAGGCTTCCACCCAAAGGTCAAGGTCATCTGACAGATTGCTATCATGAATAATTTGGGTCTGATATCTCAAATATTTATTCTAATTTTAAACACCACTCATATTGCTCCAGATGGGCACATACTTTTAGAGAATTCTCGTATTCAACAGCCCATCTCACTTACATTTCAGCGTCCTCAACAGCAATACGGTCTGAGGGGTGTACACATGATTTGGCCTCCAAAATACTTATTGGTAAGAACAAGTGAGAAAAGGAGGAGAAAAGAAGCGAAACCAGAGGCTGAATTTTCAGAGCAGACTTAAACAAACTTGTTTCTTCCAAATCCGTCATGTGTTAGCAGAACATTATAGACAATTAAATCCATGCACGTTGCCCCCATGCTGTCCCTTGTGATCAGTACCATTAATTAAAACATTTTCTAAAGCTGTGCAGCTGGATAAGTGCATACTGGTTGCCTGCACAGAGCAAACAAAAGCACAGAGCCAAATCTCACGCACCTGCCACATACAGAACTCCTCCCTGAAGTAGAAGCTCCCTGCCTGAAGAGCAGTGGGCTTGAAGGTGTGAAATAAACCCCTCAAATCTAGTAGTACCAGTCACACTTGTGATCAGTGACATGCTTAGGAATTCTTCATGTTTACTTAAAATATGAGTGTCTCACTGTTGCAAAAAAAAGTTGATTGAAGAGGTGGTCCATCTGTTTAGAGTACTTTCTATTTTCAAAATTCCTAGAAGGTGAAATACGTGCCCCTGCTAAGTCAACCCTTTCTCTACACATTTACCCATATGTGGCCTTGTTCAAACTTCATTTACATGCAAAGGGGTCTCCTTTAAGAAGTTTCTGATCTCTGTAGTTCCAGAGAAGCCAGAAGATTTCTCTCTGCAAATGTATTCCAGATTGGTCTCTCAGGAGCCAAAATTCAACAAAAATGAGTTGCCAGCTGCATGAAAGTTTTACATATGTAGCAAGAAGAGTAATGGAATGAGAGCAACAGTTTATTTGTAGAAGTAGAAGCAAGCAGTCTAAATAAATGAAGCAACTGATAATTGTTTAGACATTCAGAGGTTTTGTAAATGTTTAATTAAATTTATGGGATCTAATGCATCCTTCCAACTTTTTGCAAGATAGAAATTTATTTGGATAGGCCCTTTAGTACATCTCTTTTCAGCATTTTGTTTCCAAGCTAGTGATGGCACGGAGACATCTACATCTCAAATACCCACAGGTCCATGACCTTTGTGAACTTCAGTTTTGAAATTTCTGACCAAGGAACTCAGACCATCTCACAGCTATGCCTAGACAATGTATGTGCTTGTAAAACTTTTGCCGTGTACTGTAATCATTTATTGTTCTTCAGTGTTCTTCATGAGAGCCTAGCCTAAAGGAAACATAAAACTACCTACTCAGAAATAGTAATGTCTATAGCTAAAGCAAACCAAAGCTCAGGGTTGGAGGCTCACTGCCTTTGACTGCGCCTATTTCCAAGTGTCTAGTGATTCCAAATGCAACACCTATCACCACCATTTGGGAGAAGATCAGATCAAATGAAGTCACACCTTCTACACAATGCAAAGCCCATGTAAAGTCAGACATTGCCCTTCCATCTCCACTTTTCTCCAGTGAAATCTTTTGGGGTGATTTCTTCTGCCCACAATGTTGGTAAAAGTTGGACTATGTTGGTGGTACTGAACAGCCAGCATAAAACACCAAATTCTTTTAGCAAAGAAAATTGATCCTGGGTGGAGTTGTTTAGTTTATCCAGCATGGCTGGTGAAAAGGGAAAAATTCATTCTCTCATCATCTGGCTAGAGTTACCAGCACAAGCTCAAGTGGTCAAGGCCAGTAATGTGAGTTTCTATGAAAATATAAGCCAATCCTCAGAAAAAGATCTGTATGTTCTTTTGCCTCTGCCTTGGTTGGGTTCATGTCCCATGTCCTCGATGTTGGTGCTTGTTCTGGTGATATGCACAGCTCAGAAGTGAAGAAAGTGCTGGCTGGGTATTTCCCAATATCTGTACAGTGCTTGTTTTCCTTGGGTTCAGCTTTCAGCTGGGAACTAAACAGCCCACAGAGATAATTGGGTGCAAATTCTTTTGCTATAAATCCAGAGAAAGGAGCTAGATGAGAAAGACCTCACTATCATCTTCAGATTCAACCTGTGGTTCAAACTTTGTGCTCTTGGGATCACCTGAGGTGTGAATTCTGTTTGATTTATTAGAAAACCCTAACGGAAAACGGACAACATAAACATCCCTTGTAAGAAACCATACTTTCTGAAAAAAATGTGAAATCACAGAAAGATAAAAAGATGTTTTACTTTCCTATTTTTAAGACAGTGTAAACATTAAGTTGGATTACAGAAATAAAAATCATGAAACAAATCAAAAAGGCTACCTTTTCCCTCACCTGTTTGATTTAATTGCCTTGTTTTTAAGTCAGTGAGCTCCAAGCAATATTTTTCCAGAAAGACCAGTCTGCCAATACTGATCAGTTAACACCCCAGAAGATTTCTCTTTCGGTCACATGACAAAACAAATGACATCATTATGACCAAGCTTCCCTGTAAGTCAAGAATCTACAGAAGTACATTGACTGCACACTGCTATACAGCATAACAAAAGCAGGTGTAGAGGTGACACGTATTATGACCAAATGCTGAAGACAGGGCAGAAAATGTGGCAGGGTGTGTTTGTTATGATTCTCTGGAAGGGTACAGTGAAGATGATAAAGGACAAAAGAGGATTCTCAGACTATAAGAATCATACCTCTGTTAAGCAACACTATCAAATGTCTAATTATTGAAATATGAGAAGAACAAAGTACAGTATCAAAGTGCCCATTACCAGCAGCATCATAAATCTAAAAACAAGCAAAGAAACTCTCACGAGAATCTGAGGTAATATCTGAGCCCCATCATTTGTTTAAAGATTGGTCTACAAAGTAGCATGAGAAAATTACTAACACTTGCTTAATCCAATCACTACTCAGACAGCAGTATCGAAAGGAAGTAAGGATTACACAGGGGTTAGGGGAGTTATATGATTTCTCAGTATGGGCTATCCCTGAAAGTCATATAATGTGGTGGTAGGAGCTCAAATGTCCATCTTTGTCTCTCTGCTGACCAGATAGAAAAACATATTTTAAATGCATGATAAAATAACCATTTTCATCCTCTTTATGGCCAGGGCCAACAAATTCCCATCAGTTATACAATACATGTGATGCCTCACAAGCAATATTTCTGTAGTCCTGTTAGCTCTGTAGTACACACAGCACAAAACATAGGAGATTAGCCTTTTAACAGACAATTTCGAATAGCCAACAATAATCTTTGGCTTTCAAAGCTTTGGCAGGGAGCCATTTAAGAATTATAGACTGAGCTTTGAAAGAAAAATGTGTTTTGAAATCCCATCTTTATTAGTTAAGCTCTCATTATTACTATTCAATTATAGTACAAATGTGCAGCTTTCATAATGTAAATACACTTCAAAGTCTTTTGACAGGATTAGATGCAATGTGACTTCCTCTATTCAGACCCAGTTCTTCAAGATACCAACATGCCCCAAATCCCCCTGAAACCTACTGACAAGGCAAACTGGAAGGGATGAGACATCTAAGAAGAATACAAAGGACTAGACAAGCCTTCCTTCCAATTGACAGTGACAATAATTAATAGCAGTCAAAAATACCATTTCTTCTGGGTTGTTGCTTGGAGAAAGACAAGTCAACAGGACAGACTCACTCTTTTACAGGAATAAGAAAGTATAACATTCAGAAAAGAGTAATCTCTGATTAAAAGTGCTGAGGAGGAAAAGAGGTGGGTCGAGAATTGAGAAGGAATTCTCTGTTTCAGTAATACTGTCTTGTTGATCTTCCCTCCCTCCACCATGTGGTTTCTATTTTCTTGTATTAATCCGTGCTTCCCCTCCCAACATTTTTTCATGTGGTTGCCAGTTTGAAGTCAACAAGTACTAAGAATGGACTGAAAAGAATTTCCAGGATGTTTTTTAAGACTATTAATAACCTTAGCAGCTATTCAAGCTCCATGTTCATAAACAGAGCTCCATGTTCATTGTACTCCAGGGCGTAAGCTCATCACTTGAGGAGGCTGATTCAGAGTTTCCTCACCTTACAGACTGTACAGATGGTCAGACATGGTGTGGGGTTTTGGAGACAAGATGTCACTTCCAGTGGGATCCTGAAAAAGAAGTAGCCAGTACTGTACCCATCAGTGGGTACATTATCCAAAGGTGAGAAAATTTCAGAAACAGGTCCCAGAGTGGATTTTTAAGTGTTGCCACTTACAGTACTGCACCTCCTAATTTCACACGACCCCATACACAGGCATTCTCAAAGCTGTAAGGTGTGAGGTACTCCTTGGCAACATACAGCAACACTGAAGTACTTGTGAGATCTATAGAAGACAACCAAGCCAGCAGACTGTCAGAGTCTACAGGGAGAGGTGGCACATCTGGAAATCTGTGATTAAGTTTCATTGGTACTATGCCATGAAAGCCCCAAACAGAATCTCTCACTGAAGTGATAAAGTGGGATTCATCTAGGTCTTGAAGGAGAAAGGCAGCATGAAGCCCACAATGCAGTGAATCATTCAAGATAAAAGAGATCATGATACTCTGGACAACACACCTCAAAATTACACCAAAGTATTCTGTAGGGCAGACTGCCAACCAGATGGTAATCTGTGCTTCAAACAGGACATAATACCTCAGCTTCACATACCCCCGTATACTGCTTTAACAGATAGAATGAGCAAATTGGGAAGACACAGCCAGTCTCATTCCTAGTTGTCTTCTGTCTGAGGCAGAATGTGCTCTGGCAGATGTGCTCTGAGAATGCCTGGGACATGAGAGAGGCCATGGAGATCATCTGAGAACCTCTCAGAGGCCCAGGCATGAGGCAGCCTGAAGATACCAGGTGTGGCTGCTCACACACAAACAGATGCTGTATTTATGTATAATCCCCTCTGCTTCCAAGGGGATTAGACATCTGACCTTGAAATACCTAAGAACAGGGTCCAAAATCTATTTTAAAGCTGATCTTTATAAATTGAAAAACTATGTTTAATAAAAAAGGAGACTAAAACTTGCACAGAAGGAAAAGAAGCACTATGCCAAATTTCAGTGCTGTATGAGGACATAAATTGCATGTCAGAAGAGGAATATCAGGGAGTTAAGGGATGAATTCAAATGCAAAAGAATGCATGCTTGATAAAATGTTGTATTCCTCTCCTCCTACAGACAACAGCTTTTGGGTCCCCAGTGTTTTTCACCATCCTAAAAAAACTATGCAAATTATTTATTTTTTCCCCAAAGTGTTGCCTTGTGTTTTCCTTATTGAATTTATATTTTGGAGGATAAATTAAAAAAGCAAACAAATACTTAGAAGGGATATTCATTTTCTTTCTTGCCTCCCACCAAAATAACGCAGTTTATCAGAAGAAAGATTAGAGACATTTATGGATTTATTTTTGAGATGAAAGGCTAGGTCTGATATTTATATGAGCACTAATGCACTCAGTCTGAGTTTCAGAAGTGTCCAACACACATTCACAAAAGTAACCAGAGCTGAGGAGTGACCTAAACCTGCAGCTGACGTGGCTAGAGCTGAAGGGCAGTGAACTGGGGCTGCCACAGAGATAAGAACAACACTCCAATAATGTGTCTAAAGATACCTCTGAATTGTTCCTTCTCTGTAGGTACTGCTGCCCTTTCTCTTTTCTACTTTTTCTGCCACCTATGGCTCTGAAGAAGTGCTTCAGGCTTGTATATATTACATCCCAGCTAAGAGCCTGAGCCAAGTATATAGAAACAATGGAGCAATTTGTTTGGTTGATGGCTGTAGAAATAGAAGATAGAATCGTACAATCATAGAATCATTTAGGTTGGAAAAGAGCTCTAAAATCAAGTCCAGCAATTAACTCAGCACTGCCAAATCCACCACTGAACCGTGTCCCCAAGCGCCACATCTACATGTCTTTTAAATATCTCTAGGGATGGTGACTCCACCACTTCTCTAGACAGCCTGATCCGGTGCTTGACAATCATTTTGGTGAAGAAATTTTTCCTAGCATCCAATCTAAACCTCCCCTGGCACAACTGAGGTAATTTCCTCTTGTTGTATTGCTGGTTACCTGGGAAAAGAGACTGAGCCCCAACTGGCTACAACCTCCTTTCAGGTTGTTGAAGGAGTCACAAGGTCTACCCTGAGCCTACTTTTCTCCCTCAGCCACTCCTCATAGGTCTTGTGCTCTAGCTGGCCATACTACACAATACAGCAATGTCATGGGGAACTGCTTACCCTTTTTATCTTGAACATTACAGCTACCTTTGTTGCCCATTGCCTCAACCACTCACATTTACTAGATTCTGCTAATCTTGAGAGTAACATTGGTGTTAAATACGTATGATAAACAAATGTGGTTCACTCCTTTACCAATATCTCTAGCATCAGAACTTGCTGGGGCAGAGCACAGGACGCAGCTGAGCTGAGACACGGAGGATTTGCCGAGGCACAGAGCCCACACGTCCCAGCAGAATGGGAGCAGATGTGGCACTGCACTGGGATGGGGATTTTGGTTACTGGGATTTCCTCCAAGCTTATTTATTACCTCGGGCAAGTTATTTAACCAGTGTCCTGAGGGCCCAACTTAAAAGCAAAGCAGTGGTAATCCTTTACAGCAGCAATGCTTCTCTGGCCTTTTTAAACATCCCCCAGGCGAGGGACTTTTTCTCACTAGAGCTTGTTCCAGCCATGATCTAAAAGAGCAGCCGAGTCCCTGTGGATTCTTCTCTAATGAACTGGGCAACACACTCCCACACAGACAAGGGCCCATTCCCCTGTCCTGGTTAACTGTCCTTTATTTCTCTCTGACTCTATGCAATGACTGCTCCAAGACATTTGCATTTCAGATGGTCCAACATTCCCAACATTATTTATTTGTGTCATTGGAAATCTAACGGCTTTTTTTATTAGTGCACCGACATGTTTTCATTAACTATGGTTAAATTCCAGCTAATGCCATTACATGATCCCTACCTTCACTGGCAATTGCAGGGGAGTTAATATTGCGTTTTCACTTCCTGCCTTTAAAAAGGAGGCAACAGTATTGTTTCAAATTGCTCTGTGTATAGCACATTCCCTTCATAGTTTTGGAAAATCCGGGAAAGCTTGTGAGATATGATAAAGGTCAACAGCAATCTATTCTCCATTGGATATCCCTAGAACAGTGTCTCCATTGAAATCTTTGTGGTGAAGCTTTGGGCTCTGGTGTGTACATGAGTGTGAGTGTTCAGAGGAAGTCTGGCAAGAACCATCACATTCTCGGAGGAGGAAAGGGACAAAGAGGCACTGGTACTGTTAAAACAAACCTGAAATAGATTTTATATCCTCTGAGCTAAACCAGTAAGAGGAGTCTTGGGGGACATGGCACACAAATTTTGCTCACCTCTAAAAAGCCACAGCAGAGCTGGATGTAACTGTAAGCTTGGACACAGGCACGGTATGCTGTTCTCACGGCTGTAGAGACAACACCTCTATACCTACCTCTTACCACAAAGGGGCTACACATCTACACCAGCCTCTTAGCAACATTACACTCCCTTTGAAGGCAAGACCTGTGCCGTGCCTCTCTCCAGGCTGGATGTCTCCAAAAGCTCAGTTCCCACAGCCTTCACCCACCTCCAGGAGGCAGAGTAGAGACGAAGGTCCTTCTTTGGTGGTCTCTGGGAGCAGAAAGGCCAAAGTCTGTAGTCCTCCTCTAGCAGCCCTTTACACAGCCCATCCCTCCCCACACAGTGTATGTACAGTATGGAGTGTAACCTCTATCCTCCATCCAGTAAATCCACTCCTGGTTATCATAAATAATTTTTTGTGGGAGGTCATAAAGAGTGGAAAAAATTTTGGTCAAGAGCATCACATTTTCAGATCAAAATGCATTTATAGCTGAGTAGATTAAATTAGGATTCAAGTGGATATGTGTCTGCAGTTCAGGATGCCCTTTCCTGTTGATTTTTTCAAACACTTTGCAAGGCAGAAGTTGGATACATACAGTAGATGGTGAGTTTCCTGACGACATGCAATCATCTTTGCCATAGAGATGATGGAGACAAGATGCATAACATCAGAGCCAGAATGGTGCATCATCCATGATGGCTAATTACTTCTGAGGCTTGTGAACTCAGATAGGTACATTCGCTGAGCTGGTCTGATTTACAGCTGCAGTTAATTTTATTTTAGGCAGGTGATTGCTCATTCTGTTTCACTGACTTTCCATTTCCAGATTTTGGAAGACCACAATGGCTTTTTATGTTAATTGGACTCCGCTTCCTCCGATTCTCACACAAACATTCAGCACAAAGCATGGACTGCTCTTTCCTCAGCCATCTGGCAGAGAAGCTGAAACCAACAATTTTCCAAGTCAAAAATCAAACATCTGAAAATAATGTTAATGTATTCTAACCCCTTTATAAATACTGAAGAAGTCAACAGGCAAGTTATAATATGGAGAACAGGATGCCGGAAGGGCATATTGTTCATCTTGCCCTTCAGCATTCCTAAACAGTCAGAGTAAGGTTGCAAGATTAAGAATACAATTCCACAACCTCTTCTAGACAGGTAGTATCTCCTACAGGTCAGCATCTGCTACACCAAAGATCAGGCAAAGAAACTGGTTTTTTAATGGATTTATGCCAGCAAACAGAAATCAACATCTATATATACACATGCATACACTCACTTTTATGCCTGGGATGTGGATTGCTGTTCACTGACACATTACATCTTACTCACCTTGGAAACTCAGTCTTTCTAGCTAAAATTATGTGTAAGACCCATAGTCTACAGTCTTTCAGTCAGGGCTGGAGAGCCTGCCTTGCTGATGTAGCAGACTCCATTTCCCTGGAAGAGAGGGGGTTTAGATAAATCTGGCAAGAATGAGAATGGTAAGACAAATTACTGTCTCGTGAAATGACTGCTTCTTCCATGTGACACAGCTAACAGAGGAAACAGAGAACCTAATTTCAGCTTTCTGGAGCCCCCAGCCATCCCAATGCACAGTGACGCAGGATGAGGAAGCCACCACTGTGTTTAACACTAGTGGCAGTCCAAGAAGTAAACAAAACCACATCCTGCATTCAAGGCACTCATCTCAAAAGGATGTACACAAAATGCACATAATGAGCCTGCATTGTACATTTATATTTAAATATGTACATTTTCATATTTACCTGCATAGCACAATATATCCCATTGCAGTCCACAGATGTCAACTCTGTCTATCAGGAACTCTGCTTTTGCAGGACTTTTCCAAAGAGGAGTAGTCGTATAAAACAGTTAATGGGAGAATCACAGTAGTACTGAATAATGAAGACTAAAAAAAACAGGAGCAAGAGAATTGACATTTGGTAGAATCTTTTTCATCCTAGACCAATTTTTAAATGAAAGACCATCTTTAGACAGATGATCAGTGCAGTGGAAAGATATGAAAACTCTATTTGATTCTCTCTCCAACAAAGAAATTCTTTTTCTCTTTTGTTAACTTTAAACCAACACTTTTCAAAAAAGTTTTCTTAGTGCAGCTTTTCTAAAACAGCTAGTACAAAATCAATGCTTAATACTGTCATTCACAGTATGTGGCACTTTTCCCCATGCATTCCTACTGCCAGCAAAACCACAAAACAACTACAGCAGAGCAGCAAGAACTTCACTTTTACCCAGCGTATGACACCATACCTCTATGTTTATTCCACAGTTTCTGTATGTGGCCATAAAAGGCTCATAGACAAATAACCAGAGACAGTAATCTCTGCACTTCCAGCTTCCACTCTCTGCTCTCTGAATGTGTCAGACCAGCACCATGATATGCTGGCTGGAGAACACAGTCTCCAAAGTAGATCTGAAGGGTTAAATTCCCACTGAAGATCATGGGCATTTCAGTGTGCTGGGGACACAGTGGTACCTCTCCATTATCATTGTACCCTCCTTATTCAGTAACAATAACATAACTATTGAAAGGAAACAACACCCTCCTTGTCAACATGACTTTGCTGTTAGAATGGTTTTCATAGCTTAAAAAATGCTGGGCAAAATTGATCTCAGAGAAGGACATCTTCCTTGTCCAGCCGGCAAGGATAAATTACCATCAGCTTTCAAAAGCAGCAGTCTATCTTTTCAGCCCTGTGAGCCAAGCAGATGGATGCCTGGATGGACGGTGTTGGGGTAGCCATAGTAACCATCACCCTGTGAAGCTCCTGCTCACATCTCTCTATCTATCACTGCTGGGGAATAAAGCCAACAGCTCGCCACCAGGGCACAGATATCCGGTCAGACCTTTGCCTCCCAGCTCCAGCTGGGGTTTTCATTTCTACTCAGCAATTTTCTAATCGCACCTTGTGTGTCTTCACTTTATGGATTTTGAGTTGAAAATTGAGTCCCATGGGAAGCTGCCTCGAGCAAACTGCTTCCCAGGTGCTACAGCCCATGTCATGGATGGATGCACTGGTGTATTTTACCCTACACTGGGAGCAGGAAGGCCCTGAACTCATCTGGAGTACTGCATGGCCCATGAAGAGAGATCAGGATTGACCCAGATCCCAGCCTGGTTGCAGCCCATTAGCATTCATCAAGAAGCACACAGCTACAAGCAGCTTCCTGCTGTACTGGTTCCTAAGGGAGCTGGCTGGTGGGTGCTCTCCTGCAGACACCACTCTAGCTTGCCAGAGGGGATAACAGCCCTGAAAGGCAGCTGCCAGGCCTCGATGTGGGAGAAGGCTGCTCTGCCAGTGACTGATGGTGTTATCCACTGCATTTTCACTTAACGTTTTACCATCATTTTCATCAAGGGCAAAAGTCTCTTCTCAAAGCAAAATTTAGTGATAACTGAGGCAAGTCATCCAACTACCCTGTGTGCACTCAGAATGTGCCTGCTAAAAAACAAATATAATCATTTTTATTAAGCTGGAAGACCAAAGCCTGCTCCTGTTTTGGCACCATGGAATAGTTGGGGCTGGAACTGACCTCTGTAGGCCATCTAGTCCCACCCCTTTATCCTTTTCTACAGCCTGTACTTTACCAATTTTTCTGTGAGGATATTATGGGAGGCAGTGCTGAAAACCTTGCTAAACTCAAGACAAACAACGTACTGCTCCCTGCTCAGCCACTGAGCCAATCGATTCACTGTGGGAGGCTACTGGGATGGTCAGACATGACCATAAATCCACACTCATTACTCCCAGTCACCTTCTTGTTCTCCGCGCATTTGGAATGGCTCCCAGAAGGGTTTGTTGCATCACTTTCCCAGAGATCAAAGCAAGGCTGACTGGCCTGCAATTCCCTGCATCTTCCTTCTTGTCCTTCTTGAAAAAAGTAGGACATTTGCTTTCTTCCAGTCCTCAGTAACCTCCCCCAGTTGCTCTGACCCTTCAAAGACGATTAAGAAGGGCCTCACAATGGCATTGTCAGCCATGGCTTCTTCTGTCAGGTTCCACAGACCACTTTGTGTCCAGTTGGTTTAAATGCTCCCTGTACCGATCCTTCTGTACTAAGGTAAGTCTTTCTTGTTCTAGACTTTCTGTCAGTTTCAGGAACCTGGAATTCCTGAAGGCAAATCCTATTTGTGAAGAACAAGAGTGTGAATATATGAAAATCTGTGCATGTCTGCAGCCTCATACTGCAAACTTGCTTGGATCAATATGTGTTTGCTTTGTTCAAAGATGCTCTGAAAACCAGACCTAAGTCACAAACGTATTAAGTGACTGCCAGCTACTGCTGGTGACCTGATCTACCTTCAGGAGCTTAATTGGCACAGCAGTCACCTGGAGTCAGTCGGTATCACTCTCTGCAGCTCCACCCTTCAAACAGTCCTTGGACCCTAGTCAAAACAAAATCAAACCATCTCCAATTCAATTTTGAGAACAGAGTGAATTTGTTAATTTTAAAGCTTGCTGACAATGAGTAGATTAGGTTAAGCAGCCTGTCTTGAAAAGCCTAATCCAAGGTTTTCCAGCACACAATTTTAATAACATTGACTTTATTAGCATGCACTGAAAGAACAGTTGTAAATTACTGAATGGTTGTCACTGCCTTCCTTCTCACCCTTGTGAAGATTTGGAATGGACTTAAACATGCCAGGTTTATGAGTGGAAGAGAGCAGGTAAAGGGAGTTGGAAACCATGCATCATTACCTCGCAGCACAGCAGGCACCCCATTCAAGGGGAAGGGTAGAGGCTGCACAGCCCTGCTCACCTATCAGTGCTGCAGCTGCATGCAGCCCTCCTGCTGCCACAGCCTGGCCCCTGGTGCATGCTGTCCCTCACAGACTTTTCATTAGACAAACAGCTAAAGGTTTAGATTTATTTGTACCTTTGCTTTTCAAGGCACACATCTGAAATCAAATCCCTTATATTAATGGAATGGCTTCTTTTGTCTTACCCTTTGTTTCTCCTTTTTCCCCCTCATCTGGCTCTTGCAAGATTACATTTGTGAAGCACAGAGGTGCTAAAAAAAAGCTTACAAATAAATTAATAATTCTGTATTCATATCAGGGTTGGCACAATGGTCCCTAGAACCACACGCTGAGAAAGGAGGAGAAAACCAAATATTGAACAGCTGCTCATTAGAAAAGCAACAGCCATCCCAAGCCCTGAAAGACACAGGAGTCCTGTGAGGGGAAAACACTGCGTGACTATGTAATTAAAGGCTCCATCAGAGTATCACGGGGGCTGCAGTAAGGCTACGCTGGCTTTGCAAGCCTGGCACTCTCAAAACGCTACTGCTTGTCATTTTCTGGGGTCAAAAAACAGGAATCCAGGCCCCAGGCCACAAACTGTGCTGTGCATGGTTCCAGGAACACCTTCCAGGGGGGAGTCGAGAGCTCAAACGAAGGGATCTCTGCCAGTAGAGCCTACAGGAGAGCTGGCAGCAGTGTGTTTGACATCCTCTCACTTGTACGTAGAGTCAGGGCAAGATGCTTTATGCTGGCATATATCTGGGTTCGTCTGGCATTTGCAGCAATAAAAGGGACCCCAAAATGACAGACACCAGTGTGACTCCCTGGGTGTGTTTGTGAGGCCAGTGTTGGGTCTCCCTCCATATGCCTTACCTGCACATGTATTCAATTCTGCCAGGATGGTTTAACACAGGTGAAGTAATACTTTCCTCTCTGGCTCCATTTTTGAAAACACTGAAACTACTCTGAAAGCAATTTAGGAATGAAAAGTCAGCTTCAGACAGACAACATGAAAAATGTCATGTCTGATGGGTATATCTGGCACAGCCATCAGGAGTTTACAACAGAGGTGTGTAACAGAAGCATTGAGCAAAGCAGCCCTGCCCTAAAATACTAATGTTCAGATTGAGAAGCCATGATTTTATTGTTGGTTTTGTGGAATACAGGTGCTTAGAGGGCATGACTGATCTCCAGATCTGCTGGAGAAGGAAGAGCAATTGCTGTTGGATTGTAATCTTTCCCAAATCTTTCTGCAGAGAAACATGAGAAAAGAAGGCATTTTTTATTCTAGTGAGGTATAAAGATACCACAAACATGGACCTGCAGGACTGACTTCCTGAGTCTGTAGTTATTTGTTATCCTGCAACAATTTTGACTCAGGTTAATGGAAAATGAGCCTTATAAGATAATGAAGACAAAATGCAAAAGAATTCACTGTGAAATTGCCAGGAATTAAAAAACCCATGAAGCTTGTGTTGTTATTTTCTGTGTTTAGTTTTACTGCTTAAAGCTCTACACTGCAATCTATACAAGGCATCAACACCTCTGTCACACCTAATCCCACCTTTTGCAGCTTCAGTGGTAGCTTTTATCCTATGGCATGAGCTGGGGAAGGTAAAAAGCCACCTTTCTGCAGGGGTGAGTAGGAGGAAAACCATTCTTTGGAAACTTCCCCTCTCCGACATGTGAAATTTATTTCCTGCTTCCCCAAGTGTCCCCAGGAGATACCTCTGTGTCTCCCAACGGCTCCAGGGGAGCCAATTCTTGCTGTAGTGCTGCACTCATTTTGCCTCCGGACATTTTCAGCCCGCTCCCTCCCACCTGTCTTGACTTGGTTATCCACTCTGAGCCAAAGCCTTGTCTTCCACAACTCTCCTCTGAGTCACCCTTGCAGCACTGGCACCTTTTGTCAAAGGCAACAGATTTAATGCAGAAATTTCTGGGGTTTTTTTTTCTTCCTTTTGCCTTCTCCCTTCCCCTTTGTTTCCCTTATCAGCATGAGTTATGACCCTGCAGACATGTTCTGTGCCTATGGATTTCCTTTGTGACTACCTTTAATGTAAGGGAGTAAATACTGCAGGTCTATCTATTACTATGAATAAGTAGCTGTGTGTGTGTATATATATATGCACACACCAATATAATTATATGTGTAGATAGAGAGGGAGCACAATATAAGTACACATAATTACAAGTATGTAAATATAATGGAATAGCTTGAATCTAGTGGAAAATTTCTTTTTATAAAAAATGTTAAGCTTCCAGTTTTTACTAATGCATTGAGCGTCTGCAAAAACAACCAAATGCTCACTTTAATAGCAAAGTAAAAAACCACAGACTTCCTATTTGATTCAAATAACTGTGCAAAAGAATTTCCCTAAGATAAGGTTATTTGCTTTTGGAAACAAAAGCCTCTGTTTGCCTTGAACATGAGTGCTGATGCTTTCTCCTGGGCAGCTGATGCCACAGCCTCGGTAGAAGCAGACGGCAGACCGTGCTCCCAGGAATAGCTTTGATCTGTGCCGGCTGGTCTCTCCAAAATTGCTTTGCCTTTTGCCTCTGCGTGGAGGGAGGATATTCTGGGATCCCACAGGAGACCAGGGCACTTTCACAACCCCACCTGCACCCCCTGAGAGCCAGGTGTCTCTGTTTGCTGGCATGCAGAGGGATACATTGGCAAACTGAAGCAGCTGGGACATGTGCTGTCAGGGTGAGAGAATTCCAGAGAGACAGATATTTTCATAGACACCTTGCAAGCTGGGTTCATTCATCTTCTCCACCAACACAAGGTTTACCTCAGCCGTGCAAGACACAGGTGAGATCCAACCGCAGTACAGCTCAGTAACTATTGCAACACAAACCATGCTAGAGAGACAATACATATCTCAGGAACAGACCCCAGTGGGCCAGGGTGCCCACTAGTTTGCAGCAGGTCAGCTCTAGGAGTCACCAGACCACTGTATTTATGCTAGGTGAGAATCAAATGCAGTAATTAGCAGTGAAACTCCAATGTACCATGCAAAAAAAAAAAAAAAATAGGAGTTCAAGTTTTGAATAAATTACTTCTCAGTATGCGTACCAGTGAGAAATAAATATGCTTTGGACTTTTTTCTAGAGTCCTCAAGAAAGAGAATGAATATTCATGTTCTGGTATGAAAAACTGCCACCAAAATTCCCGTTATTACAAAACTCAACTTTTGCAACTCAAAATCCAAACCCTTTTGAAAGCGTAAGAGAACACTAAGCTGCCCAGTGTTTCACAGCATTTACACTTGGATTTTTCTTCCCTTTAAAAGAGATGCATGTGGAACATACCAAGAAAAGGTGTATACAGAGACATCTCTCCGTCAAACTACATGCTACTGTCAGAATGGCAAGTGGTGCTGGCCTCATTTTGTTGTTGCTGCTTTGTTTCACCAAGGCAGCTGGATGCAGACTTAGGTTAGTATATTAATTACCCCTTAAATAAAAAGCACACTCAGATTTGACTGCAACACTTTGCTCCAGTCTCATGTTGCCATCTCTTTGAGGTGCAAGCTGGCTTCCAGGGATTTGCACTTACTCATATCAGCACTCCATTTTGTCCTGCAGAGAATGAGAAGGTGCAGTTTTGAATGTGACTATTGAAAGGATGATTCTCTCCTGGAAAGGGGCCAAGAGGGAAAATACAACCAAGCAGCAGTTGTTGACATGCCTTCCCTTCAGTCCCTGTATTTATACTGACTCCCCGAGCACAAGTAAGAATATTCAAGTGACTACTGTCATCTCACCCCCACCTTACCACACTTGCCCACCTCTCATACACTGGATAAAATGGCAAATCCAGGATGGGGAGGACTCTGTGTCTGCCCCTGTTACCATCTTACGACATCCTGGAAGAGATGTTTTCTGAAATGTACAGCTGCATTTCATTGTTTGTAACTTAATTTCCCCTTTCCTGCCTTCATTAAAAAAACAAACAAAAAAAAGGTGCACCATTTTCAACCCAGCTACAAACATGAATACAGCCTATTTGTACCACCTGTTTCTCAGGAGAGAAAGCAAACTCAGGTTGATCCCAGCCTTGCTGAAGTTGATTGCAGTGCTTGGTAGCCCAAAGCCTAGCCCTGTTTCACACTCCAGTGTAATTCCCACCGACTTCAAACAGGTCCCAGGTCTGGTGCAGTAACTCCCACAGGCTTGGCACCAGGCTTTAAATCACTGTACAAAGTCACTTGAGAAGCTGTCGGCAGTCAGAAATGAGTCATTAGTATGCTGCCAACACAGTATTCAGTGACAAAACCCAGCTGCCACTGTAGTCAAGAATGTAGTTTCTTCAGCACTACTGTAAGTCTTATTAGCATAGAAATCAAGTGTATGTATGTAATTGAATTTCTTTGTCACATCCTACTATGAGATTTTCCATCAATCCTGATTGTTACTAAATTTGAACTAACAGCCCATATTTGCACTTAAGCAACATCTGAAAGGGGACTACACAAAGGATGACTTTCCTAAGTCAACACATCCTAGAAAACAGCAGCTGCGCAAAGGCAGAGGCAAGCAATATTTCATTTTCCTCCCCATAGCACCCTATCTCTTGGCACCTCTGCTTTAAATCTGGGTTCTGCTGGCAGCTTCACATTTTCTCTCTGCAGAAAGAGCTGCAACACAGCCGGTGCAAGAGCAGGGGCTGTCCCCAGCCAGAGAGTCTGCCTGCAGATCCATCAGGATATCATGATGCTGGTTACTGCTGATTAGAAAGCGAGATAATGCTGTAGGTAAAGTTCATTTTAGGTCATGATTAAATTCAGTTCCTAGAAAAGAAAGAAGCTATAAAGCCAAAAAGGGAATAACAAAACTGTTGAGAAGCATAATTTCAGGACTGACTTCACTGACATAGAAATAGCTGTTCAGAGGCAAAGTGAGTCTCAGAAACAGATACATGAGTTGTGTCTGCAGGTTTGGGATGTGCTGGGGGTAGGTAAGGACTGACTAATCTAGCCTGGACTGAAAATGCTGCCACCATCCCTGTGGTGATTTCTCAAGGAACTGTATTAATCCAGATGAACCACGAAGTCATGTTTTCCTATATTTTCCAAGCATAACTGTGGTCAAACCCACAAACACCAGATGAGGTGGCAAAAAGGTGGTGAGCAAGGAAACTAAATACCTTCTCACCATACAGGTGGTCATTGCAGATCTCAACTGTGTTGTGTTGCTAACAATTGTGTTGTGTACACATCCCTCCAGCTTTGCTACTAAAACAGTACTTCACTAGGGCCACTGTCCAAGCAATCTACAAAGCCATCAGCCCTTATCCATGAACTCAAGCAACCAAGTCTCATAACCCCCAGGCAGTCTAGTACCAGAGTGGGCAGGAGTGAGGGCACAAGATGGATCCTAGGAACAAAAGTAGAGTCACTGCAAGATTTCATAGGTCAGTGTATTGCGAGATCCTGACATGAACCAGTTTCCCCCATGATGGCCACGAGTTTCAGGGAACAAGACTGTTACTCCTACAGCTCTCAGGACCTTCCTAAAGCAGGATTTTGCTCCTGGATTGTTTTAATATTTTTTTTTTAATTGTGATGACAGCAATTAAATAGAGACAACAGGGGCATAATGAATTCTAACGTTGGATACTCTGTAAGTAGCAGGTCATAGGCAGATTTTTCTCAGTATGTCACAATGCCATGTACTACTACTATCATGAAACAGATATCATCACCCACTGATGGGAGTGGGCAGACACAGAGTTCACTTCAGGGTTCAAAAGTTCCCACTGAATTTTTTCTTCCTCAAGCAATAAGCCCCAAGATCATGTGTCTTCTATATCACTCAGAATGAAGGAGTGAGCTCCTTCCTCCCCTGCTACAATGCCACAGTACAACAGAAACCAAGAGACATACAGGAGCAGCTAATTCCTACCATGAGCCATGACCCTTAGCCTTGTCTTCCACTGGGCAAAGCTGGGATGAGGTCAGGCTGGACTTTCCCCCCAGGGAATCAAGGAGAAGGAAAGGATGCACAGGGTAACATTAGCTTTACCCTGGAGTTTTCATCCATGCTGCTGATTAATTACTCCACCTTTGTCAAATTGTATCCCTGTGTCTCCCTTTAGATTGCTATAAAATTGACTTTTGTTCCAAGCTTGATTTATCATGATTTCATTTTTCACCTTCACTCCTGGGAATTTCTCTTGCTGTTGTGATTTCAGTTATTGTGAGCTCAGCCCCTGTTCAATTTTACACAAAATCTCAGGTGTAGAAGGTAATAATTAGGTAGAATTAGGATTTCAGGGAAAGGAAACTGTGATCTGATGGTTACAGCGAGGCTCTATCAGCCAGGGCTGAGACATCCCCCATATGACTCTGCCTTCCCAGTTCAACAATGCCAAGCAGGTGCTAGTCTACACTCTGCAAAGAAGGGTGAATTTTAGAAGCATGAAGTAACTTCAGTTAACATTTGTAGAGTGCTCTCTGCAACAAGACCTTACCAGACATTTCCGTAGAAGTATGATCCCAGCCCTATCCCTAAGTTGGTGGTTTTGGCACTAAGTGATATAAACTGGGGGTTCCTCTGATGTCTCCACTGCATTTGTCAGATCCTGTTGCAGATACTAATTATCCCCAAGGACATGGATTACATTTGCTCCAGCAAAACACTTAGCACTAGCTGACATTGCTGCCAGCCTGTCTCTCTTGGGGAGTTTTTTTGTGTGTTTTTTTTGGCTAGTTTGCTAATTTAGTAAATATTTAGAAATCCATGTTCTTATAAAACTGAAACACTGAGTAGCATTCCCTTTTGTTCAAAATTGTTTACAGAAATAGGCACAATTGTATCAAAATTCCTAGTTAATATTCACTGGGCTAAAGGCAGGAGATCTTAAGTAAAAAGGGGGTGGGAGGAAAAATGGGAATTTTTTACAGCAGAGTTCAATGGTGCCTTGAAGCCTGCATAGCTGGAACTCTGACAGAAAACCTGCTCCTAAACAGAAAACAGAAAAAGTTCAAAAATAAGACAGTGAAAATGAAGGTTCAACATAGAATATCAAATGTTAACCTTCAAAAGGTGACAGAAAAATGGGAAGATGCTGCCTCTAGCACACGGCATAGAAAGCCAGGTCACACATGGCTGTAGGGAGACATCTCCAATGAATAGGACACCTCATGCCCAGAGAAGTGCTTCTGCTGAGCCTGGGCCTCTGTGTTTCCTATCCACTGATGTTCTTTTTGCTGCACCCCCACTGTGCACTGGTTCCTGCCAGTCTTCCCCTACTCTGCAAAGGGCTGGTGAACTTGCCCCAAGTGTTTAAATCTGAGGGAGTCAGAAAACCATGGGAGCAGCCACCCAGTGGGCAGAGGTCTCCAAACCAAAGCAGTTACAGCTGACACCAGACAGTCCAGTTGCAAAGTCCAGATATTTTTAGGAGGAAACTCCCAATTCCCATCTATCTTTAGCAGGCCTGAAGATTAAAGAGAGACCAGAATACAGCCTAAAATGTCAGCAAGGAACTGGGGTGCCCTCAAGGAATCAAAAAGCACCTTTTGACAACAGGCATTCTGGGTTTAACTTCAGACTACCCAGCACAAGAACTTTCCAGTGGTCACTGCAGCATGGCTTTTTATCCCAATAAGAAAAGAAAAAAGGAAGGCTTGCCAGTCCCTACAGCTGCTGTGGCTATGCTGTGAGCAACACCCCTGGTGGATGGTTAAAAATGGGTTCAGCTGTGTCCGCAGGAGTTGCAGCCATCTGTAGCTGCTTGTTGAATGACCCTGGAGCTGCTACACTCTCACCAGCAACAGCTCACACCACCTTTCTTCCTTTATTAAAGAAATGCATTGCTACTTAGCCAACCTCTGGAGCTAGCTGAAGCAAAAGTGGTGGGGGACAATGCAGAAACAGCCCTGCTTGTCAGGATCCAGTTAGGAAGGTTTACCCAGAGCAGATATAATGCAGTAGGACACCACGAATCCGTGCTCCCTTTTGCAGGCAGGTTTTCATGCTCCATCATGGAGAGGCAGCTCCAATTATTCAGCCAGCCCACTGGCAGGGAGTTCCACCCTCAAGTGTCCAGGCAGAGGTCAGCAACTGTACACCCTGAAATTACTTTAATTATGGGACAATCACTTTACAGTGTATTGAATAATCACCTATTTTAGACAGGACCAACCCCAGAGAGTGAGGTCCACTTTAAAAGGAAGGCTAATAGCATAGCTTTCAAAGCTCACACATGGCTTCTTTGAGCCAGCTTATCAAGATGATTCTTTATGGTAGCATAATTTACCTTCTCACACTGCATGAGGCTCTCAGTGGAGAGACTTCCTCACAGATAATGGACTAGGGAGGCAACCTTCTCGCTGACTTTGATAAGTATGGAAAGCAGAGAGTTGGGAATTCACATTACTGTGTATTAAATTCCCGTTTCACCTGCCACTGCAGCCGGCGAGGGCAGGACAAAGAGCAAAGGGATGGAAGCACAGCACTCCTGCACAGTGTTACACCACATGCACAACATGAGTGCTCCCAGGTGTATTGGGTTTGTGTGGCCGGGTCTTGGTAGTGTGGGGGGGAAAGGGGGAGCGCTACAGGGGTGGCTCTTCTGAAAAGCTGCCAGAAGATTCCCCCGTCTCTAGCAGAGCTAATGGCAGTCGACTCCAGGATGGACCTGATGCTGGCCAAGGCCAAGCCAATCAGGAATGATAGTAGCACCTCTGTGATAACATTTAAGAAGGAAAAAGTTATTGCACAGGTGAAAACTGTGGCCAGAGAAGAGCAGAGTGATACCATGTGAACAACAATGCAGACTCCAAGGTCAGTGGAGAAGGAGGGGAAGGAGGTGCTCCAGGGACTGGAGCTGAGGCTCCCCTGCAGCCCATGGTGCAGATCATGGTGAGACAGCTGTGCCCCTGCAGCACATGGAGGTCCATGGGAGTGAGAGATCCACTTAAAGCTTCTGGAGGAGACCCATGCTGAAACAGGTGGATGCCTGAAGGAGGCTGTGACTCCATGGGAGGACTGTGTTGGAACAGGCTTCTGGCAGAGACCTGCTGACCCATGGAGAGAGGAGCCCATGCCGGAGTCCTGGTAGGATTTGTGGCCCTGTGGAAGACCCATGCTGAAACAGCCTGTTCTTGAAGGACTGTACCCCATGGAGAAGTAACCCACATTTCAGAAGTTCGTGAAAAACTGCTGCCCATAGGATGGACTTAAGTTGGAGGTGTTCACAGAGGACTGTCTCCTGTGGGAGGGACCCCACGCTGGAGCAGGGGAAGCACTCCTGTCTCTGAGCAGCAGCAGAAACAACCTGTAACAACTGATCATAACCCCCATTCCCATCTCCCTGCACCACTTGGGGGGAAGGAGGTAGAACTTGGGAAGGAGATAGGGGTGAGGGGAAGGTGTTGTCAAGATTTATTTTACTTCTCATTATCCTGCTCTGATTCTGTTAGTAATAAATTAACTAACTAATTAATTAATATCCAGTCTTTGAATCTGTTTTACCCATGACAGTAATCAGTGAGTGATCTCTCCCAGTCTTTAGATCATGAACCCTTCCTTATATTTTCTCTCCTCTGTTCAGTTGCAGAGGGGAGTGATAGAGTGGCTTTGGTGGGTACCTGGCATACCCTCAGTATGAACCCATTACAGCGCTCTGAAAGAATAAGAAATAGTTACCTTCTCTTCTGTCAAGAGTCTTGGGACACTCCATGGGATTTGTCTCTTGGTAGATCTTCTTTCATGGTGCAAAAATCTCCAAGCATGAAAGGAGCACTCGTGGTTAACAACACCCCCTTATATGCTTCTTCCTCTTAACATTTCCCATCTGGTTTCGAATCTTTGCATTCTTCCTCTCTTGAAAAATACAGTTCAGTAAGACTCACACTCTTCCACCATGGCAGGATAGCTGCTTCCTTTGCAGAGGGCTGAGGGGACAGAGTAAGGCTACTTTAGGATGCACATGCATGTCTTTGGCTCCTCTGATATATGAAAATAAAGCACGACAGACCCCTGTCACACAACACTAGGTATCTTGTAATCAACAGTGTAATTTACATGAGGCCTAGTGCACCATCCCAATGTACATTACCATGTGTGCATCAAAATACCATGGAGAGTTGAAATGCATTAGGACAGCGGCTGTACCTGAATCTGCTGATTCAACTCTCAAAGCTGCATTAAGCAGCTGTACTCTTTGAGCCCTGCAGATGTTTATTTTAATCATCTGTCTTAAAATATCAGCTGGTTTTATGCCCTATTCTGAAGCTTACCATCCCTCACAGAGTCTGAGTTGATTTCTCTAAGCACTGCCATCCAATCAAAACTGCAAACAGGCAACAAAGAAGGAATATAAGAGCAAGTTGCATTTGTTTGTATTATTCCCACACACCTTACACAGCTTGAGGCTGAAACATCTTGGGAGGGTGTAGCTGCAGAACCTGAGCCTGCCATCTGGATGAGACCAGTGGGACTCTTTTATTGGAGATGTGAAACACAGCCAGTTGAGGCAAAACCTGCATCAAAAGCAGATTCAAATAGGTAGAGATGTCCCTTATGTAAGCCTTCCTCCTTCTTTTCTGACCTGCGGGCTAAGAAACATGGCCCTGTACAGTAGAGAAGCTGTTCCTTTATGTGATAAAACATCCTGCCACAAAAAAAGCTCAGGGGTCCTTCCTAAGCACACTCACAGCATCAGCTCACCGATTTCTCCACTGCCCTTTTAGCTTATATTTTAGCAAAAACAAACAAAAAACCCCAAACAAGCAAGTAAACAAAGAATTCGTAATATTGTTCCTCTCTTGAAGGCTCTTCTCTCTCTCCCTGCTGTGCTGATCCACACTCTGACCATCCAGTCCGAGGTGTGCTGTGCTCATGTGGTCTAAGTATTTTAACTGTCCCAAATACACCTCCGATTTGTGCAGACAAAAGCCTAAGATCATCTGTAATCTTGTTAATTATTATAATTATGGTCATGAAGGACATATTACAGAGTTCACTGTTAATAGGAGCTTCCACAGATACTTGTAACCAAAAGCAGCCAAGGCCAGCTCTCCATACATGAGTCTTCATGACCTCCAAAGGAGGATGAATGTGAAGTATGTGATCTCATGGCCCTCTGCCCTCCATTCTCAACCATGGAGCTTTGCTCATCCATGGCCCATGTCTGTTACACATCTCCTCGTGGCTATAGCAAGGAGGAAACACCCAGAAGGAAAGACAGTTGTAGTGAGGTGGGGTCAGCCTGTTCTTCCAAGTAACCAGGGATAGAACAAGAGGAAATGGTCTCAAGTTGCACCAGGGGACGTTCAGATTAGGAATTAGGAAAAAATGCTCTATGGAAATGGCTGCTAAGCATTGGGACAGGCTGCTCAGGGAAGTGTTTGACTCACTATCCTCAGAGATATTTAAAAGACATATAGATGTGGTACATGGGGATGTGGTATAGTGGTGGACTTGGCAGTGCTGGGTTACTGGTTGGACTCGATCTTAGAGGTCTTTTTCAGCCTAAATTATCCTGTGACTCTATGATTCTAAGAGGTCAATATGATTCCTGGGAGGGTGGACCAAAGCCCAGCAGCTAGAAGTGGGAGAGCTGTGAATGGCCTGTGGACTGGTGGCTCATTCTAACAACCATAAAGAGAAGCTGTTCCTTGGGCTCTGATATTAGCTTGTTTCATACTTGTCCCCACCAGAGCTGGTGCCTCTCTTTCATATTGCAAGAGTGGATGAGGTGGCTCCAACCCTTGTGCCACAGTCTGCCCAAGGAGACAGTCAGCCCTGTTCCCTGGGGCAGTGACTGCACATCAGGCCGGGTGAATCATCTGCTCAACCCACAGCAATCCTTTTTACTACAACTATGCCCTTCAGGATGGAGTTTAGGCTCTTCTCTTGGTCAGTCAGGCTTTGCAGACACCAAGCCAGACCTTTGCAAGGCACCTGTGTTTAGAAGGATGGGAGGAGACTTACCCTCCAGAGACAGCAGCTGCTCATCACATCAAAACAGCTTGAGTGAGTTATGGTTTCTCATGCAGGGTCATGCAAATTCATCAGGCTCGTGGCATGTGAATGACTGTCCGTATATCTCAGAGAGCCAACTTGCAAGCAGATTCTGAGGGCTTTTATGCTAATAACTGCTAAATAAATTTTAGCTGTTGTTTTCAATTCTCAAAGCCTGCTTTGTCAGTGAAAACCCGCATCCTCCTATCTGTGGCATGGCAAACACTGCTGACAGTTATTCCGCAGTTACGACACTTCGCGTTTGGTGGTCCTATCTCAGGGCAGGGGACAGCTGATGGGTGGGGAGGGGAAACTGATATAGCCTATCCATGAGGTCTCACTGCCTGCCTGAGAAATAAAGGACACCAAAATATAACTGTGTGGGAAGGACTTCTAAGAAGAATTTGTCCCAAACCATTTCTGGAAACAGATGATAACATTATTTACTCAAATACAGGAAGCTCGAGATTGCAATGAATGATGAAAGGCAAGAACTAAGGGTGAGGGAGAGAAATATGCCCTTTCCCCTCCCCCTTGCCACAAGACAGAAGCAAAATCCCCACCAGCAACGCCTTGGTTATTAGACTGTGCACTCATAAGCTGATATATCCCTCTGTGTTTGTGCATATGCACATCTCACACCCACACATTACTGCCCAGCCCTCTTTGGATCCTAATGCCAGGGGCTTTTTCCAAAGCCAGGCACAGTATCCCACAGAGAAGAGTCCAGCTGTTGGGATCTTTCCCAAAAATGAAACACTGCAGCATTCAAGCTTTTCTGGCCTTTCAGTAGTTAATCTGGGGATACCCAGAAACTGCCTCTAATGAGAAGGGATGGGAAGTGATGGGATGTGCTTAAAAGCCTTTGTATTTATTTATTTGTGTTCATGTTTATGTAGATTGTGCATAAATCTGGATTGAACTTTGGGAGACTGAGCTCTCAAATAGAGAATCCAGCTGTTTGAAATCACAAGGAATGTACATTCCCACCAGCAGTGTAAAGCCAAAATACAAAAAGACAAATAGCCCAGCTAGTTGAAGGGGGGGAGAATGGCTCTCACAGAACAGCATCCTATCTTCTTGAGTATTGTTTTAATGTTGTTGCCTGATCTGTAGTGGAGGGTTAAAAAAAAAAGAAAGAGAAAAAAGAAGAAGATGCTGGTTGTTTTGGAATCCACAGCAATGTGTAAGTGTCTCTCAGCATCTGCTCACATCAGTTCCCAAACATGGCCTCTGCTACACTCAAACCCGGTGAAAGCAGCACAGACCTGGGTGTTCTGTTATGGTGACAGTCTGACTGATCTGAATGCAGCAGCATTTTATTTATCTCAGCAGTGCCAATCAGCCCAGCCACTGTGAATCTGCTGGAAGACCAAAGAGTTCCTCTTCATCACTCTCCATGGCTCAATGCTCCCGTAAAACACAGGGCCCCATAGATTGTGTTGGAAGGGACCTCTAAAGGCCATCTAGTCTAACTCCTCCTGCAGTAAGCATGGACATTAGACCAGGTTACTCAGAGCCCCATCCAACCTGACCTTGTATGTTCCCAGGGATGAAGCATCTGCCCCCTCTCTAGGCAACCTGTTACAGGTTCCTGTTCCTCATTGTAAAAAACTTCTTCCTTATATCTAATCTAAATCAACCCTCTTTTAGTTTAAAACCATTACCTCTTGTCCTATCCCATGGGGCTTAGGAAAGCTGAAGATCACAGTTATTCTGGTCTCAGCTTCAAGGCACACTGACAGTATTCTTGATCTTGTTGCAGGATGCCAAGCACCAAGTCAACATGAACTTTGTTTGAAAGAACTTTATGTTAGCACAGGTGTCAGCTGCAGCCCCTTCTGCCAACATCAAGCCACATCCTCAGCACAAGCTCCATATTGCATGTTTTGTAAAATTTAGCAGCCATGTTGGTACATGTACATGGCCATACCTGAGCTGAATGTGCACATACGATGGGGCACTCCAGTGAGAGATGCAGTACTGGTAACCTCTGAGGCTCAGGCTGCCACTCATAGACTTTAGGGTTATATCTGTCCCTTAGGCACAGAGATGTATCACATCTCTGTAGGATATAATAAAGTACCTGCTGCAGAAATCAGCCCTCCCTTCCCAGGTATTACTTAATGAAAGTGTGAGAGATTAACCTTCTGAGCCTTTCTTTAAGTCCTAAATAAATTACTGGCTTTTCAACAGAGTTCTTCTAGTGAAATCTGTGAACATTACAGTTATTATTACAATAGACTATAATAAATGTTTTGACAATCTACTTTAACACCTAAATGTGGAATTGGGACTATAATGCAAAAATGTCAGTTCAAGTGGGAAGAAAGTTAATGCATCCTTAGAGCATGCATGTACTTATCCTTGCACCCTAAATGAGCTATGAAGTAAGTGCAAATACATGGATTAGCAGGTCTCGATTTTCTGTAGATAGTCATTTGCATGAACACAAAAATGTATAGAAAGGAATAACCAGAGGTGAAGTCGGCAATTCAGAGGTTAATTACTATCATTAAGAAAAAAATCCCACTTCAGGCACATCAGCTTTAAAGCTACTTGGAAGTGGCCCTCTAAGAAGTGGAAGCAGTGAACAGCCATAAATAGAAGCTCTTCAGTCTATGATATAATAAGTGTGATGTGATACAAAGTCTGTGAAAAAATTTCACCATAAAAGCACCTTACAAAACAAGAGAGGAGGCAAATCAGATCAATGAGCTCTGACAGCCCCCAAACCCAGAGGAATCCCTCAGTGATGCCTAAGGTATTTTACCCCCTGGCCTGGCACAAGTCTGGAACTGTGACGAGCTGACCTGACTCACACCAGTACTTCAGCAGAGTGAGCCCTGGTCTCTGGAACATTGGCACCCTGACTTTGCCACTACAGAAAACTCCCTGAAGCATGTACGAACCCTCTGCAGCTTGAAGGCTGCCTGCATAACCCAGTTTTCTCTCCTCCTGTTTTCCAGACAGGAGCTCAAAGGGAACAATATTCCCCTAAACGTCCCCTCGTGGCTCTTCATCCTTTTGGCAGTCAGCATCACTTTTTCTAGTCCTCAAGCTGGTCTTTGCTAGTCCTTGTTAGGTGAATAGCTGTGGCTGAGCAGAGCTAGGGATAGTGCTTGAGGGTGGATATGCCTTGGGGATAAAGTTAACGCTTCAGCTGAGCACATGCAAGTGCCTCCTGGTGATTGATGCATTTCAATATCAGACATCAAATATCAGTGTTTAGACGACCGCATTTTTTACAGTAATGATGCCTGTTCTGCAATGATACCCCTCCAGAGCCCACCCGAGTGCCGGTAATTAAAATGATTCAGATCATCCTTATTTATGCCTTTTACCAGTGAAACTGCCTTGATGATACTTTCCTTAAAGCCATGCTCCTGCAACACCTGCCACTGCAGAGAATCAGTAAGGAATGAATTACAGCCATGACTAACTTTCACCTAAACAGAAAACAAAATGCTTGAACTAAAACCATAACTTGATTTGACACAAATTAAAAACATTGGCTTTCTTCAGTAAGTCAAAGCTCTATACACTGCATCACCCTAAATTCACGCAGATGTTCTTTAGTCACAGCTATCTGCTATTACTTTTTCCTCAGCTAAACAACAGTAAATTTAGCAGAAGTCACATGAAAGGGGCTGACATTAGATAAAGAATGTCGTTAATGTTATGGTTCCAAAGAAAAGTGATATTTCTTTTATATTCATTCATGACTGCGGCTGATAATTGCTTCCTGTCTTACACCTACACAAAATTCATGAATATAATTACAGCAGCGCAGTGCTGAGTTCAATCAGAAGGGAGTATTGATTTGTGTATAAATCAAAAGCCATCTTCCTCCAGTTCTATTTACATGAAAAAAAAAAAAGAATAGGACTTTTCTGAAAAAGCTGCATAATCAAGAAAGGGTAGTGTATTGTAGAAAACCTCACTCATAGATTATATGGCCAGAAGGGAATATGATCATCTAAATATGTCTACATGTAAAAGCTGTAGGATTTTCCAAATTAAGCTTTTTCTATACAATGTATTTTTTAAAGCTTTTTTTTAATAAAAACCATCTACTTATTTTGATAGGTTTTTTTAAGTGCATAATTCCATTTATATGCAGATAAATTATTCCCATGTTCTCCTGTGCAGCACAGCCTGTTGCCCGGAGCAGAAGCAGTTGCCTCTGTTCTTGGGTGCACAGCCAGGTGACTATCACTCACCAGCAAAGGCAAGAATGCCAGCTAGCAGTAGGATTGCTAACAGGAGTGGGGAGAAACAGCTGTAATTTTTTAGCTCACTCAGTTTCTTCCCCTGGTAAACCTTTCTTGTGACTGGGAGACACATCATGAACTTTGCAATAGAGACAACATCTGAATGAGGGGATGTTTCCTTTCCTAATAGGCAGCATAATTTGAGGAATCCTGTCTGTAGGGCTATCAAAGCAAAGGTGAGAAAGCAGATGAAAGTCTGGACTTGTGGAGTCTGATTCAAAGCCCAGAAAAGCACATCCCCTGCAGAGGCTGAGGTCCAGGTGGGGAGGGTCCCTGGTCAACACACAATATCTGCACAAATACAGCAGACTGCCTTTGTGCACCTGCAGCTAGCTGGGGGGAACACAAACCTATTTTCAGCTAGATCTGCCCTTCCGAGCACTCCCTCCTGCACATCAGTCTTTAATAAAGGTTGATCTGCTCTGTGCTCTCCCCATGAGTAAATGCCATCCTCCACTGTAAATGCTAACCTTGCCCCAGAGGAAAGGATAGCATGCTCCTCCTTCCTCATCACCCAGGCTTCATAAAGAAAACTTGCTCACCCATTCAATTCTCTGCAGTTTGTCTGAAGAGTGAGCAGAGACATTTCCATACCTTCCTCGATATCTGAGCTGCCAGTGCAGGGTTCAGGAATGATGCAGAACCACAAAGTCCCATCTCTGCACAGGAGTTGCACTGGGTAGTAACAGAGAACTAGAAAGTGACAGAGGCATGCACAGTTATGAACACATTTACACAGCTCAGGTTTTGCGAGGGAAAGGGAAGAAGGCATGTGAAAGGCCATTTGAACCCCAAAGGGCGGTGACTTCTTCAGAAGATACAATAACATGCATAAAAATACTGTTCTTTTTCACTCTCTCTAACTAGGACAGCACAAAATGAGACCACATCAGTACTTCTGATAAACACCCATCACCAAGTATTCGGCTCAAATTAACTGTCTTGGGAACACTTGCAGTGTCCTGACTTCACCTGGGGCTACTAGCAATTAAAGCTCATTTTTGTCAGCTGAGGAGGAATCAATACAAACCCATGGATGCATTAATATCACTTCCTAGCAAGCCACCTAAATAATTAATACTAAAATTGACTTTGTGAAGCGTTCTCACATGTTGTAATAAATGTATACTAACAGTCTATTTATGAGGCCACAGTGTAGAGGGATTAAAACCTGATCACTTGTGACATATCTTCATTTTTGAGTAAGAGCCTGTTTGAAGAAACGTAATCTATGCAGACTATAATTACATTTATTAAGTTACGCCACAATCTGTTCTGCCACTGACTGACTATGTAAGATTAAAAACATTGCTAGGAAATGGCTAACTAATTAATCAAACTGGCTCATTTCCAACAGCTTTCATTTGATCAATTGTGCCTTATAGAAACAGTCAACTGAACAGAAAAAAATACTGCAATGGAAAGAAAAGAGCAGTGCTTTAAGAAATCATAATAAAGAGTGGTTTGTTTGGTTTTTTTCCATTGCTCTAACTAATATAACTCATAAATATGAAAAAATAAAAAGTGTAAATACCTCATTTCCAAGTATCAAGAAAAGATGATTGATGAGAAGGACTGCCAAAGCACACCATATATACAAATATATACAGCAGCTATCCTGTTTGCCAAGCACCATCCTCCATAAATAAAAAATGAGCATGAAATACTGTAAGCCTTCTTAAGATTAAGGAAGCTGCATTGTATTAAGCATTTGTGTCACTGAGATTGGAGAAGATACCTGAGGAATAGCTATAGCTAGGTAATTAAGGACTTAAAATGATGGAAAAATGTTGTGGGTTTTTTCTTGAAGTTTTATTGTTAGTAAGGCTCCTGCCAGATTTTCAAAGACCTTACTGATATATTCCTGTGCCTAGCAAAGAAATGACAAGCTCTATGAGAGACCTCACAGACTAAGGTTAAGAGCAAATTCTCACACAAAGTAGGAGAAGGGTTTAACATCTCAAAATGGGATCCTGAGCAGACACCACGTAGCTACTTGAGGAGATGCTAAAAGGCAAGGGATGGCTCCTGCAGCTTTCACAGATGTAGCACCCCATGAGCCAGTGAGCCACAGCAACACCACCCTTCTGAAAATGAACATGCTGTCCCATGAGTCATGGAGGGCCACATCTTCATTTTCTCTGTAAACAGAGAGCACAATAAGCAGTCTTGTTGAACCTGGGATGATCTAAAGAATGTTAGAAATACAAAGGGGATGATAATGTAATAAAATTAAAAATTTTTCAGCAATGTTCCTAGCACAGTTTCTATGGCATATTTTGTCAGTTAATAAAAGAATATCTAAGGAAATTAAATTTCCTTATTTTAATTAATTAAAATAAGGAAATCAAACAGCTAATTAAAAAACCCCTCTGCCTCAGAAAGCAATGTCAAAAGATGTGGTAACTCCAAGCTTTTGGCCTTGGAGGTAGAAGACTCATAGAGAGACACTGGGAAAAACATTCCCCTCCATCCTTCCTGTGAAGCAAGAGTTCTGGACAAATGGGTCTGGGAAAGTGATAAAGCAAGGCACAAACTAAGCTAGAAGATAACTTGATTATGCAAAGTGAAAACTACTGTAATAAAGAAGACCGTTCCCTTGCAAAGACAGTCACAGATAGGCAAGTCCTTTTATGAACATACGATTTTTCTCCTACTGAATCCAAGAGGATTCAGGCAGTGAGCCTACCAAGGTGCTTTGGAAACTCACTCACTAGCATATATGCATATTGACTTGTCTACCAGCTTGAGAAATTGGACTCTGACTGTTCACAGCATGACAGCCTAGGTTGTGATGACGCTGTCTTCTGTGTACAGAATTAGTTAATCCCCATCTGCTAGTGTGCCTACAATTGTAGTCATCCCCTGAAAAAAGACCAAAATCCAGGCAGATAATCAAAACACAAGATGTTTTAAAATGCAAAATTCTTCACTCAGGCAAGCAGCTGAAATAATTTTTGTTGTTATGTCTCCTTTTGCCTTCTCTTCCCCAAACCTTTGGTGAATTTGTTTTCTGACAAAGATGTTCACTAGACACTTGTGTTTTATGGAACTCATACAGAATATCTATAAAAAGCAGGTCTCAAATATGGCAACATTGGCATATGCAGCCTACACCTTGCCAGTCAGGAGTCAACTGCATGTCAAACCATACGCACTGATGAAGTAGAACAGAGCTGAGAAGTCCAGGGACAGAGAAACATCAAGAATGTAAATGGGTACAGTAAGTTTTACAGAAAGACCTATATTCCTTAACTTGAAGATGTCCTTTTGGCCAGGCAACATCATAAGCCTAATCAGCAAGCAGGATCTTCAGTGAATACTTAGTTGGAGAAGTACACAGGGTGAACCATGGAAAAGCCAGGTCAGGACAGTACAGGTCAGACTCCCCAGCAAGACCATGGCCCCACAAAGGGTAGCCCTTCCTCCCCTCTGCTCCAGGGACCACCATCAGCTGTTGTTACACAAGGACATGAGAAGCCTCAGTGGCTCCAGTGCAGGATTATACTAGTACAGCTGGGTCAGAGCTGGCTTGGGTCCAGCTGGCTAGGGACATGCCACTCCTGGCATACATCCATGCAGGCACTCAACTGAGGACCTTGATTTTAGACACCTTTAAGATCACTTAACATTTTAGCAAAGGTTTTGCAAAGATTGCATTTTTCAGCTAATGATCCTACAGTGGTACTGGGTGGCTCCTTCTCGTTCATTTACCTATACTCTTATTACTTGAGAAAATGTTCCTAGCACCATCACAAAGTGAGCTTTATTCTCTGAGCACTTAACACGTGGCTAATTTTGACTAAAGCCCTTTCCAATCTCCATAATTCTTATAGGCCTTTGAATTTGAACCATCATACCAACAAATTACTTAATATTTGTGGCCCAATTTGAAGTAATTAATACAGTTACACCTTCATTTATTCAAATTAAAATTCATCCTAAGTACGGGCTACATAAAACATAAGATACTTCCAAAGATTAACTGGGTTACAAATGATCTCTGCACAATTAATTTCTGTTCAAATGCTTACTGAATGACACATGTATGCCACATAATAAATTCAATGATTTCAGAAATTTCATCTCCGTGGTAAAAGTGTCCTGACATAAGGACAGTTCATGTTCCCCAATTGCATCCATTTGTTCACAGAAGAGATCTCCAGTTACAGCCTCTTTTGCAGGCTGTCCTCCAGCACAGGACAATTAAAACCTCTCCATTTTCTAGTGAGAAGGTTTTGTGCCAAGGAGATCTGGGAAAATTAAAAGGAAAAGCTCTCTTTCTTTTTCCTATGCAAAATCTCATAGTAGAAGTCACACTACATAGTAACCACCATATGAGCATTGAGAAATGGAAATACTCTTCTTTTGTCCCTCTTTTTTTATAGGGCTGCTTTCCCACAGGAGGCTGATATATGCTGTTACATGTGTCTCTACAGACAACCATTCACAGTGTCCACAGGAAGCACAGGAAGGGCGTGATGAGGACATCGGTGTGAATGAGACAAGCCACCTACCAACACCACAATCCTGCTTTAAACAAAACATCCCTAAATACAAACCCAAGCTTGACTCCAGTCATATCATGGGCAAAGTCCCTTTACCTTTCTCTGCCTCTGCATTCCTGCCACTCTGGCTCTCACAACTTGATGATCAGATTTGATAATTTGATTTGATGGTCAGAGGGCTGGAGCACCTCTCCTAGGAAGATAGACTAAGAAAGTTGGGGCTAGTCCGCATGGAGATGAGAAGGCTTTGGAGGGATCTTATAGCCCCTTCCAGTACCTGAAGGGGGCTACAAGAGAGCTAAAGAGGGACTTTTTACAAGAGCATGTAGTGATAGGACAAGGGGGATGGCCTTAAACTGAAAGAGGATAGGTTTAAATTTGATATTAGGAAGAAATTCCTTAATGTGAGGTAAGGTATGGAACAGGTTGCCCAGATAAGCTGTGGATGCCCCATCCCTGGAACTGTTCAAGGCCATGTTGGATGGGACTTCAAGAGACCTGGTCTAGTGGGAGGTGTCCGTGCCCACAGCAGGCAGGTTGGAACCAAATGGTCTTTAATGTCCCTTCCAACACAAACCATTCTATGATGATTCAATGCGTATGGCTAAAGTCTATCATTCTACTGGCACCATCAGGACTCTCTCCATGAGAGCAGGACAAAGCCCTTTGTTAATATACTCATTCAACATCTAACTACCCAGTGATGAGCTATATGAAGGACAGTGGCATGAAAGGTTATCCTTCAAATATGTGGGATCTTGATTCAGAGGAACCCTTATTCCTTAATTGTCCCTTACATCTCTTCCTCACCCATGGTCATGGGGACCTGATTCCCCATGAGCACTGTCCTGTATAGAAATGTACAAAATGGAGACAGAGGCAGGCAAGGAAACCAGCCCTCACAAGCTCCTGGCAATACTTCTGCAGTCTACAGGAAACTCAATAGACCTGTGGGATGGGCATCAGAAAGCTCCTTGCCTATGAGACAGGCAACCCAGAGGCACTGTGGGAGTGAGGATAACACACAGGAGAGGACACAATGAGAGGGTATGGATGGGCTTTGTGAAACTGTACTATGCTATTTAACAACCACCACTATGTAGTCTGTGTTTTAAATGTCCTTAACCTGGAAAGCAGATCTTACAAACAGACAGGTAACAGCTCCTCCGGCCTCTTGTTCAAGTGGGAAAACAAGACAAGAGACATATCAGTGGGCCCAGACGGATGGTCTAGGCTGGACTGGGTTTCCTTTTCAGTGCTGTGTGTAGGGCTTGCACCCAACAGCAAGTCCACCACAGGAGAGGGGCACATCCTGGCCTTCTGACCGATGAGGGGGTGAACCTCCAAGGCAGCCAGGTTTCAGCATTCAAACATGCACAGGAGCACAAAGAAGCCCTTTATGCTGCTGCAATTGCAACATTAGATTTCAGTTTTATTCCCAAACATGAGCTGAGCTCTCAGTCATAGACAGTCTTTTTAATCAGCCCTGGCAAAGATGAAAAGCCTGAGAAAGAGAGGCAGTGTTTGTGCAAGAAGGACTCATTTACATTAAATAATTATCCTGAAGGAGAGAAACAGCAAGGGAGAGATTTCTTTTAATTTTAAAGAAATAATCGCAGTCTGGAGGAGCATATAGAGTCCTAGCTTTGTTCCCAGCAAGTCACCTATTTGCAGTAAAAAAACAAACAGTAGGTTTAAGAGGTAAGAAATATCTGATATTATTTTGAAAATAGAGTATCACATGGGAAGAAAGACAGGGAAATACTTCTGCGCTCCCAAAAGGCTGCTGCTTTTACCCTTTCTCCTCTGCACAGTGGGATAGAAAATCAGTATCACAAGCATAAATGCTAAAAATACAAGAGCTGACATACAAACACATTCTGTAATATGTTAGGAATTACTCTGTCGATAAATGTCTGTGTGTGTGCGTGCATGAGAGAGCAATACAGCGTCCTCATACAAGCATATCTGCCTGCTGCAGAGCCTGCTTGTGCAACCTGGTATGTGCTTTTTCTTTTTTGATACTGCTTATTTAGTAACAAATAAAAAGGGTTTAACTCCAACATTTCTCCATAAAAATGAATTCTGAGCTGAGATGAAAAATAGTACCAAGTCCCCAAATTAGGAACTTCTTTTTAAATTGCAAGGAATTTATGATAGGAGCTGCAATCTCTATTGTGCTTTTTGGATTACTTCCCTGGACAGAGCTGAAATCCTGAGCCTCTTGGCACATAGCACAAAAGCACAGTTTTTTGGAATGTGAGCATTCCACTGCAGGACCTATTGCTTCCCCCGAGGAAAGTGCCAAAACCTGTGAAATCCCACCTGTTTCTGCTGCAGGATCAGGGTGGTGCTCAGCAACTCACAACTGGTCCTCAGCAGAGGGCGGGAGAGGCTAGATTGAAAAAGCATGGCAATGGTCACTGGTGACAGTACAGGGCAGGGAGGGGCTCCCATAGACAGGAAAATGGGAAAAGACATACAGTTCGATTTCCCTCTGAGCGCACACCGCAGCTGCTGCTTTGCACCTCAGCTTTCCATTGTCACCAAGAACAACTTATGCCATGGTTTATCAATTCACATAAGCCTGACTTAATTTTTACAGTGGTAAAAAATCTGAAATGCTGGTTTCTACCCATAAGCAAAAGCAGGCTGTGAGCTGACAGATACCATTTTCCTGTAATGATCAAAATGGTCGCTGCCAGGATCACAGCGAATGTAATTAGCAGAGAGCTCCTGTGTTACATACAATAGCATAAACATACGTAGACAAGCTATACAGCTATAGAATAAAATTAAGTATATTAATTCCATCATATGCCAATTCTAAAATTTTTTTGTCTTAAATTCCCAGTAAACCTCCTTTTCAGGCCCTGCAAGCTACTGTGTTGGAAAATTTAAAGGCTTACCATAGCATATAAACAAATCAGACTGTAGTGTTCATCTATACAAATGCCACAGGAACACGACCATCAGGAACACTGATTTACATTTACAGCTCTGGAAGAAGGATTTGGTGTCACAGGCTGTGTCAAGTACCCAGGACAGCATAGCAAAAGTTAATGTGCATAACACATTAAGCTAATGGCATTCAGTCAAGGGTGAATATGTCTCTTTGGGCTAAGAAAACATCAAGTCTGCTCACGTCTTCTGAACACTGCAGACTGCCGAGTGCTTCTGCCATGGGCATGAATGCGAAACCAGAGCAGGAGCGGAAAAGAAGCACGGTGTATCTGAGAGAACAGGAGTGAAAAGATGTCAAGGAACACTAAAAATTACCCGTTCTCTTCAGCTGGAAAAAAAAAAAAAAAAAAGAAGAAGAAAAAAAAAAAGGAACAAGTTTCCTTCATATTCCTATTTTGAACCAAATCCAGCCAGAGAGCCTGACCACTCTGCCTCAAAACAATATAGTCAGAATGGTTTTATTTAAAGTAAAGTGAATTTAAAACAGCAAACATTGTTGATAGAGATGGGTGAAAAAATAATGCCCTCAACTCTTTTAGACAGGTAACTCCCTCCCACCTCTACCCTGACATGGAAGTTCATAAAGAAGTAAGTTCAAAGAAAAGACTGAAAATTAGGTCTGAAGAGTAAAGATAAATACCATTGATTTAATGGATTATATTTTAACCTGAATTTGTACTATTTCCACAGATTAATAGAAACACCACCAACAACACTACCACCCCCCAACCCTCAGCAACGGCTTCCAACAGGCTGTTCCTTGGCTATGTCCCCTTCCTATAAGGAATCAAGCGAAGGAAGAATTTACTTTTACTGATAGGCAGCAGATGAGTCAGGTTCCCAAAAACAGAGCAGTCCAGAGCACAGCCAAGAGTTTCTGCTGCAAACTCTGCATGCAAGGACTGAATCAACACTTCTCTTCAAAGAGTTACACATCACTTTTGAGATCAGCTCTTAAGACTACAGCTTCTCAGCTGCTTTGCATGTTGATATAGAAATATGTTTCCTGTGTCTTGGTCAGAAACTTTCTTTTATGGTAATGCATTTTATTTCAAGACTTCAGAATTTTCTATCATTCTCAAAGAATTTGAATTTGAAAAGCTGAGGAATTATTCTTAATAACATGTGAGATAAAACATGAGCAAATCTTTCAGCAGAGTGTTCATTTAAGTATTAGTAGGCCCCTCTGCACATCTGCGTGCAAAAAAAAAAAAGAGGATATATTAAAATATGATCATAACTCTGAGCTAAACACTAACTGGTCATTGATCTGCCATGCAGTTGTATATTTGTGTGCTTAAATATTGGTCTAAAATGGTTATCAGAAAACTGTCTGCCTCTGGAAGATGCATCATACACAATCAGTGACCTCTTCAA
>JAWWMO010000043.1:36944152-36967956 GCA_035047845.1 Dendrocincla fuliginosa
TGGTAATGCATTTTATTTCAAGACTTCAGAATTTTCTATCATTCTCAAAGAATTTGAATTTGAAAAGCTGAGGAATTCTTCTTAATAACATGTGAGATAAAACATGAGCAAAATTTTCAGCAGAGTGTTCATTTAAGTATTAGTAGGCCCCTCTACACATCTGAGTGCAAAAAAAAAAAAGAGGATAAATTAAAATATGATCATAACTCTGAGCTAAACACTAACTGGTCATTGATCTGTCATGCAGTTGTATATTTGTGTGCTTGAATATTGGTCTAAAATGGTTATCAGAAAACTGTCTGCCTCTGGAAGATGCATCATACACAATCAGTGACCTCTTCAAGAACTCAGGGGAAAGCTTAAAATATGACAGATCTAGACTTGTAGTCTAGCAGCCAAATTCCAGTCACATTTTAAGGGAAGATGGAGAGATCAGGACAACGACAAGCTATAAAATATTAAAAATACTTGGAGGATTGGAGCAACAAAGCTTCCTTGTCAGCAAAAGATATTAAATCATAGAGGCCCAGATTATGCTGCACTAAGTCTTGCCTTGGAAGAAGATCCACAGAAATAAATGAAAAGAAAGTAACAGGACTATTCAAAGGCTTCATTATTTTTCAGCAGAAGGATATCAAAATCTGATCTCAAATAAAGTCAGTTTATTTCCCACCCCTTATTCCTGAGATTATTTGCAAAACTATGATCAATCACACAGGCCAGTGTTTAATTAAGAGCCAAATATTGTGCTAATATGAATACTGGTCATGACCTAGATGGCACTGAAATCTGAAATAAGAGAAGAAATGAACTGTGGTGAATGAGATCATCCTCCAAATAAACCCCGGCAGAAATGCTAAATCCTGGTGAAGGCTGGGTGAGGAGAGAACACCCAGGTGTGTTGGTGGGTCAGACTAAATTCTTGCTACTGGATGTGGGTGAGCAGCTCTGCATTCAAAGGCTGGCTACCCATCAGCTTCATTTAAACCCTATTGAATCCCTGAGTTGAATTCAATCCCATCCTTACAGGTGGTCATGCACAAATAAAACCCAGTTGAAAGACAGCAAGTAGCAGAAGATCTTTCCTAGAAACAAATAACGTACTATTTTAGTAGATCATTGTTGAGACTAATGCCTGATGTACGAGGAAATGAGCATGAGATAACGTTTTCAAAATAGACCAAGACACTTCTGCTGGGTCCATGGTATTCTGATGAGTAATGTCCATCCTTATCAAGGCACTGTGTGACTCATGCCCAGGAGCCACACAGCCCCTAGCAGGGCCCAAATACCAGTCAGTGCCACCATGCTCACCCCACTTATATGGAGCAGCACTGGTGGCCCTTCACAGCTCCTCCAGCACCAGACCTGTGTCCCCCCTCAACAGCACTGTATCCTCACAGCACAGCTATTGCACAGAATCCAGGAGGGCTTTTTTGTGCTAATTCAAAATCCTCTTCCTCTGGAGACACATCAGCTCTTCCACATTGCCAGGATGACCCAGCATGTGGTATGAATTGCTGCAGGGAAAAAAGTCACAGACAAGAGGCATATAGAGAAGGGGAGCACGACTGGAAGGGTGGAAGCCATATTCAACAAGATTTTGTTGTCCTTGTACTCATAAGCTGCCTGAAAGGTCTGGCACTAAACTCAGTTGGCCTCACATGAAATGCATCTTCATGGAAGGCAGAGTGATACTGAAATACTCGTAGAAGCCCAAATCCCATGCTATAAGTGGAAAAATGATTCAAGGCACGAGAAAAATGATGACATCTTCTGATTAAAAAGACATGATTCATATTTTCAGTGCCACAGTATACATTTTCTTATGGTCAATGTTTACAGTAGCAATAGCAAAATTATTGGCACAAAAAAATAATAGCTTACACCAAAATATTTGTTTTCTTATTAATTTTTCTGGATAGGTAATACATATCAGTAAAGAAAGGTCAATATCTTTTTCAAAAAAAACCCCAATTTTTTTCCTCACTCAATCCTAGCCTTTTTTTCTCCTATTCCCCATCATTCCCCTAGCTTCATAATAATAATAATAAAAAAATAATGTAGAAAGTAAGGAAAATCAGATTATGTATTTAAATAAGTGGAAAACTTTTCAGACCCCTTAACAGCCCAATCAGGATTTTGGAGTACGGTGAAGGGGGCCAGAAGCAGCTCAGTCCATGTTACTTGTGTCACGTTATGCTCAGGAATTATCTTTTCTTACTTGAAAACAGTTACTAGGTGAAAGGAATTTTAGGATATACCCACAGCCCTTACAACCATATACTGTCCTTCATGAATCATTTCCTCTGAAGTTAAGGAGATGAGGTACACAATCGTATCATTGCACACGCTTGCATAAAAGGTACAAAAGGCCTTTTCTTTTAAAGTTAATAGCAGGAGAATGAAATAATCTCTTCCTTTTTTTACAAGAGAATAGTTTCATTGTTCTGCCCACATACTTTATTTGTTGATCTGACATCTGTAATAGTGAAATGGAAGAGGAAAGGGAAGCGGATGAGAAAAATAAGTGAATTAAAATATTTAGGATAAACTTTTGGACAACACTATATAACTATGTTTGAGAAAACTTGACGTGATCTAAGTAATATCACAAATAAGTATACACTGAAGGAAAAAGTCCACTCTGATCTGATTGCAAACATTGACCTCTCTCATATTATCACTCTCCCTACAGTGTTATTCTAATTTGCTTATAAGGCTGCTCCCTGAAGACCTAATTCCCCTTTGTGCATAGAAAAAATTTCCACTGCTGCCTCAAAGAGTTGGTTTTTACTATGATGTGTTTGTTTCTGACAGCAGCTCCCTGTGCTATGTTAACTCTTTCAACTTAAATTTGGTTCCTCAGTTTTAGATGCCCCGTGGGGTTCATGTCACACTGCTGTGGACAGTGACGAAAATAGCTACTCTTCAGCAGGGTTGAGAAGTCTCATCTTTATCTCCAGCCAGAGTCCAGGTGAGGGGCAGCCCCATGGCCTTGCAAGGTATAAACCAACACGTGGGTGAAGAGAGACTTTACATTTCACTTCTTCCAGAGACAACCATCACCCACACCTCCAAGTCACCACTGCTGGGGGTTGAGGTCTCACCACCATAAGCACCATCATTAGGAGAGCAGCTCACACAGAACTGGGCTGTCTGGAGGGCCACCAGCCTTCTGACTAGGTGGCTCTGCTCCTGCCACCAGGCAGTGGAATTTGTGGTGCAGAGGAGAAGGAGACTGAACTGCAATGAAAAAAACACACCTCAAGTTTTGCAAAGTTGTGCTGATGAAGGCAACAGTCTTTGCATTCCTTCCTTGTGCCAAGGACTTGTAGCTGAACCAACCAGACTGAGGACCTTGCATAGCAAATTTAAAGAATTTGGCACTGTGCAAGCAAGCCCCTCAAATTTTGCCAGTATTCCTCAGCAATGTCTCTGCTTGTTAAACATTCTCTGGGTGTAATGCAAGGGATAGATTAATTAGCACGACCATTTTTATGTGGAACAGCTGTCTACTCTGTCCGCTGTCAGAAATGAAAAGTCCTCTGGGAATTCCTATGAGAAAACACACTTTGTCTTCCAGGAATAGAATGGCTTTCTTTTAATATCCACTTCAACTGTAACTCATTTAGCTTATAAATCTTGACAACAGATTCTGGCCACTGATACACTGTTTTCTTATCCTAAGCCTTTTTTTTTTCCTTTCTCCTTCCTCCTTGGATACCTTATACTCTGTTTAATGTGAGACACAGCTGTCTCTGCCAGCAGGAGTTCACATTATAAAAATCACCAAGATTTACGCAACAGGTGTTCTACCAGCCCACTGTGATAACATTTTCTCCATGCAACAAAACAATATACCGGGCTGGGATAAAAAAATAAATCAAAATAAAAGAAGAAGAAAACACTTGCTGGCTGGAGATTAAACTGCGCAACTTCAACTCAAGAGCCAAGTCTTTATTTTTCTCTTACAGGAAACCTAAATATCTTCCATATAAGTGGATGGGTGAAATTTGGCGCACAGAATATACATAAAGGAGTGACAACCCTAGGACACGACTTAGTAGAAGAAGGATAATTGGGAAGAATTTTCTTTTAAAATAACAGTTGCCCCAATGCCACTTCCTTGAATAGCCCAGGAACACCTACAAAGCAACACAAACAAGGCCACAGACTAATGCATTTCAACCTCTTGCAACTTTCAGTCCCCTAAGATTTTTCCAGTCCATGATGTGCAGAGCCCTGGGTAGAGATTTTTAAGCCTCTAGGCTTTTGCTTTTTTCTCCTCGTCTCTTTTTGAAGATCCTTCAGTTATCCACAGACCACAAGTTTAAAACCATCGTTCCGGTCAAACAAGCCTCATGGCTGATGAGAACGCCTTGCATCCCCCTAAAAGCTGAAAACAGCTACTAATAGTTTTAAAATATATGCTGTGTGTATACATTGTATGCATATATATGGGGTCTATATATAGTGTAGAATGTTATTATATTTAGACACATGATATATAATCTTACAGCAAAAATGCCCCTGCTACCAGGCAGTTGCAGAGAAAGAAACACTCTAAGTATTTTACTCAGTGCGGTGAAGAAGCGTTCAAAATTTCATTTAGTATGGATGTAAGAAACGCACTGACACTTGGTATTCAAGCTTTCAACTGGATCAGATTAACCAACCCTCAGGAGACAGAGTTACGAGCTCAGGAAATGCTTGAGCACTTATCTGTGTCCTTTCTTCTGACAATGTGTTGGGAGGCAGAAAGGGAAACAGCAAGAAATGCAACCACTTTGTGAGGGAAGTACACAGTACAGAAAATGGCACCCAGGTTTTGGGAGTGGGGTCCTGCTCTTCACACCTAAAAGAGAGACAGATTTGATGGCTCAAAACCCTTTGCAAAGAGGATTTTCAGCCTGGGCATGTCAACACATCTCCTGCCTCTCCTCAAGGTCAATGCCAAGTACTTGAATGGCCTTAATTCACACTCAGGAGTAGAACCACGCTCCCCAAAGAGCGTGCAGTTTTAAAGACAGGTGGAGCATTTCACCCTTCCTTCTCTCAAGAGACTTATGACAAGAGATTTCAGGCAAAGAAAGAAGACAAGCCAAAAAGGAAAGCTGGAAAAAAAAATCTTCACTGGCTTACAGACAGATGTTTGATGCAAAGAGTGATCATACAGAATAGACTAGACAGTGCTCGTCATGATATGTGTCTCCTCAATACTAGTAACATATTTAAAGTAAAAAATCTTGAATATTGTGTTCAAATCAGAGGATTCACTATGAAGCCATGTAAAGAAAAACATGTGACTAGGGAAAAAATTAAAATGTGGAAGGATTTTTGAAGTACAGTCGGTTCATGTTACTGACTTGTGGATACCCAGCGGAAGATTGTAGCACCAAGAAACTGGGCACGCTCCAGCCTGGAGGAGCACTGTGCAACTTCAAAATTATCTCATTTCCCTTCCCGAATTACTGCTGATTGCTCAGTATGGCCTGCTGCCTTTCAGTAGGCACAAAGAAAGCAAAAGCTCAAGTGTTACTGTGCACCTGAACAACAGTATCAATAAGCTCCTGAGGGAAATAAACAGAGGCAGGCAAATGTGGACTGTGAGGATTTAAAACTCTGCTGAAACATGTATTTCACATTCAAGCTTTTCCTGTTAATTAGTTAGCTGTTCTGAGGATGCTGAAGATAAATGAGAAAGAATTTAAGTCTTAAACTGAACAAAGGGGTCGTGCTTGTTGATACTATTCCATGGAGCTCTAAACCCCTGAGGCTGAAAAATACCTTCCTGCATATGTGACAAAAGCTGTTGGGATTTGGGGTGCCTCTTTGCTAATCACAGTGCAGCCATCAGCACTAAGAGCATTCAGCACTGCGTGTTGCATTATTAAGACAACCTCTGTGTTTCTGTGCTGATCAGTAGCGGCTGTGAATTGCTTTCAGAGCAAACGATCTGGCCTTCAGGTGTGTGAAGTGCTGAGGTTTCATGCTGCCAGTGTTAGTCACCATCAGTCACCATCAGCACAGTGGCAGCGGGACCTGCTCAGCTGAGGGTGACACATTGGCATCTCTTGCAGGAGGCCACAGGTGGGTACTTAATTTTTTGCTTTCTGTTCTTAAATAAAGCCTCCTCTCTCCACCACGTGGTCGGCCTCTCTGGAGGCTGCCACAGGCAGGATCGCACCACTGACAGCCCATCAGCCAGCCAGAGACTGCCAGCAGCCAGCCACGCTTCCCCTGTGGCCACACTGTGCCCATGAGCACTAACCCTGCACAGGGATGTGCTGCAGAAGATGTCCAGCAAAGCCCTGCTGCAGTGGGAACGCTGTAATGCAAAAGCACAACTCCTTCCTGGGCAGCCTCCAGCATCGCCCTCGCAGGTAGGATGCCCAGGCAGGTTCAGCAGGCAGCGCCCCATCAGTAGCTATGCAGACCCTCTGCTGCCAGCATCCTCTCCCCGACTGATAGCCCTTGGGTCACTGTAAATGGAAACCCTTTGGCCAAAGATAAATTATTTCTACAACAAAAATATTCCTACACAGTGCAAGGGCAGCCAGAGGTGCTGCCAGTTTCCTTTGTGCTAACTGCAGCAAGCACAGTGCTTGTGAGCAGCTTGGCAGGAGGTCTGAGCCTCCCAGCCCTACTGTGCCTAAGAATGAGTCCTTCCCCTTGCCTGCCTTTTCTGACTGTGGAGAGGGAGTGCACTTATCCCTTTGTAGCTCATCTCTCTTTTAATTAGATTTCCTAATTTCCTAACTAAGCTGACAGTTACTGCTGTAGGTCCATGGCCTCGTAGTGGTGGTGCAAAAGGCCGAGGAGAAAGTCCCATGTGGCTCCAAGATGAATGTCCAGATAGAGGCCCTGTCAGGGGAACAGGTGGGAATATCATTTGGAAGTGGCTCACCCAAGAACCACCATCAGCTGATGTGCTCCCCTTCCACTTTTAGCCCCTCATGCCTCTGCCCTCTGAGTTGACAAGCAGGGAGATAGTACGTCAGCTTCTTCAGAAGCACTCCCACACTTGGGGTGGGAATGGGAAGGCTTCCCTCTCAGACATCTGACAGCCAAGAGGGACCAGGCATCTGCAGCATGGGCGCTTCTAGGACCAGCCAGGCTCTGTTCCACCAAATGCAGCCAGACCCTGCTAAGCACCAGAGAAAACCCAGCCCCACTCTCTCCACCTGTCCTGGCACTGCCAGCCCCATGCATGCCGAGACAAAAGGGCATGCTGGAAACCTCTAAGGAGTCCAGTGAAGAGGAAGCCTGACTCATCACTGTAGCTCCTAATAGTCCTAATGGCAGCAATACAGACCATGGGGTAAACATGGCAGCAACAATAAATAGCTCTACTCTGAAGAAAGCTTTGAACATTTTAGAGCTTGGAGGTGGGCAGCTCTTCTGGAAAACATTTTAATACAGTGAAATAAATGTTTTCCCTGATACTCTGCACTAAACTGGATCTCTCGAATGAGAGGCTGTATCCTTTGGGTGGTAATTAGCTGATGCTATTTCAGAAATGTTGAGGTGGATCATGTACAACTTCTTCCAGCATCTCAGTCCTTTTAGTTTTCATGCTCTGCATTGTGGGGATGGGCTTCTTCCATGTTTTTGCATTTTGTAACACAGCGGTACCATATTGTCTCCTTGACATTAATACATAGACAAAACCCTGCAGCAGAATCACTTGTGCGCTAACATGGAAATTTCATTCCAAGGGGTAATCAGTCCAGCCTCAACTACTCTGTTTTATCAGGTTACTTCCCTTTGGAAATCCTTTCCCACTCCGTAAAAAACAGGCATTTCAAACACAAGCCCGTCTTCCTAATAGAGGAAGGCATCCTCTGTTCTAGGCATCCTAGGCTTCCTTCTGTCTTTTTGCTATGCAATAATTGATTTGCCATCCAGGCAGTTGTACATTTGAGTCCTTACAATTCTTCCAGAAGAAGAAGGGTTTCCCACAGACACGGTATATGATAATTACAGAACCTAGAATTTTAAGTAACCAAAGATATTTGTGGCTGGGGATGTGAAATGATGATGGTAACTTGGCTGCAATGTCTAAGGTCATTAAGGACCTGAAAGTCTTTTGCTTGGAGATTGTTGCTTCTCCAGGCTGCTCTTCCATGACTCACTCTGCAAACCAACCTCATTGCCACAGCCAGGAGGAAATGATTCATAAATACTGACCTTTCCCCTTGCCACCCCTGCGAAATGAGGTCTGTGTATAAGCACTAACAGAGCTGGAGCCATGGGAATTACAACTAGATAAACCATCCACTGACGGCAACATCATGCAACCACTTCCGTGCCGGTGTTAATGGTGGAGATGTTTGCTGTGAGCCAGGCACATTCATAGGAGAACATATTTGGGGCAAAACAGAAGAATTAGGCAAGGAGAAGTTGAGTCAGAACAGGGGAGGCTGGGAAGGAAGGGTCAGAGCTGAATGAAATCCCTTGGTCTCCACTTTGCACATACTGTGAAGTCAATATCTCACAGAGAAATAGACATGCTTACAGTTAATAAACCGGCATCCTTCATGCCCCACACAGTCTGTGGAATTCACAGTGTCAGATCATCAGTCACTGAAGAATAATATTGCTTTGTTATTATGTGCAATTTCCTCAGGACATGGGAGGCCCAGCCCTGGGTTTACAGCCTGTCATCGATGTGCAGCACAGACACAAGGTGATGAGGTGTTGTGACCCAAAGCACCCTCAGCCCATACTCCTCTCAGGAGTGGGTGCAGCAGACGGGTGGCAAATGTAAGAGGGAAGGACATATTCCTCTTGATTTCCCTTGGGAACGATCCTCATGACCGAGAATCTCCTTACCACTTCCAGGCAGACCTCTCATTGAAACTTCCCATTTTAAATATCCCAGAATTAATTTCAGCTCAAAAAGAAAGACAACCAAAAGGACTGAGGTTTTCCATTTCTTGGAAAGCCTGGTTGGGCTTCAACTCTGTCCATCAGAGCACTATTCCCAGAGCTTGCCTCAAACAGCTATCAACAGAAATGGCTAATTAAACTGGCAGGAATGTCACCAGGACCTGGCAAACAAGACTTGGTCCTTGGTTTTAAGTCCATACTCCTATGAGGAGTATCCACAGAGGAGGACAGTAATGGCAAACTGTTTACTCTTCCTTTAGTGAGAGTTGCCTCTAATGGTCATGATGTCTAGGTACAAGTCACCCTTCACATACTAGATATAATAGAACCTCCACCTTTAGACATGATGAGTGTGGATGGGAGGGTATAACAGCCAACGTGCTCTTTCAAGGATAGCATCAATCTTTAGAAGTGGGAATTTTCTTCAAGTCAAAACATTAGGGGCGGTCCCATCTGTGGCACGTAGCTGTAGCCAGCCTGCAGTGGGTGGGCAGCTGGTCCCCAGCATGGCAGGCTGCCATGGGCACTTCTGAGCTGGAGTTTGGTGTAGCAGCCCCCACACAGCATTGCCCTGTTTGCCCTCAGGCAGCTGGCTCGCTGACTGACCAGATCCACAGCTGTCAGCATGGAAACAAGGACCTGCAGCAAGGGTAAGACATGTAGGACCACAGGGAAATCTCACCCCATGTGAAGGTGGGACATTGCTGCCTCCTCCATGGCCCTACTCCATGGGAAGTGCCCGCCCAGCACAGCTCTCCTTGCAGACTGCGTGGGACAGCGTGTCAGAGTTTGCGGGAAGCCTCAGGGAGAGCATAAATACAACTCTGGTTGTGAGGGCTGGATCAGAGGCAGGGAGAGCAACAGAGAAGACAGCACAGTAATTATTCATACTGCACTGAGAAAAGACTTATTACCAGCTGTTGGCAAGCAGGCAGAGGTACCAAGATGAGCCAGATTTCGCAATTTAAGAGCCGTTCTGGGGAACCAGTGACCCAAAGCAGTGTTTCAGCTGGTTGGTGCTATACAGCACCCATCTCTGCCAGTACAATAGAGATTTACCTTCCTCTCTGCTGCCCTAGAGAAGCACATTCCCAACTGCAGCATCCTGCTGGTAGAGCAGCACCATTGACAGCTGGCACATGAGGGAGGCCAGCAGGGCTGGAGTGGAATCCAGCAGCCTGGGAAGCCCACACAGAGACAAATGGGCTGCTTTGGGCACAGCACTTGGGTCAGCCTTGAGTGCCTCCCCCAAGGATTTAATGAGAGCAGCCCTGGCCTTCACTATGGCATGTGTGCTGCTGCACAGGTGCCTGGCAGCTTTGCAGCATGAAAGCAGACTCAAGCAAGGACAAAGCTATGCTGCTGTCAAGAGGTTGGGGAGACAATTCCCACCCTCGGGACAAATTCTTACCTGGTGTTTGCATATCAGGATTCACACAAGTTTCCCTTAAGAAGGAGCAACTTGGGTCTGTCGTTGCAGACTGCCTGCTCCCCTTGGTACATGCCCTCTCCTAAGATGCTGTCTAGTGTTGCCACACTTGTTTTTCCTCATGTTTTTTTTATCAGTATCATGAGAAACACCTCATAAAGCTCCATCATTTCTGGATTGTTGTTGAAAATAGGCCAATAGCTATTCCTCCTGCAGAGAAATGTAAGCAAAAAGAAAGCAGAATTTCATCATTAATGAGCAATACCTATTTTGTTACCACTGACAAATTTTGAATTCCCAAAGACAATTGGGAAAGTTGAACTGTGTTGAAATGGCTGCTACAGACTTGGACCCAGGCTAGTTGTCCCTTCAAGTTTACACAACTGGGTGCCATGCGCTACTTTCTTCATCATCCAAACAAGCACTGGAACTTCTGGGACCCACAGGACTAAGTTCTTGGAAATCACCCTTTCAAAGGGTGAGTAGTTGAAGATTTTTCCCTTTTTGTGCCTACCTCTCCTCCCAATAACTGAGTAGCTAAAGCAAGTAAGACAAATGCAACTGAATTATTTTTAAATGTCTTTTTCATACTGGCAATTGAATAGGATCCCAAACTTTCCATTTTGATCCCAAATTTCCTAAAGAGACAAGTTCTTCACTGAAGTCAGTGAAAATCTGTCACAGATTTCAGCAGTGCCATAATTCCACCTCTAGAGTTTTACCCTTTATTTTTCTGAATGCCCCATTCATTTTAGCCACCCCTTCTGAATTTTTGCAAAGGTTTAATCAGTGCTGTTACCATTGCAAAGGCAGCCAAACCAGAAGCATGTTCACTCTGGGTGGAAGAGGTTGGGTGGTGCGCATCTGAGGAAAGCCAAGGCTGGTGTTTGCGAAAGCTTCCACCAGCATGTTTCAAAGTCTTTTAGAAAGACTCCCTCAGATATGAGTGCTATCTGATTACGAGTTTGGGGAGGAGCAGGGAGAGGCCTTGGTGTTCCATATCCTCAAGACCTTTCATGGAGCTGCTGCTTTTGAGGTCACTGTGTTCCTTAAGCCATTTCACAAATGTGTCGCTCCCACCAAAGGACTGAGGCTCTCCCTATGACCCTGAGTAAAGCTGAGGCTGAAGGGCAAATGTTAAGGTTCAGCACGCCCTTCCCTCTGGGCCAGCCTGCATGATTAGGGGATCATTTTGCCAAGGAGGCCAAGCTGTTAATCAAAGGAAGGGGTGTGAATTATGAAGCACTCTCCACTGTCCACTTTTCATTGACATGCCCGCAGCAAATCCACTGTCTGCAAGAACAGCCTTACAGAGTGTCAGGGGACCACAGAGGAGGAATCTCAATGTCTCCAAAGGGACTCACCTCTTTTGGGAGCAGCTGGGCTATGGCAGGCCCTCTGTGTTCCTCCACTCCCTGATCTACCCTGGGGGTGCACACATTTCCATTTCTGTGCCCCATCCCCCACCATGCCCGCTGAAGTACAGGCTTTAATTTCTCGAGCGGAGCAGACCCCAGAGCTTTGCAATCATCAAATATGAAAAATTCTAGTAACAAACACTTCCTATGTCCTGAGCTGCAAGATGTAGAAATATGACAGCTTCTCAAGGGTGGGCAGTTACTGAACATCTCTGGCTGATGAATGGATTAATTTTTCCTCATTCATAGCACTGCACTTTAACAAACATCTGTGAACATGAAGGATCTGAACACCCTGAGCAGGTGGTGTGCAAACCTAGGGGCTGGAGACATCTTTGAAGCTGCTGACAAACTTAGGAGCAAGGTTTCTTGGATAAGGGAGGCAAAGTATACAAAATTTGAGCTTTCCTCTTCAAAAAATCCAGTAAAGGATATGAATGGAGAATAGTGACAGAGTTTGTAAAATCTGAGGATTTTTATGGGCTGGGAGTGGGCAGCAATTAAAATAGATCATGCAGTTCTGAGTTATTTAGCCCACTGACATTGCAGCATCTATATCAACACTGCTAAATAGACAAATGATAGTAAATTGCAGATACAGCCTTTCAGTGTCATGTAGTCAACATCTGGGAACTGAAAACAGCTGTATCCTGGTGCCTTCACACATAGAAACATGGGTGACACTCAAGGGGCCCTAAATTTGGGCTAACCCTGTCAGCCTCAGTGAATGCTGTGTTATTAGGAATCATGCTGAACAAGGTCCTGGCCCTCTGACACTCATTTCACCATGAACTGGGAATTCTTTATGTTATAAAACATTTTTGTTTCCCAAGTGGTACACACAAATCTTGCCACCCTGACCTCTCCCAGCCCACAGGTCCATGAGCTACTGCATTTTACAGCAGCTCTGTGAGGTCAAGGCTAAGGAAAGGCCACACGCACACACAGACCCGTTCAGGATATCACATAAATAACTTGTGTTTTCAGACCATTCTTTGCTCTCAGTGCACCTTGACTCCTGCCTGCAGCAGAAAGGCAGCAACGATGGCAGCAAAGGCAAACCAGATTTCATCGTAATCAATCACATGCGGAAAGCAGTGTTAGCAGCTGTGAGAGGGGGAGTACAATCCCATCTCTTTAATGTCTGGGAATGCTTTCCAGTGACTGCAATAAAGGTGTAATAAAAAAGACTCCCGTGAAGGACATCGGTGCGGGATTGCTATTATAGGGCTCTGCCTATCAAGTACCCCTGGGCCAGTTCAGGGCAGACTGTGACAGCTGAATTAAGAGCAAGCTCCAGCTATGCTGGAGTTTCATTTTACAAGGGCAAATCTAATGGAGGATGGCTGCACACAGACTGAGCAGAGGATGTATCTGTGGCTGCTCAAAGGCTACCATACCTTTACGAGGCACTAGCCCCATCAGTAAGGCACACATAATGGATAGCAGAACAGCTGCTATCATCGTGGTTTGCAAACCTCTCCCACTAAGTGCTGTGTGCTCAAAGATGAGGAAAGGAAAAAAGAGGGCTGGAGAAAGACTAAGCATATCCAGAGCTCAGCAAAACTAAATTACTTCTCCCAAACTCAGCTTCATTTAAGGTTTCAACTTTGAGTGAAAAAAATCCTTAAGTGAATTCTCAGAAAATTCACCACTAAATCTGTTCAGATTCAGTTAAATTAGGGAATCAGAAAACATTAGGAAATCAAAGACAGCAAAATGATCTTTGTAGCCGTGACAGGCTTGCAAATATATATAAACTTTACTTTTATGCAAGTTTTGTGTTATGTGAGATCCCTGCCATTGCCCAGAACAAAAATTAAAGACTACATTAAGGCTACCTGCATAACCACTCACTGTCACTCACTGCATTTCATCATCAAAAGAGACTGCTGAGGATTTTCATTTGACAGGAAAATCAAGCAAATTGTTTAGAATTACTTTTGAAAAGAAAAGACCCTTTGGTAGGTGGCTCTATGGCTGAAAAAAAAGCAGAATTATGGAAAACCTAGGAAGGAAGAAAGACCCCAACCCTGCAAACAAAGGTGCCACGAAGCATGGGTGCTCCAGTCCCACCCTGGCACACCTAGCACCTGGGGAAGGGAACCTCTGTCTTTGAGATACATTTACCTTGCACCTTCAGCTCAGAGCACCATTTCCCCCCCAGCCTCTATTCAAGACAGGTCACTGGAGCTGTTTCTGAGGTTATTAGCAGCAGAACTGCAGGGTTAAAGGTGTTCAAGCTTTCAGACCTCATTCAGACACTTGTCTTCAGCATTAGAGTTCATAGAACCCAGGAACTCTAGGAACAGCAGCACTGGTGAAGCCACCAGCAAGGCAGTGGCATGGCACAAGCCCGAGGGCTAGCGAGTGCCTTCAACCTCATTCATGACAAAGCTCGTTCCTCTTCCGTGTGAACCCTCATGGAGTAAGGGTGGCCCAGGAAGGCTTCTCTGATGAGATGTACCTAGCAGCAGGAGGACAGAGATGAGGCCAGAGCTCACCCAACTGCCTGTCCTGGGAGGCAGCTCCTGTCTGGGAGCCCCTCCTCAGCCTCCCTCCCAGATGACTAAGGATGATGGTGAGGAAGGCAGGCAGCTGATTGCCCCATGGCTGCAGTTTCACAACTCTAGCCATCTGTGGGCCACAACTGCAAGCTTCTTAAGCCCTCAGGAAAACACACAGGAACAATTTCCAAATTGTTTGGGAGTGAGTGTAGTAGCTTCCCTGGGGCAGCAGCAGCTAAGTGCTCCTTTGCAGCTGCTGCTCTCAACTCTCTGGGTTAAATCTTAAGCCCGAGAGCAGTCCCACAGATTAGCTGCAGAAATTACCCATTTCATCCCAAACACCTCCACCCAGCAAGCTGTCATCTTCCCCTTTTAGGCAAGTACAGTCGTTCCTCTAATGAGGATGGGGGGGAAAGGGTAATTGTTGATAATTATCATCATGTTATGACGTCTTACTGCCACCTCAGCCATCAGATACCCCTCTCTCTTTGCACCCAGCAACTCAGGTTGTGCCTGCAGAATCATAGCAGTTGCTTTGGGTTCTGCAGCTTCGTAGGTCTGACTACCTCTGCTCAGAAAGAGGTCAGCCAACCATCCCTCTCCATCTTCCTCAACTCCGGAAGGACAGTCAGTCTATTTTAGAGGCCCAGCCCCCACCAGCATTTTCCCAGGCCAGCTGGGTGCCCTGGTGAGGAATGCTGACAACCTGCCATCCAGGAGCAGAGCTGTCGGCGTTACTTCCCTACTGCTGAGCCCTCAGTCATCACTCACATAAAGGATAAGTATGCAGCCCGCTGCCTTGTGACAAGAGCTGTGACTTTGTTTAGGAGCCAAGCACTAGGAAAGAGTACCAGGGAAATGTGGCTTAGTGGAACAGGAAATACTAATGACCTGTGATAAAAATTAAAAAAAGCAGCCACGACACACCTACCTCAGCTGGAGATACTGCTCTATGGCTGGCTGAGAGTAGCAACAGCCCCCCAAAAAGACAATAAAGAAATAGCTTTTCCAGTTCAAGTCTGACTTTTATAAAGAAGAGTAATTTTTTGTGTGTTCATCTATGTACAAGAAAAGCCCTTAAGCAAAGTCACCTGCATATTTCAGTAGCTGCTGGCATGGAGGACTCTTCAGCTCCACAGATGGCTGAAAGAGTGGTTGTGAAAGCCCACAAAGATACTCACACAGCTTAGTCAACTCCTGGCAGCAGGTTGGGTATAAGAGACTACAGCTTTGGGCATCAGTAGTTTTATTTTTATTCTGGTAGGAAAATACAAGATTGGGATAAGAATTTCTGGCTAAAAGGATTCCTCTTGGAACTCTTTATTTCTGAGTGAATGGTCAAATGATAGCAGAACAGTAGAGAGAAGAAAATTATTAACCCAACTCCCTTTTTTCCTTTGTGTGTTTTAGTCAAGGCAGGTACCAGGCTGGAAAAGCTGCATTAACACTGGATTCATATCTACAGAGTCCTTTCAAGTTATTATGAGGCTAATAACCTCTCTTTGTCCTTGCAATCCACAGTAAATAGAAGAGCTTAATCGCACCGGAAATAGGGAATAACTTGCAGATCCCTTTCTTCCTAGTACAGTGTTTGCACAACGCCTGGTGCTGGGAATAACCAGAAGCTGATTTAATAATCCAAAATCATCCAAAGACTCTGCTGAATCCCGTGAAGCCTAAGTGTTTGACTTGCTTTTGTCTCTAAGGGGTGAGTAGCTGCACCATGATGAATTTTTACAGCTGAAACTCAGCTGGTAGGGCAGTCACCCATTGGGCTCTCCACCCAAGGACCCATGGCACTGGTGGGGGAATTGGACACTGCACATGCAGGTGGCTGAAGGAAGGTGCTTACGAAGCACAGAAAATGAAACAGCCTCTGTTGTGAGAGGCAGCATTTCTCACACAGGGACAGGGCCCCTGCCTATGGATGGAACGCTGCTCTCTGGCTCCCAAGGCATGACCTTGGGCAGGCGGCATGGCCTCTCCAGTCCCGAGTTTCCTCTTCTCCAAAACAGAGATATGATATACAAGTGGGCTGAGAGGCTTGCAGAGAGGTGCTATCACTGGCACAGGGAGTTATCATCCCCAGGCGCAGGTCCAAAGCACACAGCCACATGGAAAGCTCTTCCCTCAAAGGACCCTGGCTCTGGCACCCAAGCCAAGAACAAGCTGTATTTGTTCTCCAAGCTGCAGGTTCACTGCTGTACTTTTAACTTTGTAAATGACAGTAGGTTCAAAAGATCCCAAAAGATGAGCCTCAGTACCCAACAAAATTTACCAATAATGAAATAATCTCCTCCTAGATGGTATATGACCCAATTCTTGAGCCTTCTGCAAGTTATAATCAAAGCCATATGTACAGGCATAAATATCAGAAATATTTACAAAACACTGACAAGATCTTAAAAACAAAAGCAGTGATTTCTTCATCTCACTGGAAGCCTTACAAAACATGGGGTAAATTGTCTTAAACAAAATATTCTGCTGACCACAGAGTGCTCTATGCCTCATTGTAATGGTTAGTCATTCTATACATATGGTTCGGTTATCTATTATGGCTGCTCACAAACTATTACAAGGCAAAGATTATGAAACAGAGCCATTAAAAATTTTGTTTATGCAAAACCTGCTGCGATCATAGCACAATACAACACAAAAGGCAAATCAAACCCCCATCCAACCAGCCATTTCCCCTACACTGGTGGCTAGCATTGACAGACATCTAGAATAACCAGGAAGGGCTGTAGAAGTGGCTGATTTAAAGTGCCTATAATGTCTCTATAATGGGGCAAATGTCTCTGTTTTGATATTTTTCTAAAAACCTAAACAAAACAAAGAAAATCCCAAGCACTTAAGCACAGAAGCCTCACCTCTGGCTTTTTCTACAAGTCTCCTAGAGAAAACTCGTAGGTGCTGCAATCCAAACAGGCTGCAAAGGCAGAGCATCAGCTTCATGTGGGTGCCAGCAAGCAGTATGGCCTCATTTCCCTGCACTTCACCAGGAGCTAATGTCCCTTTCCTTGTAAAGTCAGGATGTAACATTAGGTCAAGACTCTAAATATACTTGCGCCCCATTCTGAGGTCCCAAACAGCTCCCAGATCCTTTGGGTGTCAGGACACCTTGAAGATGTTCAGCTATTAGCGGGACCAAAGGCACTTTTGCTCTGTTCATCTTCAGTGCAGAAGGCACAAAACAATGCTGAGGTGTATGAGGGTCCTTACCTCACACACCAAAAATCCCCCAGTGGGGGGACAGAAAAAACATTATCACAAACACCCATAGTACTGTTTACAACTTTGAAAAACCCCAAAAACCACATCTTATTTAAAATTCATAAAGGACTTAACAGTCTTCACAACAGTTGATTTTTACGAAAAAGTATGTGTAGGTGTGGAAGGCAATTTGGCACTTTCTAGGTAGGACTGAGATGTTCCTGCTAGAAACAAGCAGTCAAAGAAGTCAAGGCTTTCATTTAGTTCTGGTCTGGATTAAAGTAAAAAGGCAATTGTTCCATTTCAGCTGTGCTGTGAATTCAGCGAAACTGCAAGAAACCCTTCTGGTCTAGATTTCATTTTGGTGGTAGAGAGGGACAGGAAGACATTTAGACTGGTCTTCTTTCAAATTTTGTTTTGCTCAGAAAGCACAGGCATTATTTTATCTTTCTCCTCCTCTCCCCTTCATTTCATAGAAAAATATGACCAACCAGAATGTCAGTGTTATTCTAGTCACACACCATTGACACTGGCACAGATCATGGGCAAAGGTCTTGCTTCTGGGGTTTCATTTCCGGGTTTTTTCAACCAAAAGAGAAGCAACCACCATTTGTGGAAAAAGGTCAACATCTGTCCTAGTCTGGAAAAATTCCAGTTGATTTCAATGAATTTTGAATCAGGTCCCAATCTTCTCTCTGTACCCTGCATTGTACTTCAGATCAGAGAAAACTTAAGAGAAAACCATAGTAAGACAATATTCCTTGCTAGGAAAACAATGGCCCCATTTCTAGGACCATTTCGTACATCCCATGAATATGTGAACAGTCTTATTTATATCCTCTTAATCAAAAGTTAAAGCAGAGAAACATGGTTTAGATGCACTTTTATAGAGATATCACCACTGATGCAGGAGCAGAAAGAACCACAAATTATTAAATTCTTGTTCTATTATATTTATGCCCTTACAGAAACACTTATCACTGTTACTAAAAGCTCATGAGGGATATCTCCAATGGCTGTAACCAACAGTGGGTCCTTGAATAGATAATAAATCCAGAGATGCTTAATTGGCTTTTCAAAGTGCTTGTGAGAGGTCAAGTCTTTAAGCCATCATTTGCTTGTCAAATATTAAGTTCAAATGCCTATATTTTGGATGTCTAATATTGAAAAGAGAACTTGTGCTTTTTACAGCAAAAGCCCTCTTACAGAAGAGGTTACTGACACCTTCCTGGTGAAAGCAAACAGCACAAACAAGTCCAGGTCAGTGCATACTGCACCACTGACATTAATAAACTTTTAGAAGATGCCTGAAAATGAGGACCTGCTGCAATACAAATACACCTCAGGGGAGTTCAAGGCATCTGAGCAGCTGCAGCTCTAAAAAAGCAAAGCAAAGCAGCAGAAGTCAATGCATATTTTTCTTATCATACCACGAAGCTAGAAAAGAACAGATTGGAGTTCATGCTGAATAGTGCAAGTGTTCTTTCTGGACTACTTTCAGGCTCCTTGAAATTCAATCATAGTGCTGAAGATAGATCAAAAAGAGCAAACAGGCGCATTTAATCCTTCAGTTTAGATTCCTAATGTCACACAGAGCGAGGCATTCACAGGTAAATGTTATGAACCTGAATTCTGTGTCCCAAAGACTTGCTGTGCATGAACTGTGACACCAAGTAGAGCATTACAGAAACCAGCTGGACTCGGTGTGGGTGCTCACACATCATACACAGCAAGAAGCAGAACTGAGGACTCTGAGGCTCATAATTGTGCTATATATAATGATTAACTGGAGCATCTAAGTGAGTCTTTTCTCTGGAGGGTAGGTTCACAGGTTCAAAATGTTCCTCATAGGCCCTTAGATTGAGCTTGAGACATTGGAAAAGCTTAGGTCAGGCTTTAGTCACAACAGATGGGCCACCAAACAACTATTCTTCCAACATATCAAGAGCTCTTTCAATAGATACATCTTTATTTGAAATGGAATGTATCTTGAAAAATAAGAAAAATAAATCACATCTCTCAGAAATCATTTATGAGTCATATTTACACACAAATTTTTTGACAACACTGACATTTCTGCTCACAATAGGATATGCTAGAAACATTTGGTACATCATTGCAGCTATAATTCAGAAGCTGACATTTGCATATCATGAACCTTAAAAAAGAGGAATTACTTTTGGATGTCACAGAAACAATATCCACTTGATCTTCCTTTTTCAGTTTCTGAATTGTCTTGGTTACCAGAGTTTGGATTTTCCTGCTGAATCTGCCCCTTAATCACTTTCCCTTTTTTTATTTCCTTTCTTAGCTGACACGTAATTTTGTCCTCTTTATGAACTGACTGTCCCCACTTTTGCTACCTGTACCATGCATTTGCCTGTGTGCGTTTTACAGCATGTTTGTTTATTCTCTAATGAATTTACTTCAGCCACATGCTGTCAGATTTCTTTCTCTTTTTTGTAAGGAGAAGGACAACTTGATTTCTTTACATCCAAAGCTCCAGTAAGATGAAGCATGATCTGCTGGACCTATTTTCATAGCCATTGCTATGAAAATAGCATTGTTACTGCTAAAGCAGTAACAGACAGTATTTAATCTAGAAGTTCAAATGAAGACCATGCAGTAGTAGAGGGGCAAGAGAAAAAGAAAAAAAAAAAAGGTGAGAACTACCTTTTATAATATCAAAAAATTTCTTGGTCTAAAATGACTATCAGTAAAATAAAAAACAAAAAACAACCAACCAAACAAAACAAAGAACAAAAAAGAATGGAAAAAAAAAAGAACCCATGAAATTTAGAGCATGAGAAAGTTGTCAGACTGTCCACATTGGACCATTTAGCCTTTTTTATACCAACAGGGCATGAGCCACAAAGTCTGACTGTCCCCAGGGGACCCCAGACAATTTATTCCCATTCAGTTTCAAGGAGACAGTCCAGAGACACAAGGAGAAGGCTTGATCCTTACACCCATCCCACCAGCTCAAGGTGGATTTTGTGATGTGACCACCTCTCACACTAGGAGTTTGGCTGACACCAAGGTTTTTAAACAGGTAACAGAGCAGGCAATGGCAACCAGAAGTCCAAAAGGTTTTCAGAGCATCCTTCAGACCCACTTAAAACAAGAAACGTAAGGTGAAAGTGGGACATTGACCTTGAACCAGTGAAAAGAAGCAGCACATTCAAAATGAAAGCTGTTTTCTCACACCTTAATGAGAATCTTATCACTAAAATTGTCATCTTTAATTTTCAAAGTACAAGTACTTCCAGACGAATAGTAAAATTTCATCTTTACATCCTTTATGGCATTCAGAGGCTTGCACTCACTGAGGACAAGAATATCTGCCTCTCTTAGAGAAATATGTGTGTCTCTGATCACATAGGAATTAATTTTCATTAGTTACATTTATCCTTCAGTAGGCTAAAATGTATTTTAGTAGGTGAGATCAGTAATATGTCTGTATATCTGAGGTGGATTAGTTACTCAGTAAACTGTAATTAATCACTCTAAAGAGAGGAGCCAAATTACAAATTACAGTCTATTTTGTGAGTCTTTGACTAGCTCATTAGAGAATCCCTTGCAGCTCTAACATCCAAGCGTTAGCAGAATGATAATGGCAGATGTACAGAGATGTGGAAACTATTATGATTGCCAAGACAGCGAATCTAATCCTAGAAGATGCGGAGCACCTTCGATTACAATTAATCTCAAAATAATAACTTTGTTAGAACAGCTGTAATCTACCACCCCAAGTTCATCACATAACCTTGCCAAGGGCCAGATCGGAAAGAAGCACTCAGAAGTAACTACAGAGGATTGTATGGATCCGGGCTTTAATTCTGCACCAGGACACGTTTTGCATGTCTAGGTATGTGACCCCAACACCTTGGAGCAAGGGACAAAAGAGAAGGGCTAACACACATCTCAGCTTTTTCCTTACAGACTGAGCTTAAGCTTATGGTGCAGAGGAAGGGACCGACATGCGCAGTAGCCAATTCTAAGATCTTCCATTGAGTCTCACTTCAGCCTTTTGCTTTAACACTTAGAGAAACAGCTTGAACCGAGAATTTAGGGCTCTTGCTGTTCATTTACACTTCAGTTACACAAAATAAAAGTCCTGGATGTGTAAGTTTAAAAGATTGTGTTTACATTCATGTAACTTGTAAAGGGGCCAAAAGCCACTTTCCTCACCACATTACTTAAAATAAATAGCTCTGTGGCTGCGGCTTTTTCCCTTGAACCAGAGATAACGGGCCACATTGTTCTGTTCCACTTTACAGCCTCCCCACTTCATTTAAACCAGAGAACCTGCTGTAGCAGCATGTACCGTGAAGCCACCCATCGTCTGATGAGCACTGTCCTAGAAAGCTCACCTGGCCCACACCCGACTCCCTCCTCTGCATCAGGCAAAGAGCTCTGGCCCACTCCCACAAGTATTGACAGCCAAACTCCCACTGACTTTTAAGAGACAGAGGAAGACACAACAGCTGTGCAATTAGCCCTTTGTTTTCCAACTTCATTGCTTCGTCAACGTTTTTAGAGGCAAGATCACATGCCTCTCTCAACATCTGACATTGCTAAACACCAAAATTAATCTAGTTCATCTCAGCTAGAGAGCAACTTTCAGCTTATGAAAACTGTAACCAAAATAATCCATTTACACAACAAGACATATAAAAAATGGATTTTCAACTATGGGCTGCTTTAATGCAAGACATTTAAAACCCACCATGCAAATGAAATAGAGGTTGAGAGCCAGATGACTTAAAAACCGAGTGTGCAGAGGGAGTCCTGAACTTGGACACCAAGAAACGTTCATGAACACTTCTCAACTCTGGCCTGCCAGCCCAGGAGCAAGCACATCACATGGATAGCTGGAATCCAACTCAGATTCCTCCATCACAAAAGTTGGTCGGCTTCCCTTCTCCCCATACATTAAACAGATTGGTTTTAACCTCAATAACAAGCAACATTGCTTTTTTCAATAGCCAGGCATGAATAGCTTTTTATCATCTTCCACCACGTTTAATATCTTAAAAGAAAATAATTTAAACCCCAGATTATAATTGTTATTCTCATTAGAGAAAATCGGTTTCGTATGCAGTATGGGTTTCAGCCAAATTTCAAACTACACATCACATTTTCCATGTAAGTGGAATACAGTGTATTTTGGGTAAAAAACTAATAACTTTTTTTTGTCAAATTGCACACAGACAAACTACCCAGAACTTCTTAGTTCCTTAAGGGAGCTAACATGCAACATTGCTTTTTCCTTTGCTTTTCTGATACGGCCTACATTCAGAAATGTCTTGCAAATAAGCCTTTAGAAGAGAAAAACAAACAAACAAACAAACAAAAAAAACCCAGCTAAACAAAAAGGGGAAAAAGGAAAACAAAACCAAAAGAAAACAACCCTAATAAATAAAATAAAATACATTAAAATAAAGTTACAGTACATCATGTCTCCTAAAAGTCCCATCGCACCAAAGTATCCTTTCCAAGGTTCATAAATAATGGATTTGAAATGCTTCTGGGCACCGAGGGCGGCAAAGCAGCAGCAGGTTGGGGTTCAGGCTGTTGAGCCGCTTCTTTCCGGTCCACCTGCACCTCCGGCGTTTCCCCACTTTGTGATGCCCCGGAGCGGGTCCGCCACGACCGCGCTCAGTCCCGCTGTCCCGCAGCGCTCCGTGAACGCAACCTGCAGTGAGACAGAGAGCACAGAGGGCAGCCCGTCAGGCTCCGGAGCGGGCACTGCCCCCGGAGCGGGCGCTGCCCCCGGGTCCGGCGGTACCTGCGCTATGCGGAGCCGGACGCGCCGCGGAGCCGCGGGCCGTGGGGCGCCGCCAGGTGCTGCTGCTTCTGCCGGGTGGAGCGCACGGCCAGGATGGCCTGCCGGTTCTTGTACTGCACCATCTGCAGCGTGATCGCCGCGTTCCAGCCCTGCTCCTGCGCGCACCGAAAGTCGATCTCCTTGCCCTCGGCCATCACCACTGTGAAGTACACGTACTTGCCCTTCCTCTCCACGCAGTCCACCGTCTTCATGTTGGAGAAGTGAAGCTCCTTGATCTTGGTCGCCGTCTCGGCCGGCAGCGGCGGCTGCTGCTGCTGTTGCGGCGGCGGAGGGTGCTTGGGGGGGATGAGGAGCAGCCCCTCCTCGGTGAGGATGCAGCGCTTCTTCTTCCAGAGCTGCAGCAGCCCGTCGCTCCTCTTCTCCAGCATGCCCTCCTTCACCGCCTTGCAGCCGCCCTCCAGCATCCTTCTGGCCGGGTTCGGCGGCCTCGGCGCGGCGGGGCTGTGCTCGGGGGGCAGCCGGCACCAGCCGAGCAGTCTGCGCCGGGCCGC
>JAWWMO010000043.1:36978006-36993414 GCA_035047845.1 Dendrocincla fuliginosa
TGGAATGACCCACGAGAGAGCAGAGGATCTCTCTCGTGGGGGGGACCCCACGGAGCGCAGGGGAAGGACTCAGAGTTATGATTGGCCTGTAACCATGGTGAAAACTGTGGTGGAGCAAGCTGTCCCCTTTGCAGCCCACAGGAAAGCCCCCTGAGATAGAACTGCTCCTTAACTTTTGGACTTACCTCTGTGAATGGCTGACCCAACAACAACTGACTGTAAACCTTCCTTTTCCCTGTCCCCCACACCATTGGCGGAAGCGGAGGGCATGGACAGACCGAGGAGAGGTGGTGGTGGAAAGGTGTTTCTAACCTGTTCCTATTTCTTATTTATAGTTCTTAGTTTGTTAGTAATAAATTTTAGCATTATTCTAAGTTCTGCTTTGCCCATGGTATTAATCAAAGCTCGTCTTTTGGTTGTTATCTCTTGCCATAAACTCCTAGCTGGTTTTTTTTTCCCCTCCCTCTGGAAGGTGAAAAGGGGGCACGGGGTGGTGAAAGAAAGGCCTTGAAAGAATTTTGCTGGACACCAGGCATTTATCCAGAGTCAAACCACCACAGACAAGTTTATAGAAAACCAATCCTGACTAACCTCAGTGGTCAGAGACTAAAGTTACTTTTACAAAATGATTCATGAAGAGAAAAATTTTGTAGAAGTTTCTCTACCAAATATTAAGACTGTCAGAAACGGGACTTGAACAGCCTTAGCCAAAAAATAATCACCACAGGAACTATTGATTAAATACTTAACTAAAATCAAGATTTAATATATATTTAAATTGTAAATGTCCATATATATATACAGAAACTTCAAACATTCATTTTAATTCCTTACTTTTGGGTCATAATCAGGATCATTTTCTTCATCTGCTTCTTCTTCCCCCTCCTAAAAGAAAACACTTGTTTATATTTCTCTAACTTATCCACATTCAGTCTCCTGAGCCATTTTAATGAAAATTAACATTAAATAACTTACAGAAATGCAATAATTACCATTTTATGCTATACACATTGCATTAATTAACCCTCCACAAAGCCTCCACAAAGCGTATCATCTTTTAACATCAGTTGCAACTTAATTTGTGTGACACCTTAAGGGCTGTCTTATTTTGGATTGGATTTTTTTTGCTGTTTTTAAAAAAATTTTCATCTTAGATCCACAAAATATGTTGTATATTATTTCCTAAGTAATTCTTAAACTTAGTGTCCAGAGCTTTCAAGAACTAAAGGAACTCTTATTCCAATGACAAACTGTAACTGGGAAACTATTTGAATCAAGGGCATCTGTCATCTTACCTCATCATCAGCCTCTTCACCTTCTTCATCATACTAGGAGAGAAAATAAATGGTTTTGATAGCATCATAAATGCAGCCATTTACAGCTCAAGTATAGCCAGATAACTCAAGTAGATGGCAGAGACCACACTGTATTGTGCTCTTACGAGACGTTCCTATATCTACCAAATTAAAAAATGCCATATGCATCAACCTCTCAAGCCAAGCAAGCTCTGGTAGAGAAGACAGCCAGAGCACCGCTCCCTGCAGCACTGGAGGAGCCATTAGGCTGCGGTACCACTTGTGGCCGGAAGGGGGCCGCACAGCACACGGCAATCCATACCATCAGCACTTCACTCCTCCACATCCCCACCCAAGGCTCCTTTGGACCAAGGGCTAACAATTTACATTCTAAAAATTACATTGAAGACAGACTTATCTAAGCTATCTTAACTGTCAAACTGTCCATGTTTGAATGGAGGCACAGGACAGAAAATATTTTATCTGCATAAAATTCTGGGGGCTTTGTGGTTTGTTGATTTCAAGCTTAACTCTTTAATGCATTTAATTTATTTAAGGTTTTATAGAACTTGTTTTGAATATTTTGATATGCTTTGAACGTGCTTATCTATCAATTTTTAGTTAGAGTGCACTCTTGAAAGGATGAGGCCTGAATCTCATTGAACTTGGTAGGCCAATATCACTGTAAGCACAAAGAAGAGTTGAGCAGCTAGATAAAGAGACTAATTTGTTCTCTGGCAGCTCATTATAGTTCTACCAGTGTATTTGGTACACCTCTCTAGGAATGCTATATACACAAAATTCTACTAGGACATCCTCTAGAGGTTCAGCTTCTACTGCTACTTTTGTCACAAAACTCTGAAGTCACTACTTCAAAGATGAATTACTTTCATGCTTCTTTATTGAACACTGTAGGAAGCTCTGTTGAAACTAACATTGATACATCCCATTCTAACGATACCAATGTCAGAAATAACCCAAAGTCTTTAAGAAGAAATATTTCAAAGTTTTTAGTGTTTTGAATGAACATTATACTTACGTCATCATCATCGTCTTCAATAGCTTCTCCTGTGAAGTACAATACTGATCGGGGGACTATACGTTCACGCAAGAAGTGACCTATTTCAAAGTCTGCAGCGAGGATTGCCTCAGAATCATCATCCTGTATAAAATAACATTATTTCCTAAACTGTAAGGCAATAACTACTTCAGACACAAATGCAAGTCACATGAATTTTGATGTGACCAGATTTATACAAATCCCATGTACGGATTTTTTTGTTTCAGGACCTGCTTTACAGAATTGAAACTGAGGAGACAAGTTTGACATTTCAAACAGCCCACCTACATCATGCAGTGGGAGGCTGCTGCTTCAAGTAAGCTTAATTAAACAAAATTCTAGTGTTTAACTTCTATTCTTCCTTCCCCACCCCCAACTTCCTTTTGTTCCAAGTAGAAAGGTTGTTTAATACCTCCCCATAGACTTCAGTTCATATGCACAGTATTGTTACAGAACTGAAGAGTAGCCAGGTCAGCCTATTTCATTAAAGATTCTACAACCCACTTCTGATTCCTACAGTGCATCTCCTCTAAGATTCCCATAAGACAAGCCAATGTGAAGCACCTGAACACCTAAAATGTTTTCTGATCCAATCCCACACTATGAATTTTTTATTTTTTTTTTCACATCAAGTGTTCTGCTGCCTCCCATCTGAAAAACTGTCTTTAATAAAAAAGGCTGCTTCTTTGGGCTGTTTTGTTTTTCTTCTTAGCTTTTTGTGAACATTCAGCAGGCAGAATATACTGCCAACTAAGTTCTAACTGCATGCCCCTGGAAGCTCAATGTCATTTCTCACTCAAGCCTGCATAACGAATTTCCCTGCTCTTAAGTACTTTTGGTAGTTTTTCTCCTAGCAAAAACCTGGCTTATTGCCACAGTGAACACACAGGAAAGCAGGCTCTTGCCATCTTCTATTATTGTTTTATTACTTTCTTCAAGGGTTAATAGCCTGGGAAACTTTTAACAAACTAAAATACAAACCCAATATATTCAGTCATTAGATAAAATAGTCCAAACAATGCCTGAAGGGGAAGACTTAAAACCTTAAAACCATCTATTAGATCATAGAGTAATAATAAAGATCACTACATCTACACAGCTGTTAAGGATTCACAAGGTAGTTCTCAGCAAGGATGAACTGCTAAAGTTCACTGAACTCTACCATTCAACTCAACAAACACTCTTTCTAATAAAGAAAACTCAGATACATATAGTCCTCACAAGTATTGTCAGTTAAATACAGAAGCAGTTAAAGTTGAAGCTGTTTAACAACTTCCCAAACAATTTCCATAAACAGTCCACCACCAGTAAGAGGCCAACTCACCAGGTCTCCACTTTCAGGAACTGTAGGAAAAAAAAAAAAGAGGAAAAAAGTGAGTGAAGTACATTCTACATTTTAAGTTAATGCAGATAAACTACTGCTCAGCTTACCTTCAGGAGGACTGAAGAAGTTGAAGAAAGAGTCATTGGAAACAGTTTTTGTCACGGTCCTAACTGTGCCACGGCCCTTATGTTTCTGCTTCTTCTTAATGGTTTTCAGAGTAACATTCTTTCCTTTTTTCCAGTCTATTTGACAACTAAAGAGAAGAGAAAAAAAAAAACACAACACAAAAAACAGCTGCAGTTTACTACTATTCACCTTATTACAAGTACCTACTGAGACTATCACAACTGCAAGACACAGTGCATAAAAAATACTAAGGTAGTGTTTATTCAGTGCTATCTTTTCATCAGTTTATACATTGAGAACAAGAGCCTCATTTTAGGATTGTTTCCATCCAGAAATTTTTTCCTTTTCCACTCAATCTCTGAAATGCTAATTTTCATTGGCTACCAAATACTGCCTTATTTTCCTATCAAAGAACAGTATCACATTTTTAGAGCTACCCATCCTTATAAAGTAATATCATATTTGGTCATGTTACAAATATACCAAAGTTCACTGCATCATTATCATCAGTAAGCCCTTAAAAGAATGCATCAAGCCGGTGTGCAGCTTTTGGCTGATTTGAGTTGTTCTTTGTAAAGGTTTTGTCTTCTTGTGTTTTATTTGTTTGGTTGGCTTTTGTTGTTTGGGGGTTTCTTTAACTCTATACTGCTTACCGAGCAAAATCACACCCACAGGCTTCTCTAAGTCAAAACATTCTGGTGACAGGTAAACGAAAATGTCAGATCTGTGGAACTATCTGCATTTCTGATTAGAGTCCTTTAAAGACTCAAAAGAATGGAGTAAGTTGCTTTGCACAAGAAGAGGCTTTCTTAGTTACAAGACAAAACAAGGACTAGGAATTAACTATGTTCACACAAGTAGTGTCATCTCCCACCAAACTCTGTCAGGATTCACACTTTTCAAAAACAGTCCAAATACGGAAAGACAAAACAGTTTGATCAAAGCTACCAAGCAATTAAAACTAAATCTTACAGGACATTCCCAAAACATGTTCTCTTAAGTGACTAGGAAATGAAGTGGTATATAGGTCAGTACCAGCAGCTGCAAATAAAAGGGTAAAACCAACCATGACTATGAAGTGATGGGCTGTAACTTAGTTGCTGTCACTCAAAAGAGCAGTCAGGACATGAGAGACATGAACAAAAGCAACTGAACAGGCAAAAATGTACCCATAAGGATAACTATGTACAACTCAGGTTTCTCTGGTCCCTCTCTCTGTTCACACACGAAAAAAATAGCTAATTTAGAATAGAGTATTTCCCTGAGAAAGGAGTGTGACAGTTTTTTAAAATTAAGAGTAGCATGGAGTTAACAGATGACTGTTCTCCATTTCTCAAACAGACAAGACGCTTTGAGGTAAACAATCGACACTTATAAAACAAAACAGAAAACTGCAATGCAAGCAGTAAAGCTGGAAAAGACTTCCCAAAATGCTGCATGTCAGAAATGCAAAAACATTAAAATAAGTTAACAAATAAGTTTTGGAAAAAGATATAAAGGCCTAGTAAAAGATACCACTATTCACCTTCCAATCTATCTTTGGTGATTGTAGAACAGTATTTCTAAATAAAAGCTGATTCGTTTTTTTCTACTTATATGCATATATATTATATGTTAATAAATTATGTAATATAAATATTTTTCTATCTTGTATTGAAGTTATTGATAACAACTAAAAAACTCAAGTCAAACCCAGTTGTTCACAAGTTATTAGAAGTATCTTTTCCAGCACCTTGGGAAGGTGCTGGAAAACTCTACAGTTCAATAATTCTATGAAAGAAGTGTTACATTGCCTTAAAGTTATCTATTAGCACTTACCCTGTACAGCCCATGATTTCCGGTCCATCAAAGGAAAAGGGATCAGAATCATCTGGCTCTGACCTCATTCTGTACGTCTTTGTCAACACTTCATTTGTGAAGTAGTCATTTGGTTCAAAATGAAATTCTAATGTGAAACTCTTAAAAAGAATTGCAGAGTAACAACTTTAGTAATTTAAAACATACCTTTAATTTCAAAATACCTAAAATCCCAAACCAAAAAATATACATGCAATAGAATACACCCTTCCCCTCCAATGCATCCATAACCTATTCTAGAATTTGCTATCCAATCTGCACAAAAAGTCTTCAAATATTTTAATCTAGCATAGTGAACTTGTTCTTGTTAGTTCATATACTGCTTGCAGTAATAACAGATCTGCCCATGTACAGCTTTTTTGGTACTAATGTAGAGGAGAACTTTTAAATTTAAAATATTAGAACTTAGAAATCTCTTTGATTTCTGGGAAATAAATTATAACAGTTATAAAGAAAGTACCTAAAGGTATCAAAATACAAAGACAACACTTCAGTCATCAGATATTAGGGCCAATCTCACCAAAAGCTGAAGGCTAAATTTAGTAAAAAATCATTTACAGGGTGGAGCAAGACTAGTACAAGTCCTTGTACTGTTTCTCAGAAGAAACAGCTGTGTATTTTCTCATGATTTCCGCAAGACAATTGGCTATCACAAACCATGTTGCTAATATACAAATAAGTCTTAAGATAACACAAATGTAGTCTTGTTTAATAAGTTAAACTAACCATAGGCTGTCCAACTTCTGAAAATTTCACTTTTATATCTTTTAAATATTTCAGGATAGGTTCATCATGTTCCTGTAAAGAAAACACAGTGTATTTAATTTTCATAACATGAAATTATTCACAGATTTAAGACCTTGCAGAGATAAAAAGCCATGTTTAGAATTGAGTTTTCCTTGGAACAAAAACCTTTTTACAGCACTGAAATACTTTCATTAATGTTACCAGCAGATGGCAACAAAGGCTGTAGAGTCTTTAATGCAGTACACGATCAAAATCCATGCAAACATCAAGTAGTTTTTAGTAGTGTCTAATACACTCACACACACTCCTATAAGCACAGAAAATCTGTTACTATGGTAAAACAGGATCAAAAATAAAACAGTACGAAGATATTTCAGTGTTCTACACTCAGTTGAATTAAGTACCAGAGATAACAACCAAGTAATGGTTCTGATTTCACTCTCCAACAGACATATCAAGCAATGTAGTGTACCTGTTCTCATCTTAAAGACACTTGGATGAAGCACTAATGCAGTTTTAAACAAGCCTGGACCACCACCTACCTGCACCATATCACTGAGCAAGTCCACATTCTTGAATACTGTCAGCCAAAACTCAGGAATTCCTTTGGGGTCTTCTTTTTCTTCATCTTTTTTTTCTTCTTCAAGTTTGACTTTCTCTTTCATTTCCTCCTTGACAGAATAAAAATGTTAGGCTTTCTTAATTTTAAAAGAGTGCTCATAAGGTTCACTAATACTTTCATGTCGATACCAGTACAGCTTAAGCTTCACGTGCATACTTAATATTTGCTTAAAGAATTAATATCATTATTATAAGCAAGCAATCATTAGGAATCCAATTTTTTTCTTTTAAACTTCAGTTACTGTACTGAATCTTGTTTCATGCTAAAGCTTGAGATATTGATGAGAATAGATTAAGATACTCACTGAAATTTCTTCTTCCATATCTGCTTTCCATTCACATTCTTCTTCTGTAGGTTCATAAATTGCATTGATGATTTCACTTCGCTGGAAGATTAAACGAAGAATATTTTTTAATTTCCTAGTCATTACAACCAACAATACCCTAACCAATAAATTCTTAATCTTAAATTACACAATTAGTAATACATTAGCTATTTATCAAATACCAGATCCAGCAGCTATGAGGTTTTCAACACACTAAAATAAACACTGAAGTCGCAGAAAGGTTACAATATCATCTGACATCTGAATCGATTTTGGTAACAATGGAACAGACTGATCCTTTCACTCCTTTAATCTTAACTGATATTCACATGGATGGCAAAATTGTATCAATTTAATTGAACCGGCACATATGAGAACAAAGTAATTCAGAACTGCATACGCATTCAGTTTATTACATTCCCTTGTAGTTTAGCTGAAGCCTTAAAGTACAAATCAGAGCAGCATTAAAATACCTTGTCAAATAAGGGCTGATAGAGAGCAGCATACTTTCTTTCCAGCTCATGAACCTCTTCATAGAACTTTGCTTCTATCTGCGCACACTGAACTTGAAGGTTCTTGAGAGCATTCACACGTCTTTTAACAACTTTAGGCAAGCTGAAAAATTTAGTGACCGAACTGTTATTAACAGTGCATTCTAAGCACATATTAATCCTTACTTAACCAGTCCCCTCACAAATTTACCAACTTTTATCACAACACGTTTTACACTCTAAGCTTTAGAAAGCTGTACAAATCAAAACTACAACCCACTGCATCACAGAGACTGAAACAGTTAGCCCAAACTCTCAAACTAAGACTCAACTTCAGTCAGAACCAGAGTATTCCAAACACATGGGTCAGTCATGTGACAAACTTGTGCAATAAACCTTCATTCTAAAAACAAGTTCTACATTATCAATGAACAGCATAGTAAATCATTGGATCAAGCATAATTAAAAAGGGTCTTAGCATTAACTCCCTTGGTTTTATGAAAGAAAGTTCAAGACAGTTGAGTAATTCTTTGCTAAGGAACTTAATCTTCAAAATTCACTCTTGTTTCATTGAGCAAAGCGGCTGGTAAAACTGTGTTCTAAAATACTCACTTCCAAAGTGAGCCAGAAGTGTTTTGCTAAATGAGCCACTGTATTACACATGTGTAAGAGGAAAACAATTAATGCATTCCTTACTATAAATAGTGGTCAGCTACAACTCCAATATTAGTTCCACTTTAGTAAACTACGCAAACACAAACTCACTGTTAGGACAGCAAGTTACCTACACCAAGGCTACTGGTGAGATTTATAGGGTAGACTGATGACAGCCTCCACTGGTGGGCCAAACCTCAGCATGTGGCTACAGAAGATGGCTATGTTAGCTTTCTATATGTGTTTTATTAAGCAGTTGTGCCATGGTATTTACAACAACGTAGTAATCAACTGCTTTTAATTGTCAGGACCAGTTTCAGGTTAGAGGAATTATGCAATAATGTATTAAACACTGAAGGTTCCTACTAATTACCAGGGCTATCTTATCTCTATTAGGCACATGTTCCAACATCCCTGTTCAAGTGTAGAATCCTTCTCCCTGACATCTTTATGCTCAACATGAATATACTATTTCTGGCTACTAAGGCAGTATGAACACCACCATTAAATCAGGGTTGCCCTTAACCTTCCAATTTTGGCAAAAGTACATCTGTTACACAAACTACCAAAGCCATGTACATTTAGGCCTGTATGTTCATAAAGGGTTGACAGAATTCTTGTTAGTCTGGTACTTTTCCAGAATGTAGTCAAGTTAATAATTTGCTGTAATTTTATTAAGTACAACACTGGAACTAACAGCAATTTAAGGAAGAACTTGAGATAGTTCAAAAAAAAAGTATTAAGGAAAAATACTAACCACACATCTAAGTCATACAACAATCACCCATTTAATGCTACGTACATATATCTAGACTAAGAGTACTGGTCCTAGCAATTGCATACAGACCACGGAATTTCTAAGATACAGTGCCATACACGCAAGCATGTCCAACTCTAGTTTGTCAGAATACAGATTTAACATCTTTATTCATTACATTCCATGCCAACAACTTTAAATTTCACAATTTATATATTCATACCTTTATAAACTCAGTACTTTAAAAAAAATAAAGGTAATTCTATGAAAGAGACAGTTCTTACAAAGTAAATCCAAAACAGACAAGCAGACCAAGAAATCTGAACTGGACTGCACAAGTACAACAGCAACTAGAACCTGCTGCTCTGAATACAAGCCACTAGTAACAGTTACTATCACACAAGAATACAACTTCCTGTGAAGAACTGAGGGAAACTTGACTCTGTGAAAGTAGGTGTCATTAAAATTATTGTGGCCCAACACAGGTAAAGAGGTAAGTTATTGGACAGCTGCCAAGCAATTAGCATGAGCAGACAGTTGCTTTCCTGGAACCTGTTTTGCTTCCTACCACCTTATGCACCTAGTTCCTTAAGGGCCCATATAACAGGCTTTTAGGATCCCAGATTCCTGCAGACTTCTGTGCCATCTCAGTGTCTAGACTCTGTAGATAAATAAGCTCTAAATAATACTTAGGGAAACATGTAAGAAAGAACCACCTGCAAAGCATGGTTAAGTCAGCATGCATATGTTGAAAAAGTTCAGATTCAAGTTACATGTGTTTTCCAGATATTTTCATATTGCAAGTTAGGGAAGCATTTGGTAAAATGGTGAAGTTGCCAAGCTTTTGTGATAGACAACGAACTACTGTACTTGAACGTGGTGAAGAAATGGTACAGTATCTTAGAGAGCAGCTGACTAGAAGAATGCAGAACAATGTTACCACTTTTGTTCATTTCTTAGATCAAGGACCTGAAATATTAGTAGAGGTTAACTGGTATCTGTTGAAAAACAGAACAAAAATACTGTGACTGAAAAGCCTGTAGTGTACGGTATCTAGAGGAGAAAAAACCTGGGCACCCTTTGACTCCATGCTCTTTCTGGGGCCCCTATTTATTAGGGAAGACTGTTAGTCAAATGGCCTTCCGTTCCACATGATCATCTATAACAGCAGAGGGGTAGGAGTAGGAATATCAGCAGCAGCACCAATGCCTGTTACCCAGTAGCTGCCCCAGTTTAAATCAATAGCAATGTGGGACCCTAACACAGCAGGAGAACTGTATGCTCTACATTTCCTGGGGGTGTGGTCAACTATTCATATACAACCAGAAATTACCTGAGACTCAGAAAATTCTATCTGTTAATACAGATCAAGTAAAGAAAATTTTAACAAGAGTTTACTGCAAGTTTTGATACATGAGAAAACCACGTGAAGTACTGCTAATAATGTTCCTAATTTTATCAGCTACTGGTTACACTTTAAGCAAAAAATTACTATATTAGAGACACTAGGCCTCCAAGTATTTGTCCTTAGTTTGAATAACTGATGTTTCATGACTAGGGCAAAGCTACAAAAGAGATCTCAAGTAGCAGGAAAGTATCTCAAGAAGTGTGCCCTACTGTAACTGCAGGGGACAAGGTCAGCCACTGTGAGTTATTAACATTCTTTTCTTCATATAACTTGAAATAAAAACTTTTCAATTCTGAGATGCACTACAGAGACTATATTAGTTTTTCTGCCATCTGAGCAGCAGTGGTTTACGACTACTAATGCCACAGACAATACTATCCAGAAAGCAAAATGTATATCACTCTGCTCATAATGAACAAATGCCATACCTTTCTACATATCCTGCAGATGTTCCTACCAGACCATCAAGTCTTTCCTGAAGGGCTGCAAGAATCTGAGGATTTTGCATCATCTGCACAGTCAACTGCCGAGCTAAATTTAAAAAGAAAATTACAGAAGTGCAAAGTGCATTTTTGGACTAATATTGAAAGAAAAAATTGTGCATAAAACAAAATCAGAAAATTAGGCAAACAAAAATTACAGATGCAAAAGAACTGCTTGACACTGTCAAGTTTCCCTACTACTGAAACATGTTTCTGATTTATAATTTTTGATTTCCCTCTAGGATTCCTACAGTTTGATTTCCCCTCAGATCCTCCCCTACAACTGCTGGGATTAATCACTGAAAACACACATTATTCATCTCTAGGCTCCTTAGGGACACCTGAATACTTACCATTTAATTACTGTAAGCCATTTAATTACTTCGGCTTACAAGTGTGTTCCCCAATATTTTGCAATTCAGCTTTGAAAACACTTATTTCAATAGATTAGCAAATCTTAACATCATCTTGAGCAAAATTATCCTACTTTTCTTTAGATTCTGTTCAAGTAATCATATAACATGGCACTATTAGCACTCCAAATAATTTTATTACAGAGACTATTAGTTACTTCTCTTTTGGCTACTTGCTTTTCAGATTCTATCTGTGCCCCAGACTTTAAATAAAAATAATGAATAAGACTGTTTAGCACTGACAAAACAAGTAGTCTGATACATGCTCATGTTTTTTGTTGGGGCAGGGGAAAGATTTATTGATTTTAAGAGAGGTAACACCAAGCATGACTTTTTTTCTGTTCACAATCAACCAACTCACAGCAGATTACTAATCAAAAAATAAGACATACACACACATACGCACATGATTTTTTTATACCCAAAGCTTCACATTTGTTAAGTTTTTAACTGTTGTTAGTTTAGAAAGAATCCAGTCACATATCCACAATAATCCTGTGTTTTCCAATTATACTGGTGGCCAGCACTGCCTGAACTGGTATTAACCACGACTAAAATCAGTAACTGCAGACAACTAATAAAAATCACATCCCTGGAAAAAATATGTCCTTGCTTCAGAACTTAAATACAGTTGTGCATCCGAAACTGTTTTACCATTTACTGTTATTTTTAGCATAAAATCCTTTTAGCACATTCACTAGAAAGCACATATGCAGCTGTTTAGAAACCTTGGTTTCAAAATTACCTTTGTTATTGGCATCTTCACCAGTTTCTTCATCTTCTACTTCTTCAACATCTTCCATATCCTGCTGATCAAGTTCAGACTGTTCTTTGCTATTTGAAATATTCAATAACAGGATCAAAAAGTTAACTTTATAAAAATGAGCTTAAAGAAATGAAACTAGAGATGATGTGGGAAGAAGAAAAATGTTATCTTTTGATCTATGACAAACTAGCAGTCTTAATATCCAAACAAAGCCAAATTTGTCTTCATAGAAGTTTCACATTTGACACATTTAATCCTGGAACAGTTTAAAGAACTAGCAACTTTCCAGAATTATGAAGTTTCCTCTATACAGAAGAAAACCTTCATCTTCTGTTCTTATCAACCAGTGAAAGCTTCCTGCTCTACAGATCCTCTTCATTAAGATGTGCAGGCCTCAAGAACCATGGGTAAGTTCACCTAAACTGTACTTCAAATGCCAGAAAATATGAGCAATTCCAAGTACACAAAAAACCCCTACATACACTGAAACAATAGTAATGGGCAATGCTATCTGTTTTTCCCCACCAGAATTCCAACTAACATAGTAAGTTGACTTGTGCCACTTTTATTTACTTCCAATCAAGACCCCAAACCCAGCTGTGAGCAACGCATTTTTCTCCCACATGTTCTAAACCTCATGTCTTGCCACAGAGCAAAGGTCAGTATCTAGATCCTGCCCATCAAGTATCTGGAGATCTCAGACATCTAAGTACAGCACAGGACACAATCAGAGTCTCCGTAACATACAGATTTTACTTACTTGTCTATGTCTGCCATTCTGCTAGATTTCACACACTAGGGAGGAAACAAAAAAAAAAACACATAAGAACAGCAGCACTACATTTTAGATACAAACACTATAGTCAAATGCTGTAATACTAAAAGGAAAGGAACACAAACCATGTCAGCTTTACAAAGCAAGATAAATACATATTATAGTCTGAAGAGTGGCACATCTCCCATACACTTTTTGAGCTCTCAGACTAAAACATACAGAAATACTGAAAAACTTTGTTCTGGTTTAAAACCACTAGATATACTCACAGAAATTAAAGTATTATCAAAATGCCATGTTGAGTTTTGTATCATAGGACTATACTTGTATCACTGACTGCAAACTAGTCCCAGGTATAAGACTGAATAAAACTGAAGTAAAAACAGTGCTAGAACCCTTCTGGTAACTGTTTACTCATTTCCAGCATGTAGTTGCAGATAGAGTATATCTACAGCTAAATCATTTTGAGACTAAAGTGAAAATTGCATTTGATCTGTCCGAAGTGTAACACAAAACCACAACCCCCGTAAGATCAGGATATTAACAGCCAACATGAAGAAACATGTAAGCATCTAGAATTCAAAATTAAACACCAACATTCTATGTAAATAGAATCAAAACATTTTTTTTCTGGTGTCAATATACAATTACATAGAAAGCAAGTATCTGATGTCCTCATTTAGGACCACAACTTCACAGTGCCAATAAACTATTTACAAGACTGCATGTAATAAAGATCTTATCCATGCAAAATATACAGCTTTTTCCTTTCGTACTTCCCCTTATCTTGTTCTTAATTCAAGGCCTTTTCAAACAGACTGGTAGTATTGCTGTGCAAAAGAGCACAAGATGAACAGTTCACCCAACTTTCACACATTTTTATGCAAATGTGACAGTAATGCCCTTCACCAACTATTGGCCCTTGCAGAGACCAGCACTTCCTCTCTTCATTCTTCACATCAAATAGTTTCAGTTTCCATAAAACTAAAGGCAGTTCTTTCAACGAAGGTGTGACCAGTGGCAGCACAAACCCCATGGTCTCTCCAAGCCAGTGGACTAAATGAAACAGCAGCTGAAACACTTAGATAAAAGTTTGCTGAAAGAGAGCAACTTCTACAGTTCATTTATTTTATTTTTTTTCCCCTAAATGAGGACAAGATTGGCTATGATCAAATGATGCCTAAAAACTTAAAGCAGCATCCATCCCATCTCCAACACTGGCCATTAGATGATGCCTTAGAAAAAAGCAATAGTATGGTTAAGAATTCCCCCCAAATTCTTACTGCTTTCAATCACATCCAGAAAAAAACCACTTGCTCAGAAGTGCAGGTATTTGACAATGTCATAACCAATTTTTATTTCATAGACTAGTCCTCATTTGCTACAGCTAAAATCCTGTTTCTGAGTTGCAATATTCAGCTCTAAGTCAGATTTGTCTACACTGGGCAACCATGTGGCAGAGGAAGTTTTACCAGCAGTCTCTACCTGAATTCCTCAGAGGACCCTTGTTTTCACCATTCTGAACAACTACTTGTTATCAGCAACTTCCGTCCATCCTTTCACCATTCACCCTCTTTCCAAGATCACTTCTGACCATGCTGAAGGCACTCATCTCATGACAGCACCCTGTGGAAATCCAGCATCTGCCTCCTCATTGCAATGGGCAATTATCATCCTCTGATTCCTTACTTTAAAACAATCCACACAAGCAATGTATGTTTTCAAATTATGACCCTGTTTACTCAAAGACTTTGAATAATGTTCTTCAAAGGTTTTTTTGAAATTAAAATAGACTGTATCTAGTAGCTATCAACTTCAGAGCCCTCCTCTAGCGTGCACCTATCTGTCTCATACCATTTTGCCTATTCTCCTTGCATCAGTCTTTTTCATGACCCATCCTTTACTCTTCCCTCCACTTTTTACACAGCTCAGTATCAGAACACATACAGCTGGAAGAGCTCTTCTGTAAACTGAAGAGATACTACTGTTTGTCGCAACACTGTCATCTGCCAGCTCTAGAAAACAGTTCTTGAATGAGAAGACTATAAAGCACTGCCAACAGAACTACGCTGGCAGACGTTTAGACTAATCTGCACAGCCCACTAGCATGGAAGAAGATACATAGCTGCATTACATTTAGTTTATTCTCATTTACTTAAGCAACCATAAGCTTCTCTGCAAACAGACGTCTACCATTAAAAAAACAAAACCAAACGATAACAAAAAAAACCCAAACACACAAAAACAACAGCAATGCAAAAATAAACCACCCCCCAACAAAAAAAAAAAACACGAACGGTGGAGGA
>JAWWMO010000043.1:36994286-37006197 GCA_035047845.1 Dendrocincla fuliginosa
CAACAGCAATGCAAAAATAAACCACCCCCCAAAAAAAAAAAAAAAAAAAAAGAACTGTAGAGGAAAAGCAATGAGGAAATGCATTCCTTGAGAGCAAGTAACCTCCACTATCTTTGCACAATGGCCAGTACAAGATCCCAATCTAGTCTCCAGAGTTTCGAATACAGTATGTATCACAATCAATAATACTAAAATACATCACTACAGTATTTATTTTACAGTATCTCCCCAACACCAAATATTTCACTATAGTAGTGGTATCACTCCGTGGAAGACACCGCTGCCCTTCCTGGTTCATTTCATAGGTGCATTCAGGACTATAAACAGCAGCTGCAACTTGGCACTTTAGCAGCAAGAACCACTCACTGGCATCATTCCCTCAAGCAGTCCCAGGGAGACACCCATTCACTGGCTGTCAGTACAGACTTACAAGAAATCTGGCTACAGCTGATGCATTACTTCAAGCCACAGTGTCTGGGTGATTGCTTTGGGCTGAGATATTACTCAGAATCTACGCCTCCTGATTGGCTTACAGGCAGAAATAACACGTAGTCTACACCCCTGTACAAAAACCAGCATGTAAATAACCTCCTTAATAGTAAAATATTTTATTTCTCTGTACTTGAACAGCTACAGCCAGTAGCACTGTGTTATGGTCAAATACAGAGGTGACCAGAGACTTCATTTACAATGTTTTGCTGCTCACTGTAAAAATATGCAAAGGAAAAGAAACAGTTATCTTTGCAGGACTTGAAAAAGAATGTATAAGTAAGTTTGTGCTACAAAAAGAAAGCAAAAGTACAGAAAAGCAAGCTACTGTGCAAGTTTTCTAAAGGTTGAAGCTTAAAATCTCTTTCATACAGGTAGCTTAAGCCTGCCTGCCATCACAAGAAAATGTGCTCCTCATCAAAATGGAAAGGTTAAAAGACAATCCAACACAAGCTTAGCCAGTTTTGAGAGTATCCTGCAGAATTACTAAAAATGAGCAAGACACCCTTAAAAGTTACATCTTACCAAACAGTGTAACAATTTGTTCTTTTCATTATGCTTAAAGGACAGTTCCCCTTTTTAATCTGTCATGTTTTTCAAGAAATGTAGTTCAATACACACAGAATCTAATAGTGACATTGCCATGTATTCATCCTCAAGTCAACCATTAGTAAGTTTTCAGTTTTCAGGGGTTATTGTTTTCTCACTAAGTGATTTTGCTCAAGTGAAGGTAGAAATATAAACTGTAAGTGTTCAACACTTCCTAATAATTCCTTTCTCTATGCAGAAACTAGTCTGAGTTTGCACAGCCATGTTACATCCAGGACACACACACACTTCGGTGAGAAGCCTTTTCTTTTTGAAGATCAGCTTTAAGTGTCCCAAGTAAGCTTGCCAGTATTAGATTACCCAGACATCCGCTCAGCCTCAGGAAGACAGGTCACAGCAAGGTGAATTACGAGTCATCTGAGGAAGCAAGACATTCCTGAGACACAGTTCCTCCAGCAAAACAATGGCTTTTTTTGCACAAGCCCTAAGGCTGGCAGGGCGCCAACACATCTCAGCTGTTCAGCATCTCTAAGCATTCCACACCACCAAGAGTACCCATTCCCGCCCTTTCAGGGAACAGCTTTTCCCCTTCCTAGAGGAATTGCTCACACAATTACCTTGGTATAGCAAGGAAAAGAAATTTTGCAAATTGTTCAAGAAACACAAATGGGCTTTTTGAGACTATCAGACCCAAACTACATCCAAGCCATGTTAGCTCACATTTTTAATACAAACCTATCCTTTTGGCCAAACTGATTTCCTCAGTAGTCAGTAACTGAGAGCACTGCAAATAAGTCAGTATGTCCACATAATAGCATAGCAGCCTCTTCCTGTCTCTGGCAAGCCTTGGGCAACTGAAAACAAAACTAACAGAAAGTACCTAAAACAAGTGAACCCTACATGGGATTAAGAAGCTGCAACATAACACACTAAGTGGTGGACTAAGTCAGATGTCAGTAAAGAGAGGTCCAGCTGGAGGACAGCTCGTTGTATTAAAAATATCATTAGGATTAAGTCCTGTAAGCTATTTGCAATGTGTGCAGAAAGCAAAGGTTCCAGACAAATGACATCATACCAGCCAAGTTCAACTCTCACTACAGACTGGGAAACTCGAGAGCAATATATTCACTAGAAGTCACTTCAATCTGATGATTCTTGCCTAGCATTTCAGGAGGACAACTTGTAAGATTTGTCTTACATAATCTTCACCAAATAAAGAAAAAAAAAATCTAATAGGAGTATAGATAGAGATCCATCAGAAGACACCCTTTGACTGCAGATGTTCAAAATAATTGTTTGGTGTAGTTTGCTCAAAACCTCTAAGAGAGATTTGTAACTTCAGAGATCAGATACTCTGCACAGTGATCTTAAAGGTCTTTTCCAAACTAAATGATTCTATGAAAATTGGGTGAACTGCTTAAAAAGTGCAAAGTACATAGTAGAGTTTCAGACTTGAAATGTCTTGGTACAAGACAAAAAATATCAATCATTTCACAACTGTTAGTAGCAGCTATGGTACTATTCACCAAGTAGGAAAATTGTTACATGAGAAAGGATCATACAGTTCAGTATTAACTAGGAGAGCATTTAGCTCCTCTTCAAAAAGAACCAATTTAATAATGTGCCAGGTTAAAAGCGCCATTTCAAAAGGGAATAAAGCAGAAGATCGAGTATTTATACTTTTGTGATTTAATTCACACATCCATTATCATTAGCATGAAAAGTAGTCATGAAACAGGGGGATATTGTACCTATCAATATCCTGAGGGGAGACCTCATTGCCCTCTACAGCTACCTGAAAGAAGGTTGCTGTCAGTGGGGAGTGGTCTCTTCTCCCAGGTTCACAAGTGACAGGATGCGAGGGAATGGTCTCATGTTATGCCAGGGGAGGTTTAGATTAGATATTAGCAAAACTTTCTTCACTAAAAGGGTTGTCAGGCATTGAAACAGGCTGCCTGTGGTGTAATCACCACCCCTAGAGTGTTCAAAAAAATGTGCAGCTGTGGCACTTGAGGATACAGTTTAGCAGTAAACATGGCACTGCTGGGTTTATGGTTGGACTTGATCTTAACAGGAGATGCCTTTTCCAACCTAAACAGCTCTATGTTTCTATGACTAAGATGGCAGATAAACATGTTACAAACAGATTATATCATTTATCTTGTGGAAAAAATATGCCTTCTTAGGAGAGCTGAAGGTCAAAACAAACAAAAAAAATCAATCTTGATTAAGTGAGCAGAGAAGTGGAATGCTAGAACATCAAGATACCACATCTATTTGATGAAAGGTATTATCAGCCACTGAACTCCTGCGACAATTTCCTTTTATTAGTGCCTCAAAGTTATTCTGTTAACAAAAGATCTCTGACTGTTAATGTAGTAGCAAAAATTGATAAAGCTTATTTGAATTTTCAAATTTAGAGTAGATAACTAAAATTGTCTGCCCAAAGATAAGCACAGAAAACAAGACAGCAGTAATATAAAAGCTATCAAGTTCTGGATAAAGAGGCTAAGGAGCTAAAAGTCAATGGAAGCAAGGAATCCAGGTTCCTCAATACAGTAAAAAGAAGGTGCCACCAGACCCCTGCAGTAACTCAAATCCATCTGTGTTGATGCAATTTATAGTGCAAGCACAAACTGATCTGCTATGTTCAAAAGACATGCACGGTTAACAGCAGAAATGCTAACTGGCACAGCAATATATGGGAGTCTTTGAGCAAACTTAAGTAAGGTCTTCTAGACCAGGCAGAAAAGGATAAGAAATTCAGATGAGAAGTGATTTCACAAAACACACCCAGAGCTTCTATGTGCAAGTACTTAATTATCCAAGATGGGAAGCACTCATATCACCATATGGGAGGTATGTTCCCTTCATAAAGGAAACACCCTGTTTCTCTTCTGAATGATCTTCCAGTCAGATAAAGCAAAATATCACCAGCAAACCCTGCTGAAAAAGCTTATTGTAGTTCTTCCTTAGCTAGGCATACCCCTTTCTTTCAGTCCACAATGTCTGACTGTAAAGTTAAAAGAAGTTCTAAGTATTTGCTTGTACAATGCTAGATCTGCAGTTGCATGAGCAATAGCACAGTCAAGAGACTGCCACAGTACCTTTTAGAACAACTCATGAAAAGTGTCAGGCAAGTTTGAAGTTATTTTGAAACTGTACTGCTACATCTTACCTTGTGGTAACATGGCAAAATTCAGAATCTGGCTGTAGAGAACAAAAACACTAAAACATGATAATGCTGAACCAAGTAACAACACAATTAATCAAAACTGCCTGCTCTCTCCCCTTCAAGCGGTATTTTTTTGCACTTCCTAATGGCTTCTGAGGTGAAGTCATCAACTTCAGCCATTTGCCAATGCAACCATTTCATTAGTGCTTGCAGGCCTCTGCACAACACGTATATACATGTTATCGCATGAAAATACGTTTTCCAAATTTCAACTTTAAAGCGCTCTACACTTGTATGAGAACATCAGTTACTTGATGGGAAGAAGTCAAATTCTTCAAAACAAAATGATAATATATATCTAACTGTTATTAGTAACTGTAGTACTTGTTCTCACTCATGTGGAAGGAAACCCTTTTTAAGCTTTCCCCTTAACTAATTTCTCAATCAGGAAACGAAGATTCAATCAACAAATATTGAAGTACTATTTTAGTAGCCACTTCATTGAATTTTAGATAGCGCTTGTTTGCTCCTTCAACAGAAAGAGTCTCCATAATGAGGAGATAGACTACAAAATTACAATTTAAAATCAGGGCTAAATTATATCTGCATGTTTGTCTCTGCTACTGACCTGAGCTCTCATCATGTTCTAAAAATAGGGTAATTAACACACAATACTGCCTTTGTTCTGGATGCCAAGATTCTGTAGCAGAATACCTACCAATCTCTATTTAGAACAATCTTTCATTATTATAAAAGTAATAAAGACGTTTCAAATCAAATCTGGAGAAAATACACAATGATTTTATTTATTTTTTTAACAAACTAGTCAGTATAGCTTGTTACAGGTTTTACTTTCCATCACTGATAATGTGAAAACAGCAGCCATTTTGAAGGGTTGAAATAAAAATCTTTACATATTAAAAAAATTCAAGAGAAAAAAAAATAAGAGTATTTGTCCATACAGTTCATACTGGTACAAGCATTCAGCTTGTTAGAAAGTGTCAAAGTAATGCAAAAAAATTGTGTTGTAACAAAGTTCTTCAGGTAGCTGGGTACACTTGGACAGTTTGAAAGATCAACTTGTACATGCTAGAACACCAAACAAAGGAGGAGCATCTGTTGGCTACCAAGATCGCCAACAATCAAACACAACCATATTGGCAGTTCCACTGCCATCTGCAAAACTCACACACAAGAGCATTGAAGTTTTTATCCAATTTGACTTCAAAAACATCTAAGCATCCTTATCTAAAAAGAAAGTTAAAAAACACTGAAAAAATGTGTACAGGTTTCAAAAGTGTGTGTTTTTGCTAGAACATCTGATGAATGCAGTATTTTAAATTCATTCACTCCCCAGGAAGCCACTGAAGTTCCAAAAATATGTTTAGCAACTTTTTTGTTAGCTTTAGTTCAGTATTTTTCCCATGGACGCCAAGCCACGACTAAACTACCAACTTTAAAACAGCCAGTTTTCAACTAAAAAGCTAGGATGCACTCAGAAAAAGAACACAACTCCAACTTGACACATTTTGGAGGCTGTTACAGGTAAGATGTTACAACTGGCAGTTAAGAGCCAAAAAAGTATACACATGATGATGGTTTCAGCAAGTCACTTTCAAATGAACAGAAGTGGTTTAAAAAGCAATTGTAAATATCTACTACACCTATAGAGAATTTGAACCACAGAACCAAGCATTCTTTACAAAGTTATTTTCATAACCATTTTCTTGTGAATTTCACCCAATCACACTTTTGGCCCCAATGTAGAAATATGGGATACCCCTTGGGAAACACAAAAGATCCAGCAGATGGAATAGCTGGCAAACATTGTCCCAGTTGTCAAGAAGGAGAATCCTGGAAACTACAGGCCTGTCAGCCTCACTTCAGTGCCTGGTCAAGTCATGGAAAAAGGTTGCTCTGAGAGGTACTGAAAAACACAAAGACAATGCAGGCATCGGTCACAGCCAGCACGGCTTCATGAGAGGGAAGTCCAGCTTATCCAACCTGATTTCCTTCTATGGCAAGGTAACCCACCCAGCTGATCAAGAAAAGCCAGTTAACATCATCAATTTGGATTTCAGTAAAGCTTTCAATACTGCCTCTCACAGGATGCTTCTGGACAAAATGTCCAGCACAGCTGGATAAACACACCATGTGGTGGGTGAGCAATTGGCTCACGGGTCGATCACAGAGGGCAATAGTGAGTGGGGTGACATCAGACTGGTGACCTGTCACTAGGGGGTTCCACAGGGCTCCATCCTGGGCCCTGTGCTCTTCAGCATCTTCATAAATGATTTGGACACAGAACTGGAAGAAATACTAAGCAAGTCCGCAGATGACACAAAACTGGGAGGAGCTGTTGACTCCCTCAAAGGCAGGGAGGCCCTGCAGAGAGACCTCAACAAATGAGAGCGCTGGGCAATCACCATATGAACCATACAAAGTTCAACAAGGAAAAGTGACGGATTTTGCACCTGGGATGGGGCAACCCTGGATGTATGTACAGACTGGGGAATGAGATGCTGGAAAGCAGTGCCACAGAAAGGGACCTGGGGGTACTGGTCGAGGGCAGGTTGAATCTGAGTCAGCAGTGCCCTGGCAGCCAGGAGGGCCAACCATGTCCTGGGGGCATCAGGCAAAGCATCGCCAGCCGGTCGAGGGAGGGGACTGTCCCACTCTGCTCTGCACTGGGGCAGCCTCACCTTGAATATTGTGAGCAGTTTTGGGTGCCACAATATAAGAAAGATAGTAAGCTATTAGAGAGTGTCCAAAGGAGGGCAACAAAGATGGTGAAAGGCCTTGAGGGGAAGTTGTATGAGGAGTGATTGAGGAGGTCATTTGGCCTATTCAGACTGGAGAAGACTGAAGGGAGATCTCATTGCAGTTACAACTTTCCTGTGAGGCGAAGAGGAGGGGCAGGCACTGATCTCTTCTCTGGGGTGACAGGACCTGAGGGAATGGCCTGAAGTTGTGTCAGGGCAGGTTTAGGTTGGATCTCAGAAGGAGATGCTTCACCCAGAGGGTGGTTGGGCACTGGAACAGGCTCTCCAGGGAAGTGATCACAGCACCAAGCCTGACAGAGTTCAAGAAGTGTTTAGATGATACTGTCAGGCACATGGTGTGACTCTTGGGTATGGTCCTGTGCAGGGCAAAGAGTTGGACCCAATGATCCTCGTGGGACTTTTCCAACTCAGCATATTCTGCGACTCTGTGAAGATGGTGATAAAAGAGTCAAGAGGCTGTGTCATGAAGATGTCATCAGTTTAAACATAGCAAGCACGTTACTGATGATGTTACCTTGTGCATGCATAAAGCACTTATACCAGCTCACAGTTAACCATTACAAGGCAAGATCAGTAATTTCCAAAACTGGGGTATCACAGAATTAAGACTGTTTAAAGGGGTAACCCAAACAAAGCAAAATAAACAGTACTAAAATCTAAAGCAACATAAACCAAAAGATGCAATTCCTACTAACTTAAAATACATAAGATAAAAAAATTGCTGGGCAAAACACAGATACAATCGCATGGAGTCCACTAAACACTTGTACTCCACATGCAGAAGTAGCAAGATTTGAAATGAATGCATGGTGCCTAAAACACACAATGCAAAATATGATCATTACACACTTCAGTAGTGTATCCTTAATAAAAGTACTGTATGCACTCAACGCTGCAGCTCAACACTGCAGAAGAGAGGAAACAGTTCAGGGCCTAGCAACACAAATACCCAAGGAACAGAAGCCGTTTATATCTTATATTAATAGTATTTGAGAGGTGAACAATAAGAAATGACACAAATACCTAAGTTAACAAGAAGTTAAAAAAGAATCAACTCGAAATTGTTTTCCATGTAACGGTTAATTGTTTTATTTCATGTCCCCTCCCTGTGTTCCTCAACTTGATCTTTCAATGCTTAAGTAAGGTTTTTAACTGGAGCCAGAACTAAAATGAAACTTTCCTTCACAGGAAAGTCATTCCACAAGAAATGTGAAAGAACTGCTTCTCCTTTGTTTGAAACATCACATATTAAACAATACCTAAATAAAGCAGTGGACTGAACCAATTCTTGTGCAGATAGTCAGAAAAGACAACAAGTATTTATGATTCTAACCTGGATCTCAGAAGCCTAGGGTTTGCCCATTTCAGGCACCCACTTAGTCAAATCTCTTAACCAGAATTTTCAACACGTAGCCAATTCTAGTATCTGTCATGTTTTAGGTGATGATTTCTTCATTGTTTGGTTGTTATTTTGGTGATGGTAGTGCTATTTTTTTAAAGAAAAAATGTAAAATTACCAACTGAATGCTTCAAGGCTACAGGTACATCCAGAAACCACAGTACTCACATCTAAAATTTCCTTTCACCTTCTGATCATAAAAAGCTAAGGATAAACTGCTAGTATTTTGTTCTAAAGTCCGCAAAGACCAGGGGAAACAGCTGATGTACGACTGCCTATTCATTACATCAAGTTAAGATTTAAACTGAGACATCACCATTATAAATCATGTCTGTGCAGATGTACATTTAAGCATGCATTCAGCCACCAAATCCATTTGTATTTTCCCATACTAAAATCACTAAACAGCTTTTCATCTAGGACTGATTTTCAGTCTAACCTGTGACACGTAGTTAAGATGCAGATGATGTTTTCATTCAAGCAGATGATGTAAATTCATTTAAAAGATTAATCTTTAGGGAGAACATAAGTTACTTCATGTCTTAAATTATTTACATTTTTAAACTAAACATGGAGCATCAAAGGTAAATTAGCAAACTGTGGGGGTTCTTTTTGAGTCAACTGAAGTTTTAGTCTCCAATATGTGGTCTTCCTGAAAACTTAAGGTCAAAGTTATGACTATGTACCGCATCAGTCCTTAAGATTTTTCCCTTTGCATTAACTTTGTTGAATCACAAAATCATTTAGTGTAGGAAGTCCTCAAAACCCTCACACGTCGCTTCTAAATAGCTTAATTTTTCAGAAGGTCATTAAATGAATCCCCAAGCAACTTCTGCGATTCCTTCCAGACATGTCTGCTTTTCTAGACAAATACATTATGACACCAGACCTACTCTCCAGATTAACGTTAGCTGATGAGGAAATGCACTATCCTGAGCTGAGTGAGAATCAGCTAGATTGAATTAGCTTTAATTATAATCACTTTTGAGCTCTAAGTAATTTACAAATGAAAACTGACCTAAGCATTAAAACTATCATCACAACCCTTCCTCTGATTAAACACCACTTGCACTAACTATGCAGTTCCACTCTATATTTACTAGCTTGCCTAATGAGAAGTTACACGGAATGCAGCTGCCCAGACCAGATGCTAACTCAGAAGATTCCTCAGCTCTAGTAAAATAAAACCAGCATTAAAGTCTTGCTTCTGTCTGCAAAGTACTGTCTTCTGCACAAGTGCCTACTAGAACCACATAAATACCAAAGTGGTATCAGTGTATGGACAAAAAACACAGAGCTGAAGTTCCTCTGAATGTATATACCAAGGTAGAAAAGCAAATAGATATCGAAAGATCACCTGCACCTCCATTTTCTGCAACTTAATTCCTGAAGTTTCTTCAAAGAAGCAAGAATCAGATCTTTAGTTTGAGATACACCATGTCTGCAGCTGTTTCACAAGAACTCAAAGATGAACTGAGTTACAACTACATTAACAAAGAGGTAAAGATACCACAGACATGTTCATTATGCCCTATGGTCTACTGAAATCAACTGGCTTCCATCAAAGCACTGAATCAAAATTTAAAATAGAAGATTCTTGTTTTATTCCCTCTGAGGTTCTTCTCTATTGAAATTAACATCCTCAAGCTATATTATTCCCTGAAGGAATACAGTCCCTGCCACACTGGCTCGAGCTCTGTTACAGTTGCTTCAACTTTTAGGAGATCAGTGAATAAACAGTTTTTTACCAAATGTACAAGGTAAGACAAAGTTTCCTTGAAGATCTGGAATTATGCACTGGAGAACGCAGAAGACTCAGGTCTCATGGCTATGAAAACAAAGCTTCGCGACATACGTGCCCCCCAGTGCTTTGGTTTCAGTTTCGCTTGTGCGCCCATACTCACTGTCAATGACAGAAGAAGCCAAGAAAAAAACAGACCACTCATTTCCAGGGTGCTCATTAAACAAGTCACCATAGCTAGTCCCTGCCTGCTTCCAGGAATAGTTTATGAGTGAGGCAGGAGCATTACTGTGCTGTACACAAACACAGCACTGCAGCAGATCTGGCACTTTTGCCACTTCTTGCAACACTGGGTTGGCAGCACAGGTGCAGCACAGGATTTCTGCATGCTTCCAGCAACCCCAAAACTCTCTTCCTAGTCCTGTCAAAGTCAGAGAAGAGACAAAGGCTCTGAAAAACACCAATTACGACCTGTGCCAAGGACCATCATTCAACAATCCCATCCTCAGAAACCAGAGCACATGATATGCAAGACCTGTCACAAAATACAGAAAAAGTGGAGGGCAGGGAGACTAATACAGATCACTCACAGGACTAAGTGGGCCATACAATCATAAGATCAGGTATCAATGGCTTATTCTAAGCACTTTACATCAACATTCCAGATACCTGAAGCCTGAACAGCCTAAACTTTTGTCTGGTACAGAGGCATCCAAGTCCCTCAAATTTCCATGGATGAAGATTTTAAATTATATTTTGCCCTAAGGACTAATATAATTTCTGGATTTACAAGAGACTGGAAACCATTCAGCTTGCTCCAATCCAAGTACAGTGCTTTTCTCATTCTTTAGAGTACTACTGTAAACCAGGCACAGCAGGAAGGCTACTAACAAGCTACTAACTTTTTTTTCTCAGAAACTACCTAGAGCAATTCACAGCACTCGGCCTTAGCTCTTCTCTCAAGCTTCACTTCATTAATTAAAATTGTCAGGCATTATCTCCTGCCTGATTAATGTAACATCTACCAGCAGATGTTAAAATCCCAAGAGAGGTTGAGCAGAGGAGAGTATTTGTCATACCTTGCACACACCGTGCCCACTTCCCTTACCCTACTCAGTGCGTTAGAATGTGAAATGGAAGTGTATCTCACTAGGGCTTTAAACACAAATGGACACTTACAAAACTGCAGTATGCTTGGAGATGAACTGGGGAAGGTGACGACATGTTATTCCTATACCAGTCATTTAAAAAAGGTTTGTGTTTTCTTATGCAAGGAAATGAGGAAAGCTTTTTATCAATTACTGAAAGCCTCATAAGTATTGACACTGTAAGTCCCCTAAACATTCAATATGGAGTAGATGAAGTATGTTTTAGATGTAAGCAGATATTTATGAATGCTGAATACAGACAATACTTCCACTTGTTACTAATCTTCCAAGTAGCTTCTCAGCCTTCCTTGGTGACAGAGTCATTTTGGGTGATACCAGCTAACAGACACCCGGAGAAGCGACATGTTGAACTCCCGAGCACCGCTCTATCCCGAGGCAGGAAGCGGGAGTTGCCCGTCCTCTGGCTGAATCTCGGGGTCCCCCTGCCCGCAGCACAGCACAGCACACCCGGCCGCGGCTCTGCACGGGAGCGGGAACAAGGCGCGGGAGGCGGCTCAGGGCCGAGACACGCAGCCATCCGCCCGCTCCGCCATGTGCGCACACCCCGCCCGGGCCCGCCCGCCGGACGGCACCGCGCCCCCACCGAGCCCGCCCGGGCACGTTCCC
>JAWWMO010000043.1:37006969-37025574 GCA_035047845.1 Dendrocincla fuliginosa
ACCCACCAACACCCCCCCCCGGTGTCACCCACCAACACCCCCCCCCCGGTGTCACCCCCGGCCGCGGCGGGAGGGTCTGCCCGAGGGCCAGGGTGGGATGCCACCCCGACAACCTCCATGCTGCCCTGAACCCGACCTCGGGGGTTTCTGAAGGCACCTGGCCAGAAACAGAAGTTACTGGGACAGGTAAACCCTGCTCGCACAGGTTGCAGGTACCATAAAACCACAGTCAGCACTAGCTCACCTTAAAAGAGCAAGCTGAGCACCATGGTGGCCAAACCTCCACTGACCAGAGTTGTGACCGTTCCCACCGCGGCTGGGATGGACAGAGGCAGCAGCAGCTCCGACCCCCCCATTTTCACTTGCCGTGCTTGCCTACCAGAGAACTGGTTTCTGACAAATGCCTCTCATGCCTGACTGTGAGCTCCTAGCAAAGCCTTTTCTCACGGTCTTGAGGAATAGCACAGAATACACTTGGAGAAGACATCTCTGATCTACACTAAACTTCAAGAAATGTAGATGTCGTTGATATTTCCAGTTTCCCTTGGCTGGAATGAACCAAAGATTTCAAATATAATTAGGTGGGATGGTCAGACACATGGCGTGATGGCACAAAAGCTGTTTGCTGAGGATATGTTGCCAAATATTTAATGTGTATTCTTTGGAATTTACCAAATTCTTCCATCTAAAGCAGTCTACAGTATAAATGTAGCTATTCAAATAATGGAAATGACAACAGAAAGCAAAAGAAGAAGAAAAAGTGGTCGATCTGCCTAGTATCTGCAACACAATCTATGTTAAGAATAAGCAAAATACAAAGGATCCTATTCTTCACCATATGGTGCTACACAAGTTTTGTTCTAGTGTTTGGCAGCAAAATCTCAGCCCCCAAAAGTGGATGTCTTTGTGGCAAGGAAATTCCATCTGCAAGACAGAAGTTTATGAAGAGAACTTAAGAATGCCCTATTCCCCAGCACATTGAATTTTGGGAGATGGGCTTTTATAGATCATGCAGTTCTAAATAGCTAGAAACTACAAAGGTGTAAGGAGGAAAAAGAAGGATCCAAGGAAAAAGGTTGCACGGCAGAGTCCAAGTGATAAGAACTAGGGAGAAGCAAGGATGGAGATACTACCTGATTCTAAAATGAAAGTATCCGTGGCCCCTTACAACCCCCAGATTTTAAAATTGTACTAGATACTAATGTCATACTTATCTGAGGAGTTCAGTGTTTGGGAATATGAAGAGGGCAGATGTGTACAGAAGCCATTTGGTAAAAATGAGCAGTGGATTGCTATTCCTGCAACAGCAATTATATGCTAATGCAGGTGTTCCCTTTTTTCAATCAGCTAAAGTGGCAATCGACTGTAAACAAATGATTCACAAGGCAGTGGCTCGCCTTGCTTGTCTTTCTAAGATCTACCACCTCGTGACACCCAGTCACCTGAAGTGACACCCAGTGACCCCTATGAAGGAGTCTAGAAGAAATGGGACGTGCAGAAACCAGCAGTGTGGAGTAAAGAGCAAGGCAGTGAACAGCTGGGGCCAAGGAGTGGGAACAGGTCTAAGTATCGGGTCTAAGCTGGAAACGTACCTCTAGGCTGGAGGAAAATGCCTTTTCACCGAAAATTCAAACATGTCTTTTAGGGTGTTTGCGTTAATCAAGTAAATTAACCCCTTGTCACGAGGCAAAATAAAACCAGAGTCCTTACAATCGGGCTTTTAGCAGTTTTTGAAGAACAACAGTTACGGAAACATTTTTCAATAAGAAGCGGTTTCTGTCAACAGCCAAGGAGAAAGGGACAAGAGACAGTACATAAGGACACCACTTGTGCTTCCACATGGCACCTGCCATCACACATGTACGGAGAGGAAAAGACAAGCTTATTTCTTACAATGCCTGAACTGTTTGCACATGCAAGCTTTCTGGTTTGGGTTGTTTTGCTGTCAAAACAGTTCAATTTATCCTGACATTTGTACATTCAGGAAAATGATATAAAGAAATTTTAGTTAGACTTGAGTTTTAATTGCCCTGTATATTTTCATTTGTTTCCTTTGTGTTTCCCATGAGCATGCTCGTAACTTTTAGTTTCAATCTGTCTGGATCATTAAAGTACTACCATGGGATGGCACATAACATCAAACTAACACCATATTTTTAATAATGAGAATCAAATCACATGAGAATGCATTAGATATTGACACAGGTATATTTTCTTTATACACGTGTTATTTTATAAAAAAAAATATTACATCTTGTAGCTTTTTTTTAAGACTTACAATGTGTTTGTAAGAAATGTGCAGGTGTGGTCATGAAAGCACGGAGACACACTGTTTTCTCCAAGCTGGAAGAACCTTGATAAGAGACACTAGGAGAATTGCTCTATGGCATAGAAGCTGGGACATGTCTCCTGGGGACCCTGGCTTGAGATCAAATTGCTGCTCCAAACCAGTGGAAGAAGAGTTTGAATTGGATCCCTCACATGCTAGTTGAGTGTCTTACTCATGAAGCTATACGGTATCTGGAAATCTAACCTCTCCCTTGGGTGCGTAGGCTTTATCAGCAAAGCTCACTTTGGGTCCTTCCCACTGACTTACATATTGGCTGTGGAGGGGGCTCAGGCAGGAGCAGTCTCCAGTCAGGGGTCTGGAGGGCACTCAGCTCAACCTGGATTTGTAAGTGGAGGGATCTGAGGAAGGTCAAGCATTGATTCTGCTGCAGAAGGATAAACCAGTATTTCTGTAACAGCCTGTTGCTACAAGTGAGTTTGGCATTCAGATCCAGGCTCAGTCCTGCTAAGTACAGTATGCTAATTGCAGTGTGGTTGAGCTGCATTCAGGCTACAGCTAAGCTAAAGCAGCAGTGCCTTAGTTTAGGAAAATGTCTTGGTCACGGAACTTGGTATGCCTGCTTCAGATCAAGAACTCCACTGTGGCAGGCCATACATTGAACATTTAAGCTGCTTTCAGTCTCTTTTGTACTAATAGAGAAATGCAAAAGGTCCTCAGTATGAAGGTGGATCTGACTACCTGAACACCTGGACACCCCTTCAGACTACTAGGCCAGGCTTGGCACCTGCCAAAGGCTCAGTTTTACAGGATTCATGTCCTGCTCAATACTGCAAACCTGCAATATAGGAAAAGCTATGACTACACATTCTTTTCTAATCATAGCTGATTTCAGATCAGCTCGCCCCTGACTGTTTTCCAAAGTACCAATTTAGTAATGTTACCTTCTCCTGAAATCTGTTGGCAGTGCTTCTCATGTGAGTACTGAGTTACAGCAATCGAGGATATGAGTGCTCCTTGTCTGCTTCTGTCTCTGGTAGCTGGCTGAGCTACAATCACCATGGAAGTTATCATCAGTCACTGAAAATGAGAATGCTCACTGAATTATTTGCAGAGTAAAAATCCCAAATGCCACAGAGAGAAGCCTTTTCCTTGGTAGAGTTTCAAGCCCCAGTGAAATCCTGTGCAGGAGGACTAGGTTTATCAGTGCACAATGTAAACAGAGAATACAGAGTATTCCTTTTAAAAGACTGGATTGCTTTCTGTGGCTAGAAGCAATTCTTTCAACCCTTACTGAATGATTATTCCAAATTACATGATTAGACAAGGAATGATACTGTGAAAAGCTGGTTAGTTTTGCCATGCATTGTTCACTTTTTGAGGAGGTACTTGTTTTATGAATTACATCATCCCACAAAGAAAGTCATAGTTTATAAACAGTGCCACACGCAGCATAGAAAGTTCTGCTGAACTATCATGTGACAAATCATGCAAATCCCCCTGCAGAGCTGAGTGAACACCTCTCACAGATTTCTGGTTTGCACTTGATTCTGCTTTTGTGAAATGAGAGCAAATTTTCCCTCAGGGAACACATTTGCAGACGGGGTAGCAGCAACTAAAGAAATACACAGTGTGTAACCTTTGACATACTGTAATAAAAGGCAAAGAAAAATTACATGGTTTGAAAAAAGTGAAATGCTGAAATGAGATTATATACTTTTTGATAAAATAAAGCTTTAACATCTTTCATTTCTCAATATTTTTGACTGTCCAGGGACTAAATCATGACCCATTCTCTTACATTAGAAGGATTGCTCATAGATATAGAAAGTATAAACCAAAAGTAACAGAAAGAAAAGAACAAAATAAAAGAAAAATAGGGCAGGGTTAAAGAAAATAGGGATACAGTGTAGAATGCTAAACTGGGGCAAAAAATAAATGGTTCAGGTGAAATCAATGAAGAATTGTACAAGTGTACCAGTACTTTAGAGGTAGTACAGAAGTTAAAATCTCAAGTAGAGTGCACTTGGTGTTCTTTAGGGTCATTGCTAGGGGCTAGAGCTTACTGCAGTTTGGTTTTTTTTAAATATTGCACTTACAGTGGAGTAATTCTATTGGGAAAAAAAGCAACAGTGCTAAATGAAATGTCATTGTAGAATAGACTTTTTAAAGAAGCTGTATGTAGAAACTGATGAATTATTAAGTCATTACATTAGAACAAATCTTTTTATGATGTATATAATTAGTTCAGTAATAAGAAAAAGAGACATTTAGTAGAAGATGCTGTATCTCTTGTGGTGCCTGCAATTGCTCCTAATGTATCTAACTCTAACACAACAGCAAAATTATGTCCAGAGGGATTCTTGATTCTAGTATTATTGGTCACTTCACTTGATTAAATAAAATGCCGTGAAAATTGATAGTTATAGTCAAGGAGTTTGCTTTGGTCTTATAAGGATATAAGTAATATATTGCCTAAAGGGTCCCCAATACCTTACACGTGAACGGAGGAAGCTCACTCCCTTAAACTACTCGGGTTCTTTGACCTTCACAGGTTTAATGGTTTAGAGTTTGGTTTGATTTTTTTTTTCATGGTAAGAGAGTGTACTAGCTACTGACAGAACTGTTACTGCTAAAAATGCCCACAGTAGTACCCAGAGCGGGGCAGGAAATGGTTTGGAGCCATATGAAAAAACAGCATCCCAAAGAGGGAGGAAAAGACAACAACCTGTCTTGTGGACTGCAATTCCTCCCTCCTTTTCCCCCCAAAAAACCCTGACAGATGGAGCAATTACAAACATTCCATTTAGATCATCCTCAATTGTTTTTTTTGTATTTTTACTATTTCACTATCAGTTTACTAGCATTAATTCCAATGTTTGCAATTAAAAATCACAATAAAGCCAAATCTTACATTTTAAAATTTAAAAATATCAAAATGAAGCTCCAACAGTTTTAGCACTTTTGTCCCATACATGTCTTGAGTTGAAATATTTGCTAGGACTAACGCTTTTGAACAAGCAATTTATTTTCAATGAACTGGCAATTACCAGTTTAAGCTCTGACCTCGACCTTTAAAATAATGTTCTCGGCAGCTCTAGTCAGAGTATGACCTGGCACAGGAGACCTAGTTCCTTCCCCCCTTTTAGCATGATTTCTCAGAAGACCATGAACCTTCAAGGAGGATAGACACAGACACTACTTGTTTTTCTGAATACATTTTTCTAAATCTTTTTTTTTTTTCAGCAACACAAACAGTATTTTATTTTTTTTCTGAAGGCAGGTGCCTTGGCATCACATAGCAGTGCAGAAGAGGGGAAAGAGGAAAGAATTACAGCTACTTCAGTCAGCAAAAAAACTAAGGGTGCCTCAAAACCACAGTTCAAAACACAGCACTTCAAGTGGATGGCATGCAAAGCCTGATCAGCTGCATGACAAAAGCTGTCTGAAGAACGTCAGCATAGGGATATGAACAAGCTGTATTCAGTAAGTTTGTAAGAAACAGTGCATATTTAGAACTTTTTTGTAACACTCATTTTCTCTCCTTGCTCCTGTACTGCTTCCCCTGTGGCTTTGACTTGGGACTAGAGCTGAGAGAAGAAAGGAAAGGGAAGGCTATTCAGCTGAAGATCTTTGAGTTTGGGCCAATGCCTGCAGTATCTTGCATTACCTCTGCGTGTTACCAGACATGGATTCTTAGGACAGTCTGTCAGGGACTGACACCAATTCATTTCCAGAGGGTGTCTGGAAGATTTGGTACTGATGGGGTTCTAATATGCTCAGATTGCGTTTACTGCAATAGCCAAAGCAAACTTTTGATCAGAAGACCATGCTGGATATTAATATTGCTCAAGCCTACCATCTACCAACCTGAACTGATGTCTAGGGGTATTTGCTACTTTCTAGAGGTTTAGAGACATTGTGGAGACCCTGATGTGGCCTGTCCAGTCCTCAGAATATTGAGCCCTGCTGCTCTTCCAGGTGGACACCAATGCTGCTACCAGGGGGAACATGGAACGTATTGAGCATGTCTGTATGACTGTGGGTGAGACCACACGGGCCAATTGGTTTTGTCTTTGATCCTATTGGTGAGGGGGAAGGACTTGATAAGGAGTGAGTGAATCCTTTGGATCAACAAGTAGTTGTGCAGCTCATATCAATGACAGAATAATTTTTTATGACCTTGGGTCCTTTGTGAGAATTAAAGACTGTTGGAGAAGAGATGGGATCCCACCTGACTAGGCAGTCCAAAAACATCTTTGAAAACAGGCTGGCCAATTTGGCAAAGACAGTTTGAAAATGGGAAAGATGGAGGAAGAAAATTACATCCCATAATCAAGGCAGGGGATGGGCCAGGCTGACAAGCGAAAGATGTAGGATAAACAAGAGAGACCTTGAAACCAGCAGTGCAGGACTGAAGGGGAACCTCAAGCACATAAACTCAAATAAGGAAGTGCTAAGAGAACAACACTATGAGGGAAGCTCTCACATTTTTCCTGGGAAAAGGTCTCCTCAGGGACCTACGTAGAGGAATCCAACAGGAAGTGGACCTGCAGAAAAGAGGTCCAGGAAAGTTTACTGGTTATTCAAGGACCACCTTCTCCAAGCTCAAGAGCAGTCCATCTTGATTTGCAGAAAGCCAAACAGAGGTGGCAGGAGGTCTTCACAGACAGACAATGATCTTCTGCAGGAGGTCTTCTCTGACAGGCAATGAGATCGTGACAAAACACTATCTTATAAAGGAAGCATCACAAGAGGTGGGAGTAGGGACAGGTGACCTGTGAGGAATATAGAAATGCTGTCCGAGCATGAAGGAATAGCATTAGAAAAGACAAAGCCTACCAGGACTTGAATCTGTCAATGGACATGAAATGCCACCAGAAGGGCTTCTACAAGTGTCTCAGCAGGAAGGGCCCTGTGTTAAACAGGACCAGGAAACTAACAAATTATGCAAAATGACTAAGATACACAATGCCTCTGCCTCAATTTTCACAGATAATATTTGCCTTCAGGAATTCCAGGACCCTGAAAACAAGGTGAAAGTTTGGAGCAAGGAAAACTTACCTTGGTGATGGAAGATCAGGTTAGGGAACATTTAAACCAACCAGACACACAGAAGTCCATGGCACTTGACAAATGCAGCCATGAGTGCTGAGGGAGAAGCTAATGTTGCAAGGCCACTGTCAATTGTTTATGAAGGATGTTGGCAATCAGGGGATGTTACTGAGAACTGGAATAAAGCAAATGTCACTCATCTTCAGGAAGGGCAAGGAGGAAGATGCAAGGAGCTATAGGCTGGTCAGCCTCACCTTGATCCTTAAAGAAGTTGATGGAACAACTCTGGGAACCACTTTAGCATGCAAGACTAATTGTGATTGGAAGTAGCCAATGTGGATTTACAAAGGGCAGATCGTGTCTCACCCTACCAGTAGCCTTCTACAATGAAATGACTAACTTGGGGGAGAAAGGGACATAAGTAGATGTTTATTTTTATTTATGTTCAAAGAACACTTTCAACACTGAACCTCATAATATCCTCATAGACAAACTGATGACTAAATGGTGAGGTGGACTGAAAACTAGCAGTACGGCTGCACCCAGAGGGTTGTGATCAGCAGCAGAAGTCCAGTTGGAGGTCAGTCACTGGTAGTGTACCCCAGGGGTCAGGCCTGGGGCCAATACTGTTTAACATCTTCATTAATGACCTGCATGGTCACACTAGTGTACACACTGAGTGAGTTTTCAAAACTTGATCCAAAACTGGGAGGAGTGGCTGATATACCAGATGGTTGAACTGCCTTGAGAGGCTGGGTAAATGGGCTAACAGGAACTTCATGAAATTCAGCAAAGGGAGATTTAAAATCCTGCCTTGGAGGAGGAACAACTTCAGGCACCAGAACAACATGGAGAGTGATAGGCTACAAGGCAGCTTTGCAGGAAAGGACCTGGGGGTTGCTGGGGCTCAACACCAAATTGACCATGAGCCAGCAATGTGCCCTTGCCACAAAGAAAGCCAACAGCCTCCTGGGTTGCATCAGGTCAAGAGAGGTGTTCCTTTCCCTCTAGTCCACTCTGGAGAGATGTATTTGGAGTACTGGGTCCATTCCTGGGTTCTCCAGTAAGACATAGACATACATAGCAGATCTGGAAATGAGCTGTCCTGATTAAGGGACTAGGGCATCTTTCATATGAGGAGAGGCTGGGAGAGCTGGGACTGTTTAGTCTTGAGGAGAGAAGACTCAGAGAGATTTAGCAATATTTTGAACATCTGCTCAGAGGGTAGTAAAGAAGATAGAGACAGACTCTTCTCAACAGTGCTCAGTGAAAAGACATGGGACAATGGACGCACTGAAATATGGTAAATTTCATTTAAACACATGAAAAGTCTTCTTCACTCTGAGACCAATCAAATGCACAAACTGGCACAGGATGTCAGTTTGAACCCTTGGAGATATTCAAACCCCAACTGAGTACAGCCCTCAGCAACCTGCTCTAGTTGTTCCTGCTTTGAGCAGGGATTTGGACTAGACGATTGCAGAGGTGCCTTCTAGCCTCAGCTATTCTGTGATTCTATGATATTTACATAAAAGCTTTGTTGACATTTGATGTTCAAGGATATGAGATTGAAAAGCTGCAAAAAAACTCTTAGCAAAATTTTTCATAATGAAAAATGCAATGTAATACCATTGGTTTAAAACCACCAGAACAGTAGCACAGCATGTCTGACAAACACAATGCGCACATGTCTGTCTGATTAATTCTGAAGTCTTCATGAGGGCAAATCCAAATTGTTCTCTATGGTTTGCATGACAGATTTGCATGGGGAAAGAAAGCTATGTAAAAGTTGGCTATATTCTCTGTTATTTATTAGATCTCTTTCTAGAAAGCCATGCTGAGTCCCAGTTATAAATATGGCATTTTAGTGTTCTGCAGAAGAGCAGACTGCTTCTGCATCATTTAGTCTTATAATCTCTATGCATTTCAAATCATATCTGCAGCCTAATTTAGGCTGTTTTCTTATAAAATATAACAGTATTTAAAAGCTGATGCTACTGATAAAACTGCTTGGGCTTTTTCGCTTGTCATTCTGTTTTGTTGCTTTATTTTCATGCTTTTACTTTTGATCTTTCACTGTCTCTCACTGCAATAAGCAGACCTGATGTTCCTAAGAACTCTGTGGTATTGCTACATCAGCTGAAAAAAGGATGAAGGGCAGAAACTAGGCAGAAAAGTAAAGGGAAGTTGCAATGGATGGGAGAAGAGTAAAGGAGAGGAAGTTTGGTGAGAGCTGTGGGATTTGGTAAGTGAAGCAACCAAAGCCTTTAAAAATAAAGGGTGGAATTATTTCTACCTAACTTCAGATGTTCTCAACTTGAATACCTTGACTTTCCCAGATTGCCTTAATACTGGAGAAAGATAAGCCCTTGTACAGTGTAATTCACCTGAGCTATTTTAATTGTCTGCTTGAAGGTGGAAGGACTTGTGCCCTAGAAATGCCTCTTTCTGTCTACTGACAATACAAGGATAAGGATGATCTCAAATATAAGTGCATTTACCGAATGAACGGAAATTCTCTAGCACTATTTGCAGCACCTGAAGTGAAGAAAAGGAAACTGAACATCAGAAGCGGTCTGGGCAACTTGTACCTGACAAAGCTCAGTGTCCTGGAGCACCTGGAACAGAAATTGCCCAGTATATTTATTTTGTAAGCTTAGTGCTGCTTTTCCTTTCAGTTTTCCACAGTGGTGTCTAGGTATGAAATGCAGAGTATACATAGAGTCAGGTTGTTTGGCTTCAGTTTAATTCTCTAAGGGTAACATCTTCTACGGGTCACCTGGCTGCACGAGCCCCTTCTTCTTCAGATTCTCTGGAATTACTTGCTGCAGCTGGATGATGGTTGGGAAATTCCGGATGTGGGAAGATATGCAAATCTTATCTGATGTGTTTCTGCTTTCCATTAGCATAGAACTATTGTTTCTTAATATTATTGCAAGAGGAACAATAAAGATGGTCAAGATTCCTGAGAGGTCTAGATGATAGCCTAGAACTGCTATGGTGACTATGTATCCTTTGTGTGAACAAATCTGCACTGAGCTAGAAACACCTGGTTACAAAGCAGCATTTAAGCCTGGGGGATTCATCCAAACAAGACACCGTACAGGTGAAGAGGTAATCTGATCCAAGAGTGAAGCTACACAGAGAGAAAAGACAGCAGATTTGCTAATCCAAATGTGCATGTGTTACATAAACAACTTCTTGAAAAAACATCCCTGTGGAATAGTTTGGGGGTTTTTTCAGCTCAAAAGGAATAATTAATAGTGGATAAAATAACAAGGAACTCAAAAGAAGTGGTGAAAAGTGCCTTTCTGCAAAATCCCTAAAGGGATTCTGAAAAAACTTTTCCCATATGTCAAAGACCCAAGCACCGATTCTCTGATTTCTTCTTAATAGCTGATCAACCAGTCATGAATTCATTGTTAATGCACAATGAAAAATAATATGATTTCAATATGAATAATTTATAAGTGCCAGTCGTCAATGGCAATACAGATGTAGTTAAAAAAGATTCCTACCTTCTGTTTAGGAAGGGACAGGCATAATTAAATCTGTTCTGTAAAACTGAGGAGTCCTATAGAAATTCAACATTATACAATTAGATTTTATGACAAGTCTTCAGTAAATTATGGAATTCAGAAAATTCCAGGGAAGTTTCTGCTTAAAAAGTAAATGGTACCTTGGAATTCTTGTGATTTTTCTACCTAACCAGTTTTCCATTTAGGCTAACATATTGCTATTGAATTATCTGTAGCTATCCAAATAGTGCCATTTCATATATCAATATATTATGTACCATAAAATACTAATATAAGTGTTTACTGCTATAAACTACTACATTTTATCATGCAGTTTATCAGTAAAACATTTTTTAAAAATATTGTTCCCTCTTAGATATTCAGATATGAATATCTGCATTAGAATATTGTGGTATTTAAAATACCATACATGATAGAGAGCATTTTATAATATTAAAATGGAATTATTTGTATTATAAGGATAAGAATAGAATAAATAAGCAATTTGTAAATGGCATAAAAATTCATAGGCATGCAGTGCTCCAAATATTTATGAATGTCTAGCATACACAAAGCTCTAGTTTTTTTAAATTATAAAATAGGAGTTGATGAAATACTGCTTTGCAAATATATGCTCTTGACAGTCAATGAACCGGAGGAATCCTGCTTCATTAAATTGATTGCTTACTCCAAAAATATCTAAATATATAGCTATTTCTCCCAAGTCCCATGAGGCCGACGGTGGCAGCCAGCCACCTGAACGCTTTTCAGTCTCACAGGATCTCATTAGATGCTGAGTATACCAGCCATACTCCTGTTCCTGCTGACCCCATTCCTGCTCCTAAATAACCAGTCTAACCCCAGTCTTGCTGACTTATTGTCCAGGACTGAAGTGGGCAGTATTGGTGTGTTGCCCTCCAAACTCAGCTTCTGGCCACAGTCTTGTGTTACTCTTAGGTATGTGGCCTGAAGCCAGCTCAAGTCCTGTGTGGTTTCCTTTGGTGCTCTACTGCAGCTCTGTGCACTCTCTATCCCTGGCTCTGAACACAGTTTTAGCCTTTGGTTCCTGTAATAACTGTGATTGATAATTGTTATTTAAGGTCTCACTAGCACTTACACCTATTTGTTTTCATATTCCTACCTAGGAACTGAAAACATCTGCTTGCTGGTGGCTGGGAAAGCAGGTACACTAAAGTGCAGCTGCAGGGGCCTGAGGGATCTGTGAGGAAAGATGTACAGTTTTTCAATTCATTAAAACAATAACTATTTTCTTTTGTTTGAATTTTGGTACCTCAGTAAAAGACACCTTTAACATAGTTAAGATGGGAGACCAACTTCAATGGAAATAAAAATGTGTGTGGCCTCAAATTTTAATTCACTGGCTGCAACAAATTGACTATTTGCATTGTCTGTGCATATAAATGTGTTCTTTACTCTCACTAGCGTACTTATCACTGTGGTTTTGGGGGCTTTTTTGAGGTTTGTTCTGTTGGTGGGTTTTTTCATGGTCAGAGTGTTCTGGAAAGAAATTGAAGCAGATGCAGTGATAGGTGATTGTGAGCCTAATCTTCATGTATTACTCAGCAACAAAAATAACGAAGCTGATTTATAGTCTGTAAAATGTTCACTTGTTGCTTTGGGCTGAGACAGATGTTGTCAAAATTGGTTGAAGTGTTGGGACAAGTGTCTGTACACTCCAGGAAATACTGAAAGTCCTGAATAGCCATTGGAAAAGGATTAAAAATCCTCCAGGATTAAGCAGCAGGCAGAGCATGCATCAGCAAAGAAGAGAGTTACACATCTTGCTCCAATCCTTAGGAGTACTCCTGCATAGATCCTGAACTGAACAGCTCGGCATCTTTCAGCCATACCTAGAATTGCTCCTTGCTTTGATTTTTCACCCTGTTAGTGTGCAGCTTTTGTTTAATGGGATTATTGCCCTGGAACAGTATAATTGAAGTTCTTTTCTTCTTTAGCATGAGCATGTGTACTTTATCTGCCTCGTCTGCATTAGTCATGTTTTGTGGGAATATGCAGCCATTAAGTGGGTCACTTGAAGCAGGATGGCATGCTATCAGCCACAGCTCAGAGTCCTTCCCAGTTCTCTCACATATTTGCTGTTTTGATGCCTTGGCCCTCATGGGTAGAACAGAACACTTACTACTCTGTTCCAGTGTTCCTCAGAACAGAGAGACATCATTCTGTACTATCATTTCTTATCTTGACAAATTGGTTTCTTCCTGCTGGAAACAGAAATTTCTGCTTGCAGCCCTGTGAACTGCAGCTTGACACTGCTTCTCTTTCTGTTCCTTTCTCCTTTCCACAGGAGCCGGGTTCACTTTAGAAGTTCCTCATGTAAACAGGTGACTGACTACTAATGGCCACTCTGTAATTTTAGGGCAAAATTTTAGATTTGCAGGGTGTGTATTCCTTTCTTAATGATTATGACATACTTTTAGAACACTTTTCAGGGCTCCAGATCTTTCTTTTAATCTGTGCTTTGCCTTCAGAACAATCCCTGTCAAGCACAGGTGGCATTTTGCAGGTGCCATAAATGAAATATAAAGTTGAGAAAAACAAACAACAAGGCAAATTCTAATTTAAAATACGTCTAGTAAAGCCCTGAAGACATTTTGCATAGGAAGTATGCAATTTTGGAAGGGTTTTGGAAAGGGGAAGGATGAGGCAGTTGGAAAAATGTGACTACTTACTTGTTCTTGCTCCTCCTTTGACCTATCATTTCTTATCCTGCACTTAACCAACAACTTGTGACTCCTAGTGCAGGTTTTCTCTGTTCACTACAGTCAGTCTGAGGGTTAGGAGCTCCCCTGTGCAGTACATTCATTTCATTAAGGCAGCATCCAGCCCAGAGCCTCCAGCAGAGCAAGACCATTAAGAGCATCAGCCTGAGCATCTAGTAAGGATTTCCTGGATTACAGCTCAAGCTGATTTTACTTCAAAGATGAAGATGGCAGATGAACCTAGAGATTAGGATTTTTCTTTGTTCCTGTTGGATCTTACTAAAGGGCCTAACAGGTAGGATTGCTTATCGTGAAGGATGAAGGGAGACATGTACACAGAATGTGTAGTCACCCACCCCTCTTTGATGGCCTTCATATTTGATGGATAAAGTAATGTACAGAATAAATATGGTCTCAGGTCCCTAAATTAATGAATTACATGGAACTTCAAAGGCAAGGCACAGATTGCAGGAAAACTGGGGAAACTCTGGCAGGATTTTAATGGCCAGGAACCTACTTGCAGTTATAGTATCATCAAATAGAATTCCATTTATAAAGGATGGTCAGGCCTTACAAGCAAAAAAACTCAATTCTTTGCTCAGCACATGGTGTAAAAAGGATCAAAAGAAGCAGGAATATTACGGGTAAGAAATTTCTGACTCTGCTGACTTCATCAATGTGCTCATTAGCACCTTTTCAATTATTAATTGCTCTGGCTGCTACAGTTATTACTGATCCATATTAATCCTCCAAGGAACATGAAATGACAACACCGAGTCATGACGACCTTGTCTTTCCATATGCTACTGCTGGTCAGGAATTTTCCAATGAAACAGCTGTTCACTGAAAAGTGTGAATTTTGAAAAATATATGCTTTTGTTGGAAATAAACACATTTCATTGATTTCTGTTTGGAAGGTCTTTTTGAATCCAGCATGGCCTTCTTACAGCTGATATTCATGAAGAGGATTTTTCTTGAGGATGTTTGACAAATAGGTCCTCTTTCTTCCGGGCAATCCATACAAAGTGAACGAGAGGAGACTGAGGAGCACCTAACAGAGACTGCATTCTAGGCTTAGCCACCTTCAAGACCAATTTTGCCTACACAGGCCTCACACAATAGAGCAGATATAAATGATAACCCCAAACCTTAACAAAACAATAGGGAAGTGCTTTCAGCCTTTGTTATTTTTCTCATGAGTGTTTCAGACATTTTGCAAGAGTCACAGCTGTATGAGAAGGAAATTTCAGAGATTAACCTTCAGACACTATTAGTTCAACCAAATATTAAATTAAGTCTATTGTATTCTGAGAGCAACAGATTCTTCTTTTCAAGATACTTTAAAATGTATCTTTGCCATTTGGTTCAATATTTTCTTCCCAAAATCCCACCAAGCTCCAGTAAATATTGGAACAATAGTTACATGCGCATTGAAATGCTTTATAGTATTTTAGTATAATTATAGAATTTTTGCCTTTTCTTTTTCCATATGCCTGCATAATTCAGTGCTCTTTCTGCATAGTCAACTGGGTACTGGTTCTGTGTAACAAAGAATTATGAGTATGTGATTAATGATTATTGAAATGAACACATTTATCCAGTTGAGGAAGTCTCCTGGAAGCCAACAGGTCCAAGAAGATATTAACTAAGGCTTTTTATCACCAAAGTTTTTATTCATCTCTGTATGTGGGATGAGCAGTGGTCTTTAGTAGTCTTCAGAGGAACCAGATTTGTTTTCATAGTGTGAGAAACAAAGATCAGGAACAGCAACTAAGTGGCCAGTGTGTGACTTACAATGCCAAAGGGGAATGAGGCAAGGAAATACAAGACAAGGGAGATGAATGGGATTTTTTTTCCTCTTCATGAAAGACGAAAAAAAAATAGGAGTCAGATTAGAAAATGAGTGAAAACAAAAATAAAAAGAAAAAGCTGTAATCTGATTTTATAGACTGAAATATGTCAGACAAAATACTTTTTATTAATTACCTCTATTATCATTACCTTTACTATGATTGCTATTCTTTCCTTTTCCTTAGCAATAATAGTACTAACAGAAATGTGAGGAGTTAGGACAAAAATTCCATAAAAACTTGCAAAAGGGTCTTAAGGAGAGGTAGAAATCTGTTTAACAGTTATCAATTCTGGTTGTTGGGTAAAATGTCTCCTGCTATTCTATAGTCTGTTGAAAAATCAGTGGAAAGTTAATACTCTCGCACTGACTTGAAGGCAGGTGCTCTCTTGAAAGAAGTAGAACTGGAGATGATCAAATAAATGTGAGACTTTTTCAAAAAATAATTACCTGCTTTATATACCTCTCCCCAAATGAATAGTTTCCACAGATTCCAAATAAAGATGAGGAAGGGGGCACTCCCTTTCCTCTTGCTAACTAAACTTCTCTATAAAAATATAAGCCTCCTAAAAGAGCCCTGTGGTTTATATTTTTGGTGGCCAGTCAATTAACAACTAGTCAAAACACTGTCATAAGCTAAAGCACACATCCTCTCTCTAGCAGCTTAAAATCAGGCTGCTTAGTGATTACAAGTGGCTGCTGATCAGAGGCCCTAAAAAACTCATCAGTAATCTTGCTGATGAACAAAGGTAAAGTAGGTCCAATGTTGCCAGGATAGAAATGGATGGTATATGAAGTTTCTTGAGACACTGGCTTTGCTGCTACCTTCAGAGAGGGAAGCCACTCAAAGTTTATTTTTCCTGATGCATGAGGGATCCTCAAGGCCAAAATGTTTTATTTGCATTCCCAAATCAGCAGCAGAGATGTTCAGGAGAAGATGCTCACAGGCCAAAACTCTCCCTCTGCTCCACAGAGTAGCATGGCTCTTTGGGAAAGGGTGTTCATGGCCTGAAAACTCTCAACCCAAAGCTACAGAGATCCTTGAGGGTCGGTCTGGACTAGATGGCCTCCCAGGGACATCAGGGAGACAGTAAAAGGATTCAGCTCAAGGCAAAAACATAACTAGCATTTTGGGGGTTTTGGAGGAGAAGAAGATGAGTTGTTCTCATTTTTAATTTAGATATTATTTAGAATGTGGGTTTAATTTAAGTTTATTTTATTTAAACAGGGTTTAGAAAGGCAAGCTCCTAAATCCCTTAAATAAGTAAAATTTGAATTAAATAGCCAATGACAGGAACAAGTGTGGTGGGAAGAAAACATGATACCTACTTCTGCTCGGAGGAGCATCCTTTTTTATAGGAAGGATAAGGGAGTCAGAATCCCTCTAAGAATGCTATTGAACTCATGGCAGATTAGGAGAACTAAAAAAAAAAACTAAAATAGGGATTTACAACAGAACTGTGTAAGAAAAAATATGGAGCAGCTGAAATAAAAGGGATGCTTAGTCCTTACAGTCAGAATATCATCACACTGAGCAGTTCCTTCCTTTTAACTCTCACAGGACACTGCTTTTGCTATGCATCCGTGTTTTTTTCAATTCTCTTTAATTCCAAATCAATGGAATTTAATAAATCTATATTGTGTGTTTTCTGAACATTAAGTACAGGGAAATTTCCTGGACTTCCAGGTTTTGTTTGTGTTCCTTTTTCTACAGCTTTATAACTATGTGATAAAGCACTTCCAGTGCTGGAATTCACATTGCAAGTGGCCTGTACAAATGATCCTTCCTTGAAAGAGAAAACTTAACAAGTTTAGTTGGTTTAGTAATAATTTTCTGGAGAAGCAACAAATAACTTTAAACTGAATGAGCAGTTACAGTGTGTAGCTAGAATGGATTTTTATCAGCCAAGCAGCTTGTTTGGGTAAGGTTTTTCCTTCTTAGTGACATTTAGCACCACTATTTTCAGGTGAGACACATTAAAGAGAGAAGAAATGGGTCATGTGAAAATATGCAATGCCATGCTTAGATGCAATTTTCATGTGAGTTATTTTAAATCTTCATTTACAGGATGTCAGATGTTAAGGGAACAAATGCAGACAACCTTAGCTTCTTCTCTAAAGGAAACCTTAAGTACCCTTTGTCTGTCTGCCTACCAGTGTCTGTCTTGCGTGTCCCATTCCTCCCACTCTGTTGTAAGCCACTAGTGGATTTTAGCTAAGCTGAGGGAGAAGTGGAAAACAGAAGTAACACAGTTCCTGCCAGCTCTGTAAACCAGCCACATGAGGACATAAGCAAGACCACAGGAAGAACCCCCTGTCTCTTATCAGGTAACAAAACACTCCAGGTAGAAGAGAGAGCTTATCGATGGCCCAGTTTTCAGACAGCCTTCAGTGAATGCTTGCACTTACAATGAGTCTACATGTCCTTGAGCTCAGTGCTCAACAGCACGTGTTGATATATCAGTCCTCCTCCAATCCCCTTATCACAAAAGAAAAGGTAATGCACAGTGCTGATACAGTAACTCTGTTCTATTGATGGCAGTGACAGTATTATATGGACATTTTATTCCCAGTTCCTGCTTTGTTTCCTACTCTTGCGCCGTTCCTCTTCTCTCTTCTCAATAGTAGACACACGTCCATGCACACAGACACTCCACAAAGGTTCTGGCAGAGTTTAGTTTTGAAATTCTAAAATTGAGAGCAACAGCCAGCCTTTTTGCAGAGACAGAGACTGGGCAGATATTTCAGCAATGGGCTGGGACTCAGCAGGCTGAGATTTAATTCCCCATGCTCTGCATCTTCTGTGCCTTTGTTCCTTTCTCTGTAGAATGGTGTCCTAGTTACAGCAGCCGGGACCAGTTTATCACTATGTGGGTGTAACCAAATCTGTGTATTCTACACCCTCTGTGTAATTTCTGATGAACTGTTAATAATGGATCGTTAGCAGCAGCTGCCCAGGGCACACCTGACACTTCAGGCTACAAGCTGGGTGTTAAAGAACTCTGTAAGGCACAGGAATGTTTCTGTCTTCACACCAGTTCATCAGCTGTGGTAACTCCCCTCTGGGGAGGCATCAGCACCTTCACACCCCTGAGGGGTCATGTCTGCTAATGGGCTATTACGAATTGAAACAATAAGCAGTTGCAATGACCTAT
>JAWWMO010000043.1:37025674-37037634 GCA_035047845.1 Dendrocincla fuliginosa
ATATATAATGTTTGGGGTTTGGGACTTCAGGTACTACTCATCAGATCCAGAGGAGAATCAGAGCCTCAACAGGACTGCAACCCTCAACCAGACTGCGACCATCATCCTCATTAACAGATTTTCCTTTCCTTTTACTTCACACTCCACGTGGTGCTCAGCACAGGGGCTAACGAACACTGTTCTGTTTGTGCCAGGTTATACATGTTTTTTTGGGGGGTTAAACCAAATTTTTTCTCTGTATCATTGTATTTATTGTAATCTTTTTAGTAAACTGTAACTCTGCCTTGTAATCTCTTTTGAGTTGGGTTCATTTCTCCCACCAGTTTACCTTTAAACCAGCACACATGGAATTAATGAAGTTTTCTTTTTTAAAACTTTTCTTCATGTAGACTGTAATGGCTAAGGTTCTTCAGTAGGCTCTGAAAAGGTCTGGTCTTGTGTTAACATTTGGAAAAACTCTGTTTGGCAGGGAAGAGGAGGAAGGAGAATTGCTTCATCTCAGTCAAGAACCCCAGAGGAGATGTTCTGCTCTCCTTATCCAGACAAGGCTCAGACTCAGTGGAAGCACCATCAAAATGAGTGCAATCAGCTAAGAACCCATCTCCTTTCACTATGTGCAGACATCATATGCTTCTTCTTGTGCTAGTCTACTACCACCCATTGCGTGTTACTCCTCTAAATTATTAATTATTTTAAGCACAAAATCTGTATCTTGTCATTTTGCTTCATTTCATTCTTTCAACAACCAAGGTCAGATGATGCATTAAAATCCCTTAATTCCAACTTTGAGCAGGCAGTCCTTGCCGCAGCTGTAGAGATCATTCTGTGCCTGTTTCTTTTTATATTGTTGTTTCTATATCCACTCTTGGAGAGGAAAAAAATGTTTGCAATACCTTGATCTGTTTATTTATAACTTGCCAGATCTTTGGCTGGAAGCATCCCAAGCACAAGGAAAAAAAAACACAATAAACTTATATGGAATGCTATACTTTAATTAAATGGGTTTCTATTATCCTAGAATTTCTTTGCCAGTTCATTTTCTTTTCTGATTAAAATAAAATAAAAAAAATCCATTAGTAACAATTGTCTCTCATAGTTAAAATTACTCTTAAATGGAAGTTCCTACTAAAAAGGATTCAATTTTATTATTTTGATGGAAAGAAAAGATATCAGTTTTGCATTTAGCTCTTCTCCTCACCATCTCCCTTTACATTTTTGGGAGAATTTGGAGCTCAGAAAAGGCACCAGACTGACAATGCTGGAAACTCAGTGTCTTCATTTATCTGCAGGCTGCTGGATTTTCATAGTCATAGAATGGTTTGGGTTGGAAGGGACCTTGAAGGCCAACTAGTTCCGACTCCCCCTGCCATGGGCAGGGATGCTATGCACTAGACCAGGTCCCTCAAAGCCCCATCCAACCTGGCCTTGGACACTTCCAGGAATGGGGCATCCACAGCTTCTCTGGACAACCTGTTCTGGTGTTTCATCACCCGCACAGAAAAGAATTTCTTCCTAATATCAATTCTAAACCTACCCTCTTTCAGTTTGAAGTCATTCACCCTTGTCCTATCACAACATGCTCTTGTAAAAAATCCCTCTCTGGCTTTCTTGTAAGCCCACTAAACTACTAGAAGGTGCCATAAGGTCTCCCTGGAGCCTTCTCTTCTCCAGGCTGAATAGTCCCAGCTCTCTCAGACTGTCCTCACAGGAGAGGTGCTCCAGCCCTCTGATCATTTTTGTGTTCCTCCTCTGACTTGCTCCAATAGGTCCATGTCTTTCCTGTGCTGAGGGCCCAGGGATGCAGCACCCCAGGTGGGATCTCACCAGAGCAGAGGGGCAGAATCCCCTCCCTTGACCTGCTGGCCTCACTCCTTTGGATGCAGCCCAGGACACAGTGGTTTTGCACTGCTACTGGATGTCAACCTGATAGGAAAGTTCGTGCGTTGGAGGGCACCTCTTGCTTTCAAACATTATTTTCTTGTTCTGTCAGCACTGATGTGCTGGGTTTAGCTGGGGTAGGGTTAATTTTCTTCACTATGGCTAGTATGGGTCTGTGTTTTGGATTTGTGCTGAACACAGTGTTGATGATATAGAAATGTTTTTGCTATTGCTGAGCCGTGCTTACACAGGGCCAAGGCCTTTTCTGCTTCTCATACTGCCACACTGGCAAGGAAGTTGGGATACATGGGATGTTGGGAGGAGACACAGCCAGGACATGGGACCCAAACTGACCAAAGGGATATTCCATACCATACAACATCATGCTCAGTATATAAAGTGGGGGGAAGAAAGAGAAAATAGGATGTTTGGAGTGATGGCATTTCCCTTCTCAAGTAATTGTTTGGTGTGATGGGGCCCTGCTCTCCTGGAGATGGAGAACACCTGCCTGCCCATGGGAAGCAGTGAATTAATTCTGTGTTTGCTTTGCTTTTTCTTTCTCTAATAAATTGTCTTTATCTCAACCCATGAGCTTTCCAGCTCTTACCTTTCTGATTTTCTTCCCGCTGGTAGGGGACGGGGGGAGTGAGCGAATGGCTGTGTGGTGCTTGGCTGGTGGCTGTGGTTAAACAACGACTGACATCAACAGCAAGTGACTGGGCTTGAAACTATTCTTACAGGCAGTGAGGAAGAGGAGTATCTTCTGGCAGAGAGCTGCTGAGCAATCTGACATTTCTGCAGAGCATCTCAAATTAAAGGTCCCCTTGCAAAGTCTGACTAGCAGTCCCAAAAGGGGTATACTGGGGAGGAGGGCAGGAAACTAGTGATCCGCCCTGAAGCTCCACCCTGAGACTGAATGTAGCATTGTGAGATGTGACAATGTGTTTCCCAAGTGCGAAGGCATTCAGAGCCACTCGTCTGCCCGCCGGGGGAAGGACTCACGCTGGACCAGTGAGTGCAGAACTGCAGCCCTTGAGAAGGACTGACCCTGGACACTGTCTCCCGTGGGAGGGACTCCACGCTGGAGCAGAAGAGAGGGAGGAGCCCTCCCCCTGAGGAGGAGGGAGTGGCAGAGACAACTTAACCACAACCCCCATTGCCCATCCCCCTGCGCTGCTGGAGAGGAGATGGAATCAGGACTTAAGCCCGAGACGAAGTGAGGGGTGGGGGGAGTGTGGTTTATGATTTGGTTTCTCATTACCCTACCCTGATCTGACTGGCAACTAATTCAATTAATTTCCCCAGGTGGAGTCTGGGGGTTTTTGCGATGGTAACAGGTGAGCGCTCTCTCATTTGTCCTTATGTCAAGCCAGGGTCTTCCCTTCCATTTTCTGTCCCCTGTATAGCCGAGGAGAGGAGGGATAGAGTAGCCTTGGAAGGCACATGGTGTCCCGCCAGGGTCAATTCACCAAACACTGTAACAACATTAATGCAAAGAAACACCCACTTCAGTTTTTCATTTGCTATAACCCTTGCTGCATCTGTTAAAGTTGCATCTTGCTCAGTTAGACATCTGCAGTTCATGCTGTGAAAGACAATGACACAGCTGGCAGGGTGTCACCAGTGTAACCCACCTAATGTGTCTCAAAACCTTTTTCCCAATGGCAGATTTCTGATACACATCTATGGCAGTGAGTGCAAACAAATTCAAGACAGACAAGATGATTCATGAACCATGACACCATGGTTCAGCATCTCATCAAATTATTTTCAGATATTCTGTGAAGGGTTTTTAAGTGAAATTTTGTCCAGTCTCCTGATCTATTTCACAAAGAATTAGATTGCAAGGCTTGGACAGAGGTTGTGTGTGTCTTTTTTTTTTTTTTTGTGGGATGGCTTCTCAGATGACTGAAACAAAGTGATACAAATTACCTTCTTATTTGTCTTACCTGGCTGTTTAATTCAATTTTTAAAAGCTGGATGGACTTCAAAGGCTGTCCAGTCAGGACACAAGAACATAAATTGTTTGTAATAACCCTTCAGAAGATGATCTAAAAGATTCCTTCACTACTAATGAGTTTCCATGAAAATGAAATGTAAACTGCTGTTGATGGTCACAATACTGTCTTTAACTACTTCTATCTCCTTTTGATATTTTGCGGCTGTGCCTATGGTGCTACATACAAAAATACAATATGCAAAATGAAGATAAAAGTAGGAATAGAAGATCTGGCTGATATGATGAAGGTATTCCTTTTAGCTAAGTATTTAAATGTCTGTTTTCCAGAAATTACTTTTATGCCATAGCAGTAAAAATGCATCTTGACATTTTAGGGAGAGGCGAGAGTATTGCCATTTTGGACAGCAGCACAGTGGACCCAGAAAGCCTTAGAGGCAAGGTCTTTTTAACAACTAGCATAATGTGGCAAGCAAGCAAATCGTAAAGTATGATAATATGGGCTACTCAGAAATGGGTACAAGTTAGGATCTAAAAGCCTTTTTGTGAAATATATGTGGAACCGGTTACCCATGGACCTAAATTCTGAAAATGTCCTCTTCCCTGCTATGAGCACCTTCCGGCAGGCAAACACTTTTCTCACACTGCTGACTGGTCTCTTCACTGCTGCAGCCCTCAGCTTACACAGGGGAACATGGTGACCCCATGCACAGCAGTGAATCTGCAGATAATTCTGGTGTTGCCAACAGAATTACCTTGTATTTCTTCCAGGGGGGAAAAAAAAAAGGAATTTTTTTAAAAAAAAGATAATTTGTCCTTCTGGATAAATAATTGTTTTGTTTTTGACTCAGCCAGGTGTCACAGCACACTCTCAAGTCCCTTGTCTTTTTTTTTTTTTCCCCATGATCTGGACTTTACCTGCAAAATAAGAGCTGGCCCTGACCTGGAAAGCTGGGATCCTAATCCACATATCCTCACTTGTTTGTTACCCTCCAGACCACCAGCCTCATACAGCACTATCTTGGATACCTTTTTTCTGTGTTCTTTTGAATTGCCCAGTTCTAATGCAGGGTCATCCTACAGAGCACACAAAGTTTATTATATAATTCTTTGTATCATGATAAGGTTAAGATACAAATCGTCTATAGCATGTAAGTTTTTGCTCTTTCTTCCTGGAATCTGCTTTTTCCTCTGTGTTTTTTTTTTTTTTTTGTGCCTGCCTGGAAGGGAACAAAAACATAAGACACAGAAATTTGCCTACAAACATCTCAGAGGGCATTGCAGCAGCTCGGGTGGTAAACACAGCTTCTGTCTTCATATTGACAAAATAAAATAGGCCAACACTCTCTTAGAAGCTGCATAAGCTGCAAAAGCTGCTGACTGTGGGTAGCAGATGCTTGTGATTATCCTGGATACCAAGGGAATAGGACCAAGGAGGTCAGGCCAGAAGTAGATTGGGACCATAGGATCCACGTATGCAAACATAACACGCAAGATGACAATACTGGGCAAATGCAGATGCATGACTGACCAGTCAAAGGACCCCGTGAGGAAGTTTGTAACACCAGCCTCATTTTTACCAACAGGAAAGGATCTCAGAAAGGTGCAGTAACAGGCACCTGTAAAGTACTGTGACCCTGTAAAGTACTGGTAGTACAGGAGAGAGCACTTGGCCTCTGCATTCTCTTCTTTTGCTCTCTTTGGGTTCTTTGGTAGCACTTTGTGGGTCAGAACCATTGTGTCCAGGCAGGGCAGGTTGCAGGATAAGGAGCTGTGCCCTTTGCAGGGTCTGTGAGCTCTGCTGAGGAGAGGGTAAAAGCTTCTCCCGGCTGCATATTATGTGTTGTTTTCACAAGCGCATTCTGAAAAAAATAACGAGTGCTTTGACTGCTAAAGTGCTTTTCCTTTGAACCTGACCCAGATCTTTCTAAACCTTCTTGGCTACAGAGCTGAGCGGAATGTAGCAAAATCCCACAGCTCGCCCTGTCCCACAGAGCACAGTTCCCACTGCACAATGGTGTGAGAGCTCAGAGGGAGCGGAGGTGGACTATGCACTGCAGTCTGCAGGAGAACTGACAGGCATGATGGGCATCCGCCTTGTCCCACTGCTGGCAGCGTGTTCCTGTGTATTTACAGTACCAGACTGTGAAAGACATCTTCAAAGAAATGCTGCATTCTTTAACATTTAAACTTGCATTTATATACTGCTCTGATGTGGGATTGTGCTGTGTATGGTATCCTCACAAAAATCCAGTGATATACTCTGGGTTAAGATTTCACTACAGGATGCTGGTTGAAGATCAAAGGTTATCTTTGTACTCCGGTGCCTTGTCAGAACAGGATTTCAAAAACACAAGAAACAATAAAATAAGTGGGTTGGAAGCTGCCAGTGACCTTTTCCAAGGACTGACCTCCCCAGCAGTGTGTGTGGCAAGGATCCAGTACTGAAAGATGTCTTTCAGAGACACCTAGCTGAAATCCTAGCCTGGTAGAAGGACATGGGAGTTCTGATCAGCAGATTTTCACCTGTTTTGTGTAACAGCAAAGCTGAGATGGAGCTAACATTTCGGTTTCAAACATTGGATTTCAAACATGGTAGCCAAACAGTGAGCAAAGTCTAATAATAAAAGCAGGACCTTGAGGACAGCAGAGTCAAGGTCTGTGTCTAGTTGCACTTCATACTCATTGAACAACCTTGACAAAAACTTGGCATCGAGACTTTCCGAGGCTGCACCAGAGAAAAATAAATGCAGAGATGGAGATTGCAGTAGACATCTGCTCAAGGAGGAAGACAGGCATGGCATCAGTGTGAGACCAGGCAATGGATGGGGGAAAGACGGCTTTCAGGGAACAAGAATCAAACACACGACTGTTTGCAGGGCTTAACTAGAGAATGACAGCTACAGACAGGTAGGAGAAGGGGAGGCATGTTTTTCTCCCCCAGCCCAGCAAAATCAGTGCCTACTTTTGGCTACAAAACCCTGCTGAATATGCAGAGCTCCACCCAGGCTGATAATAAAAATGTGGGCATATGGATAGGATTATCCTATTGTTATTTTGCAACATCACCAGGAGTAAGATCAAAGGAAGGATCCTTGCTCCACTACAGAAAAAAGGTCATTTTCTTTCTTAAATAAGCAGAGTGGCTTTTTTTTGTTTGTTGGTTTGGTTTTTTTGTTTTGGTTTTGTTTTGTTTTGTTTTGTTTTTTTCAATTATAAAGAATTGTTCAGTAGAAAGCCCATGTAAGTGTCTACAGGGCAAGGCTGGAAGCGCTAAAGTGAAACCCTCAATTTTTAGAATACCATAGTAAAATCATATTCTTCATATGATCACAAGTGGTGAAAGGAAAAGAATAGCACAGGTCTGTCCTAGCCAGGCACTGGAGAATCAAGAGGTGCTTTCCTAGTGGTTATTATGCTCTCAGAATGGGATGGGGGAATGGAAAGCCAAAGGAAAATATTAAAAGGGGCTAAATAAAAATGTAGCTATTTCCATTTCACTAACCTTCATGAGTTTTGAAAAGATGTTTTATCTTTTGAGCAAGACTAAACTACAGACAGGACGACAGATGGGGTTTGGGCTGAGCACAAGGCTGCAAATCACGTAAGTGGCTCTGCTAACATCAGATTGCAAGGATGCTACCAGTTGAGGAATTTAGAAATGTTACTACTCGCACACCATTTATTGATCAGTTTGCATAAAATCATAGGTTGATAAAATATTTTTTCCCTCATAGATGAACTATGTGTGATTTCCTCATCAATGCTGAGAAGTGCTTAGATAAGTGAAATTATGCAGACCTCACTAAAGGGATGCTGCTATTCTCCTTCTCTCTGTAGTCACCCCAGCTCTGCTTACTGCTTAGCTCCAACCAGATCTCCTGGTTCCCTGCCATGCCGGTGTCTTCTTTTCCACCCAGGGAGATAACACTGTGCTGGGCCATGCAGTGAACACATGGGTTTATCTTAACACATCAGACCTAATGTGTACCACATCAAGTTCATGAGAGGCCACAGCACTGGGAAGGAGCCACCTTGCTGAGTGGCATTGAGTGAGGAGCCCTGTTACGTGCAGCTGATCACAGATCCCGTGGGCAGACAGATCTGGCACATGAGGCTGTGGGGCAGGAGGTGAAACCCAAGGAAAGCACATACTTCTGCTTGCAAAAGGCTGTGAGTCAAGAAACAATTATGGGTGACCAAGACTGCAGAGCTTGGTCTTCCCCACTCCATCCTTAGTCCTGTTTTTCGGAAAGGTGCTGTGCTAACAAGGTCCTGGTATCATGCCATCCTAGTGCTCCCAGCAGCATGTTCCTGCCCCTTTTCCTGTTGGCTTTTTTGTGCTTATACCAAGGCCTGGAGATTATCTTGTGTTGCTATTCATTTCAATGTTCCCACTGCTGTATTCCCTGTTTTTCACAAAGACCTGTAAAAGTAGCATTTCTGGGAGGTCAGAAACATTGCATTACTGATGGAGCAAGGCAAGAGTAGAGGCATGTCCATGGCATGCACCAGAGTGTGGCACAGCAAGTGCTGAGCTCTCATTGACCCTGTTCCAGAACTGGGAACTTCTCAGCTGTGCCTGACAGGGTGCTGAGCAGGCTGCAGGCAGCTGGCTGGCACAGTCACCACTCCAGGAGGCTCCCAGATGTGACACTGCATGTGGTGACAAGGTATCACATCTACACCTTCCTCTACTGCTTGGACATGCCCAGTAATGCCCCAAAATGTTATTTTAGGAAATCAATTTAGCATCATTTTCAGGATTTTAGATATTCCAGATGAAAAAGACCTATTAGGTTATTTGTCCATACTTTCTGCCAAGAAAAGATTATGAGAGCCACTGATACCTGAGTTTGCATCAGTCTTTCCAGGTCCTCTTTGCATAATAAGTACATTGCCTGCAGATTCTTCCTTAATTGCAGCTTCTGAATCAGACACACCACTAACTTGCAGTGCTTGGGGGGGGGAAAAAGGAACGGCCGGATGCAGCTTGCCAAAGGACAGGGCAAATCTGTGAGCAGTAGTACTCATTCTTCCTAATCAGGCTCCTAATATTCACAGAAGAGAATGAGAAAAGAGGATGGCCTGATGTGTGGCAACCTCATGCTTCTTCTGCATGCACTCTCCCCTTCTACTGCCTGCAAGAGAAATCAGTTTTCCCGATGCTGGGACCGGATGTTAGCCTTAATTCTTTATTTTGTTAGTCAAGACGAACATCCGGAATTTTAATTCCGTCCCTAAAATGTGATGAGGAAGCAACTATCTCGCTTTTACATGCTTAAATATTATTGCCTCCTGGGGATTGGCAGAGCCTGTTTGATGGTTCTTCAATTATGTTCCTAAATGGCTTTTAGGAAGTACACAGGTACAGCTCAAATTGCAGAACGAAGCATTTGCTTTGTTATGCAAATACTCAAATTGGAGGAGAGAGAAACAAGAACCTACTTGAAAGCTCCTTTATGCTCTCTTCAGAAGGAGTATCTCTTCTGGAGCTGCAAGGGTTAATATGGCACAGAGCTGTTGGGAAGGAGAAAAGAAACAGGCCCAAGTAGCATACATTTTCTTATGCCAATTCTCTCTCTTGCTAGCAGCTAATTTCTCTTTTGGATTCCTTTAATGTTTCCCTAGTGGAAGAAACTCCCGGCTCCTGACAGAGGTCACAGGGAAACTCATTAAAAGTACAGCCTCCCATCACTTCCACGGAGGAGCCGAGACTCACATAATGCTGGTGGGCTGGGAAGGCTTATAAAACATCTTAATGTGGTGCTGCTGTTAGTTAAACACCAAGGGCAGAATACATAAACTAGGAAACAACGAGCCTGTCTCTCCTTGCTGGACCTATAGGATGATGGATGAGTGTTTGTTCCGTGTGCACTCAGCACTTCCCACCTCCCATGCTAATTCAGCGTTTCTGTGAGGCTGCCTGTGCTGCTGAGGGTGAGCGCTGGCAGTGCCTGGCTCTGCGGGGTAGGTGTGGCATTGCAGGGGACAACCCGGACAGAAATCTGACAATACAACACTGATCTTGGCAATTAATATACTTGGACAAAGCAGCAATTGCAGCAAAAACCAGATTGACTCTGTTATCCTGCCCAGCACCAGCTCCAAATGGACTAGGAGAGTAAAAGAAGCTGACCAAAAACTTGAATATTTTTTTTCAGAAAATAAAATCCCTTTAATGAAATATGCCTTTAAATTGGTGTTTGATTTTTTTCAGCCAACTGAACAAACACAATAGCAGATGAAGCCTGTGTTTCTTCTCCCAGCATTTTCACAGCTGGAATGTACAGAGCCTTAATCTCCATTTATAAGAATATTAGGAAACATATTTACATTCAGTGTTGCTATGGAGGATGAATGGTAAATAATTATGATCTCCATATACTGAGATGGTTGGCAAGGTATTAGTAATTGGGACAATACTTTTCTGTCATACTGTAATACTAGAAGATTTCTTTAGGAAAATACCTGTTTGATGTATTAATGCACACAACAATACAGAATTTTACTGGTATAGTCCTACATATTACTGAGACTGTTTATATGGACTTCGTTTTTAAAAAGAAAAATTTGTGAAATTATGCTTTTAGCATGACAAGGCAAAATTTGCCAGTGATTATCTAAGGACTAGAATACTTTTAAGCTACAGTTTGGGACAAAGAATTCAACAACTTGGGTATCCTTTTTATTATGTCTTATTTTTAAAAGAACATCTCTTCTGGGGTCAGCCCTTCAATAATGACCTCAGTATACGAGGGTGCCAATTAAATTTGGTGTTTACACAAACTTATGAGGTTCTGTTGGTCCAGGGGCAGATGGTGGGGTGGTAATCAGACAACCCAGAGGACTGACATAGCAGGAATCAAATTGCATCCAGCAGTGCAAGGTGGAGGACCAGGTATCAGGGGACTAATAAGATGGCAAACTCAGAGCTCATGAGCTGGAAACTGCAGAGGAGAAAGAACACTCTGGTACAGCAACCAAACTCAAGGTTACTGTGTGCCGGCAGTGTGATGCTTCCAAACATCCCTGAGGAGATACTTCCAGAGGCAGGGAAATATGCGACAGAGGCTATCTCAAGGTACTATAATAGTTTGATACTATGAATGATTAATATCAGAAATGCTGGACGTTATCGATACATCGAAACCAAACATAAAATGGAGTAGCAGAGCAAACCTCCCACCTGCCTTTGGTGTAGAGTTTGTTCAGTTTCTGACACGGCCACATGCTACTGCAGTGGATTGGGTATGACGAGCCAGCTTGTTCCTGATTGGGATCTGCCCCATCTGCCTGTAAGGACAACCCCTGCATCATCCAGGCTCCTACGTCAGAGCCTGCCACCCAGGCTTGCTCTAGAGTTGAAAAGGAGCAGGTATTTTAGAAGCTGCAATGTGTCTGATCTATTTTAGAGAGCTACTCTGGGTAAGACGTATCATGTCCTGGAAGTGCCTGTTTCACTCTGTTGCTAGACACCTACACCTGCTCCGATGACTCCCACCCTGCCTGCCGTCAGCAGGCTCAGCCTGACTTGCTAGACAAACACATTCCTATCCAGTTATTACTATTGACATTCAATATACACAAGTATTTTAAAAATTTTATTTACTTTTGGGGGAAGTATTATTTACTTACATTTTTGTTCAGATTCCCTTAACAGGTTTGAGGAGTGAACTTACGTTTGAATTTTTGAATGGCAAATATCAATATAAATACTTACCTGTTTAAGAATAAGTATTTTTGCTGGAAGCTTCTTTCAGAGAGTTTATTTGGGGCGGGGGGGGAAGGAAAGGTATTAATTACTCTGCAGGCTTTGCACTTGTTTTTAGAAAACTATGTGGGGTTTTTTTGTTGTTGTTTGGGAGGGGGGTTGGTTTTTGTTGGTTTGTTTTGTTTTTTTTTTCAGAAAATATATGATAACTAAGGATTTCTACCCCTGTCTAATTTAAGTGAGCTGGCTCTGAGTGTTTGTGAGAATCCCAGTTACAGATTTTGGATCTCATTTTGACTGACACATTCTTCATTTCAGCATGGCAAAAACTGTGGCAAACAGTAATGAAATGAGGTACCAGCCCTCGCCCCAAGAACTTCCATACCATAATTTCTTACAGTTTCACACAGT
>JAWWMO010000043.1:37037734-37059897 GCA_035047845.1 Dendrocincla fuliginosa
ATCTTGGTTTTACATCTGTCTCAGGAAATTCAGTTGCTGTTTCAGTCATGCCTCATAAGCAATTGAAGGCCAGTTTTGCAAAGTGCTACATTCCTGGGGTGATATCTCTTTGTGCATATAATCTCAGGATCCTAGAATCATCACATGGTTTGGGTTGGAAGGGACCTCAAAGACCATTTAGTTCTGACCACTCTGCTATGGGCAGGGACACCTTCCACTAGACCAGGTTGCTCAAAGCCCAATCCAACCTGACTTTAAACAGTCCTAGGGATAGGGACTTCATATTTTCACTTTCCCCAGAGCACATACATATGGGAACATTGAGCCTGTATATTGAGGATCAGGGCCTGAAGTACTTCCAATAGAAAGCCACAGGCAGTTTTTCTTGGAAAACAGAAGAATGTGTATTACAGTCTTTTTATTTCTGACTGTGATTGTGCCCCTTCCTTCACCATCACTGAAACACCAGCTCTGGCCCTAGCAGACAGCCATTACTTACTACATCTGAGCCTTGCCATTATTTTGAGGCTTCAGCATTGATTTTGTTGATCTCTGTTATGTTGCTTGAGGTGTTTCTGGGCAGTTCAGGCATACCCAGCAATCTTCAGGCAGTGCAGACCTGCCCTGTATTCACACAGGCATCCCCTCTCACTGGAGAAGCCCCGCTCAACTAAATGGCAGCACCAGCACAAGTACAGATCTGTATAACCAGACAGATCACTCTGGAAAATTTTGCCATAAAAAAAGACAGCTGTCTAGATTTCTGCTTTTCATATTCATGAAAGATGGCAGAACCGCAGAAGAATGAAAGTAAACACCATGCATAATTTAACAAGTATTCACTGCAGAAATATTTTTAAGATTACCTGCAGAAGACGCAGAAAAATTTGAATAATTAATGTCGTGGGTGTGGAAAACAAGAGAGTCCCCATGCAGTTTGCTATGCTGCCTGCCTGATGGTACTGCTGGTTGCTGGTACAGCTGATGGTACTCCTCTGCTGCAGCTGCACCAGTCACTGCAGAGATATTCATACAGTGCGGTGGGGTTGGTGTTCTCAGTGCCATGCTCAGGCTTGTGAGTGCATCTGCAGCCCCTTTCCACTGGCAGGCAGTGTATCTGCTTTCTCCCTGTCCTGAGAGCCCAGACATGTGGCTAGAAGAGTTGGATTTTGGATGGGTTTCCCTGGCATCTGCCTCAGTGTTATTTCCATCCAGTTGTTGCTTGCACAGAGCAAATGTCACTAAATGCAACTTTTCACTGGATGGGGATTTGGGGTGGAGAACGGATGGAAAAGAGTACAAGTTCTGTTGGGATGCTGCATCTATCTACATACACCTTCTTTGGAATAAAAAGGAAAAATACAGACGACAGTGTTTTAAGCACAAGTTATTAGCAAGAGGCAGAAGACTAGTAATACGGGTTGGGACTACCATTTCCTCCTGAGCAGTATCCTCTGTCTAAAAGCAGCCTAGAACAGGTGCTTCCAAAAAAGAAGAAACCTGAACAGTGCTATTCTTGGGTAGTTTCCTCTGGGTAAAATGACTTCTGTACCTATATTAAGTGAAGGGAATGCTATGCTCTGGGAAATGGCTATTTATACTTATGTCAAAACTCCTGTCTTTTTATCCTTAGCAAACAATCACTTTCAGCAACATGAGTGGAAATAGAAAGCTTTCCGTAAACAGATGCAAGGATTCCTGCACTGTGGTCTGGGTATATGGTTGGATTCTCTTCCAGTTTCAAGTCAGTGAAAATAAAGACCTACAGTGAAATAAAAGCAATGAAAAGCAAGCAAAACTAGGGCAAAACAAAGCCAAAAATCTTTAAGCATTAATTTCAGACCGAAGAGGGAAGGCATTTTCAAGTGTTGCAGAGTGGAGGAGAGAGGCCATTGTTGTTCCTGGCTGAGCTGATGCAAAGCTGTGGAGCCCTGGGAAAGTGGTTTGTTTTCTTCCTTCTCTCCACTTTGCAGATATGGCCTTTGGATAACCTGGGCAGCAGAGATGTCAAGAGATCAAATTGAGTTTATTTTTTTGGGAATACCCATCAAGCTACAAGAAAGAAAAGGTCACTATCTATTTGACAGGGTTTAAAAATGTTCCCCAGATACGATGGCTGGTATAAACACAAAGCTTGTGTAATTCTGGGAAAGCTGCAGTGTTCTCAGTGGCACTTCTTTCTCTGTTCTCTGAAGAAGCCAGTTAGAAAAACTAACTGCACATTTAAAATTCTTCTAACTGCATCAAGTGTAGGCTGTTCTCTTTGCTTTATTGTATTGCATGCTATTGAGTTGTTAGACACATGGCAGTAACTGTGGGATTTGTGTGAAATTTGACCTCACAATACACCTCTTTCAGGAATGGTTGCAGGTAAGTCCTCCAGAGCACCATTTAATCAAATGGTTGTAGCCATAAATTATATTTTTTACTAGAAACCAGATAAATTTAAAAGAGTCAGATGCTGAATCTTGAACGCTCCAAAAACAGTGATAAAAACTTCCACAGTTACTTGAAAATAGCCTTGATTTATTCAGATGTAATTAAAAATTAATTTTCATTTTAAAAAAAAAGGAAATTGTTACCATTTTACAAACAGTCTTTCTATTAGAGAAGCCTGTTTCTCCCTATCACATTTAGGGCTTTGTCTGTGTTGAATGAAGTGTTATGGCTTCAAGGAATATCCCTCCCCACTCCCTGTTTCAGGGCTCTACAGGCCCTGGGTTCAGAAGAGAGCAACACACTTCTGTGGGATCTTCCAGGCAGGCATTTCAGAGCCCTTTGCAAATATGACTCAATATCTGGAGATGAGATCATTAGGTTCTAATAGTGATGTTGGTTTGTAGATGGCACACAGAGCCTAAGCGACTGAGGAGTGCACCTCGTGCCTCCTCCTCGTTGTGCTGGAGGGACACAGTGCCCAAGCACTACATCCCTCTGTGTTTGCACAGCCACTGGCTGCAGCTCTTGTCCCCAGCGTCCTTCTCCAGCCTGGGCCGTGCTCCTTCCAAAGGGACAGTGGGCAGAGCCAAACATCTTGGCACTTAGCAGTGGGGGCTGAGAGGACCTCCGTGGGTTTGTGTGCATGTGTGTGCGTGGAGGAGGGTGGAGGCATCCCCAGCACCTTACTGGGATGAGGGTGGGGCATGGGCCAAACCTGGAATGAGAAGAGCTGTTCAACAGCTGAGCCTGAGCCCACATGCAAAGAGTGGCAGGAGCCACGTGATTCACAGCCCTCCTTGGCTTCACAAGGAACACAGCTGGTCAAAAAAAATTCCACGCACATGTTATAGGGGGAAAAAAAAAAAGGCATGTTTTTCAAAATATGTTTGGTTTCTCCAGGTTTTCTCAGTAAGTTCAGCTCAGACTCCTGCTTTAAGTTCCCAGACACCTACAGGTTTCCTCTGTACTCTTCAGAGTGAGTCAGGGCCCTCATTCCTGCTGCTCCCTCTCTATGCAATGGAAATCACCAACTTCCTTATGTTGCGGCTGCGTGGTCAGGCTCAGGGCACTGAAAGCCAGGCTGGCTGTAAAAATGCAGGCAAGGATCTACTCTCAAATCCAAAAGGCAAAGAAGAGCTCCTTCTCTGGGAAAACCTTTGGCTTCAAACAGTCCTGCCAGGGAGGTGCAAATGAGTTTCTGCCTGCAAAGAACAGAGTTCCCCTGGCAAAAGACTTTTACTGTAATTCCCACCTCATCCATGTGTTTCTTTCAGCCTCTATTCACTGTTAATTATTTTTCGAGACTACCCATTTCTCCTGTCTTTTTTCCCCAGGCAATTGCTGCAAAGCACTTCAGCGTTAATGGGCCATGTGTTTATTTTTAGCTCCACATTTCTTTAATGTAGGAGAATCTGGCTGATGGCAAAATAAGCACCTCTAGCCAGCATGAACAAGTTTTTCCTCCAGTGCCCTTACAGATATTATTTCATCATTTTTTTTCAATGAAGCGACAGCAAATACCTGGTGACCTGCTGCACAAGATTTAACACGTGGACTCCTGCATCTCTGTGACAGGCACCTACAGGGAGAGACTGCCTGGAAGGGCAGAAATGCTTCCAGCAAATTGTGGGGCACCAGCTTCACCTCTGCTGCAAATGCAAAGAAAGGAAGAACACTCCAAAAGGACACCATTCCTCAGTATAAATTGCAGGCTACCCGCTCCACCCCAGCTGGAAGGACTTTGTGAATGCCACATCAGTGCTGAAACACTTCAGAAAACATGAAACTGTACAGAAGGTCTAACCAGTGGTGATGGAGGGTTGGGGAAAAATACTTGCAGGGACATAGGGACAGGCCAGAATAGGCCCATGAGTAGAATTTGCCAAACAAGCTCCTGGTCCAGGCTTGCAGTGTCTGAAACAACTTCTGTGCCAGCACTGCAGGGTGGTGCAGAGCCCTCAGGACTAGGGATGGAACTCAAAGATGATGGCCATAACTGATATGCACACATCCTCTGCAAGCTATGAGATGTCCCAGAAGAAGAAGGGACAAACCTGAAGTCAAAAGGTATCTTCAATATCTTCAAGAACCATGGAGGGGTGCCAAGTGCCAGAATTTTTGTCATTGGGCATAAAGAAAATCCAGGAACAGTGGAAGTGGCTAAAACTCACTTTGTGACACAGTGACTACACAGGAGGGTATAGGATTTAGGGGTAGAAATCATTGGATGGACCTCGGGCGTTTCTAGGGCATGATTAATCTCACCCCAGAGGAGATGCTGGCACTCAGTCAGGGGGACTGTACCATTTCTCAGTCACAAGACTGCAAAGGTGCATCCCTCTGGCATCATAAGGGAACACCACCAGAATGGTTCAGTCACCAGTGGTTGCTGGGAAAAAAATAGACCCCACTGCCCCCCCCCCAAAAAAAAAGTATGTCATTGACCACTGCCCATGGATAGAGACAGATCCCTTGGGCTACAATAATATCAGGAATCTAATTCTGTATGATGGGACACAACCTTGCAAAACAATTGTCACTATGATTAGCACTGTAAGGCTAAGGTGGCTCCTTTGCAGACCCAGTTATGGGTATATAGGAAAGCTCTCATTGCTAAATAGGACTTTCTTCAAAGGCAACAGGGTGCTAATTCAGAGGAACTACAGGAAAAAAATGTTTCAAAGGTCAAATCCGAACCTTTTTATTTAGTTTCCTTCATGAATTGAGAAGTCTAAAGAAAGAACTGGATATATTTTATACTGGTCTTAGATGAACATTACTGATACATTGCTAAGGTTTACTGTGTGTGCTGATGAGCCCAGGAAAGTAGAACAGGCTTTTCTGAGCAGCATCAGGACAACCCACACATATGTTCTGGCTTTTTATTTTTCCAAAGTTAGCCCTCGCTGAGGGTCTCTTGTGTCACAGTTTCTGCTGTTACTGATCCAGGTATCATCAGCCTGGCAGGCAGGCACAGCAGCAAGGGGCTGGAGGAGGTGAGGGGGAAGGTGAGGTATGTGGGGGAGGTGTTGGAGGAGGATGGTGGAGACCAACAGGATGTTCATACCCTGGACAAAGGTGCCCTGGGGATGAGCACAGAGGCACAGGGATGTTGAGGTTCAGAGAAGAGTTGGGGTGACCCAGAAGCCTCAGAGCTGGTTTGTTCATAGTTAGTAGGTATGTTGTTTGTATGCAGCTGGAGGTCTCTGTGAGGTCCATGTGGGCTGCCTGCTGCTGTTCTGGGATGTGTGAATGAGATTCACATGACAAGTTGGGAGATGCTCTTCAAAGAGCTGCTGGATGCTGCAGGTAGGTTTGTGCTCAGTCCTGATCAGCCATGACTAGATACTGAGGTAGAACCAGGATGCCTCCTGGCTTGCAGCCTGAGTCACAAAACCTGCCTTATTGAGGAGAGGACATGGGGCAGGACGGGCACCATCCACTACAGAAGGCCCAGGGGATATGACCAGAGCTGCAAGCTTAATGCCTGGTGTCCTCTGGGGCCAAAAGAAGATGGGGTCCAACTGCACATACAGGGTACCTGGAGTGGCAGGTCTACCTTAACAGTGGCTTTGTTGCCCTCCACCAACCTTGAGGAATACACCGATGCCTTGCGAAACACCCACCCTCATGAGGGGTTGTACAATGGGTTTAGGAGATTGCTTGTCTATCAGACTGTCAGAAACTCAAAAGGTTACAAAAAGTCAATATATGTGAACACTAGTTTTATCTCCTTGAAAACACATGTGTGTGAAGGGCTCACCAGCTGCACAGTTTCCCTTGAGACTGTTTAACATGTGACATTTTGACCTGGGCTGTGACGGGCGGCAAGTTTTAGCAGCCTTTTAGTGGCCATGTCATGCTTGAATATTCTACTTTGGAGGAAGCATGTGATCTTGGCATATGTTGGCATGATGTTGGATTTTCCGTAGAGCTGTACCCACCTACTCCAGAAGAACAAAGGACCTGTACAGCTTAAGTAACTGGAACAGGGTTTATTCACAAATTGTTCTGGTCGCTGTTCAATGTTGAGCATGAATTTTGACAAATAGTACTTTCTCCTTGGGTTGGCATTTATTTTATATTCTGCTTGGTGTACACAGTGCTTTTATATCTCAAGGCTTTTCCTGATTGCTTCCTAGACTAGTTTTCATATTGACCTGGGTTCTGCAGTGCCAGAAGTTACACCACCACAGCCTTCTCTAAAGGACTTCCAAAACATTTCATGCACCACGTGTGAATGATTTACCCAGCAGTTAGGAGGAGCAGTGGCACTTTCCTGGGCTGTAGTATAGCAGCCCAATTACATGAAACACGGAGCCCCCACGACTGATTGCCCAGCCTTGGCACCTTGTTGGTTGCACAAACTAAACCTGTAGGTGAAGGCTGCATGTCACAGTACCTCTTTGCAGGGTGCTGACACAGCAGTGTTCTGTGCAAGCAGCAGGAAAAGCAGGAGCCAGGGCAGGTCACCCCAGGACTGGGCCATGCCCACAAGGAGAAATGCCTTCTGACAAGCTCCTTTTTTGACAGGTGGCTCTGCACACTTACCAAACCCAAGTTTGAAGGGCTTTCTTCAAAGGAGGTGCCAGGAAAAAACACCATCTGTGGCTTCAATGCTCCTGGCTTCCTTCTGGCCTTCCCTCAGCCCCGCTCCAGGAGTGAAAGCTATGTGAAGGCAAGGATCACCTCTTTCCATTTATATCACCAATAAAGTGCAAAAGGATAAGGAGACAAACTCTGGCATTTCACCCAAGAATGGCTAGGACAAGGGACTGGGACTTAGCATGGGGCAAAAGTGTGGAGGTCAAGAGGTCACCCATCCTGGCATGGAGCTGGACAAGGATGGGTGAGCAAGCCCAATTCATTTTTGTTCCTCCAGTAGTGGGATTTTAATAATGCATGATGCAGGAAAGTGCTGCATACAACAATTGCTCATAAAGTCCATCAAACTCATGTGTGAATGAATTCCAAAATATTAAGTTTGCCCTTAGTCCTTAATCAGAAACAAGTTGAGTCCCATTTGGTTCATTGATTTCAAGTGAGAGTGCAATATAAAATGCTTTTGGCATATTTGCCACCTCTGTAGATTGTAGAAGTTATTTGCTGTCGCTGCATTTTTGATTTGTCTCCTGACTGTGGGAGCAGAGCTGGCAGGTGTGGTCTCAGAGAGGAGAGTATCCCTGCTTAGCTGATGGCTGGTGTCTGGCCTCCGGGGTGACAAGGTAATGAGATTGGTTTCTCGAATGTGTCAGGAGCCCCTGTTGTCTGGCAAAAGCACAGGGACTAGCAGGGGAAGGACAGGAATTCATCCACTCCTGTCAGCTCCACCTCAGTTCCCATTACAGGGGTCAGCACACATTAGGAGAACATGTATGCAAGTTCACAATGGGACTTGAGACTGAACATAAAGCTTTCCTTAGTCCAGAGGCAAAATATTTCACTGATTTGGATGGATTTTGACTCCATTTTGGGTTCATACGATGCCATTAGCTTGTGGAACTTTATTAAGCTGGAAGCTCTTCTCTCATGGAGACCAGTTCATTCTGTGAAAGCCATTTTGCAAACTCTTGTACTGCATTTTATGTCTTTTTTTCATTTTTTAACAGAAGAACTCCATAGCAGATGTTCTTTCATCTTCTTGCTTTCCTTCCCTGCTGTTGACAGGGATTCAGATCCACTGAGAGCAGAAAAGCTGCATGAGAACATAGATTTTGAAACACAAAGCTTAATTTATTAAACAAAATCTTGCACAAAGATTAGGCAATTTCCTGTTGTTAATACCAAACTGTAAGTGTTATCAATGAGCATTTCAGCAATGACATGCATTTTCTAAGTCTATAAAGTATCTGATGTATTTTATATATTAATATATATAATATATATAATTTATATGTTATAGACATTCCTTCATAGTCAAATAATTATCAAAGTTCAGTGTGTTTTTATCTTTATAATGGAATCAGGAGGAAATGTATCTGTATGTCATATAGATATGTGCCATTATCACAAGTGCATTACAGTGTGGGTTTGTTGTTTTGGAGGGATTTTTGTCTTTTGGTTTTGGGGCTTTTTTGTTGTTGCTTGTTTGGTTGATTGGTTTAGGTTTTTGTGGCTTCATAAAAAGGTCACTTCTGAAGGAACATGAGACCACCGTCAAATTCTGGTGTCACAGCTTATTCACTCCTATATGATCTGGGGATCTGATGGGACTGGGTGATTCCTCATTGCAGTGGGGTTGGACAAGGTTACCTTCAGAGGTCCCTTCCAACCCAAACTATTCTATGACTCGATCCTGGCCTCCCAGTCAGTGACATCTTGGTCCTTATTTCCAAACCTGGTCTATTTTGCTGAGGATTAGGATAACATAGCAGGAGTATGTATGTTTGAAGTTGTTTCTTGGGTTCACTGCAAGAGGAAAGCCAGCTCTAGCACAGGTTTTGACTGATGGTGATGAAGTATGGTGCCATCTCAGAAAAAGGGAAAGTGAAGGAAGCCATTCACACATGAGGCGTTGGCCCCATGTACGTAAGGCTAGGGCTTTCCTGGAGAGGAGGAAGAAGGTGTGTGTCTCCTTGAAGCCATGTGGAGACAGGGAGAAGGAGAGGGTACATAATGCTGCAGAGACCAGCACCCTGTGTCAGACAGGACCAAAATGGGGATTGGAAAAGGACCACCTTCTTGTTGGAGTTTTGAAGCAATGAATCAGATCTCAGGCAGGGGGAGGGGATGCATTGCCTGCCATTGCTTGCAGGCCCCGGTGTGTGTGACTTTGTGCACAGGGAGGAATGATGATTGGGATGACAGAATGCAACAGAGGCTCTTCCAGCCATGCTGGATGTCCTTAGTTTAGGGTCACCATCCCAGGGCATGGACATGTGGCTGCAAATCCATGCATCAAGTGCTGGAGCAAAGCCTGGTTGCCCAGGCTGGCATGCAGTCCTGGCCATGTGGGCAGCACGCTGTTCTGCAGGAGCACTGGTGAAGTCAGTGGTCAGTGGGGATGCACCTCTGGGACACAGGTGAGAGGGTGCTCTGAGGGATCAATACAGGGAAATGTAAGGGCAAAGTGTGACAAAAGTCCTTTCCCCACCCAAGTGTGTCCCTCCCAGCAGATTACTGCACTTGGTGTGCAGTGTTGCATTCACCTAAAGTTCCTTGTTGCCTTTCAGCTGGAAATGAGCATTACTTAAATACTTTGAAAGTGCCGTATCATAATTCCCCCAACCCAAAAAGACAGATTCTGAAAAGCACTTTGTGATGAATAAATGATGTGACAAAAAGGAACAAGAGTGAGTATGCTGGCATTCCCCCCCCACACAGACATGCATGGGCAGAACTCTTCCCTGCTGCTCCTCACAACCTCTTTACCCTTTCAGTTCCAGAGCTTGACCACAGCACACTGCACAGCCTGATCCACCTTTGAGATAACTCATTTACACCCTCTCTGTGCAGGGCTGAGTCGTAGCACCCCATGGCTGGCCAGTTGCTCAGTGCCTTTGTGTCCCTCTGCACTGCAAAAAAAGCAGGGCACAACATCCAGTGGGCTCTCACCTGCAGCCTCCAAATGCATGACTACTCCCCCTGCCTTCACATAAATGAAAACTACAGGATCAGAGTCTTAAGGGCTAGAAAATATTCTAGCGTTAGTATTTATTAAATCTCCTTTGGCAACTCATCTTGTGCTTCGTACGGTAACAGCTGAGAAGGAGGCAGCAGACAGGAGTGCTTGGGGAGGGTGAGTGACAGGCCAGAAGTGGGAAGGAAGGGACGGATGGGACTTGCAATAGGAGCTCCTAACTCCAAACCCTGAGCAGCTCAAGCAATACATACTGCATGTCAGAGGTGGGGAACAGGCAAAGAGACAGTCGTGGTTTTCATTTAATGGGGAAACATAATTTTTGCAAAATGCTGCCTGTAATATTTTGCCTCTCTGCAACACAAAGGGTGTTTACGGTAGAGCTGAAGCATTTGCAAGTCACTGAGCAGGAATAAAACATCTCTCCTGTTTCTCCCAAGTGCCTGGCTGCCTGGGGAGCAGCTATCCCATGGATACATTGAACCAAAGTCAACGGGAATCAAACATCATGGGTCTGCTTCCCCAGGGATAATGGCATGCTATTTTTCAGGCAGTGTGTTCCATTCCTGGCAGCTGGGCACGAGCTGCATGGCACCCAGAGCAGTGTGGTGGCACAAGGACAGAGCCAGGACACCCAGCTGGTTAGCCCCCCCTCAGAGCTGGGCTCTGCTTACCCTGCCAACATCAGAGTCAGTGCACAGGCAGAGCAAGGAAAAGGAGGTGTAGACATCTCCCCACTCCCCATCTGATTTTCCTACTTGGATTGCAAATTCTTCGGGCTAGGGGTCATCACTGGAACACAACCCAAATATAGTTGGGGTTGGAAACAACCCAGTAATAACATGAGATATTAGTTCTCCAGAAAGTTCATTGCTGGACACTCATCTCCTAGGATGATTCATTAATGATCTCCACGTGACTTTTTCTCAGCAGTCCCTTTTAAGTTTAGGTACATGCTTTTTCATTTGTAGAGAAAGAGCAGCTGAATGAACATGTCACCAGCTTGTCACTTTTTCATTCCTCTTTCTGCTGCTGCCCTTCCTTTAATCATCTGAACCAATTTTAGAAAAATCTCTGATGCCATTGATGATCTATGGCCTCTGAGAAGTGGAAAGCCAGCTAACCAGTCCATGTGGGCTTGCTGTCACTACCAAGGAAAGAACAATACTAACAGAGGCAGTGTTGGTGCAAAGCTGCTGATGTTCTGTACGATCTCCTGCAGCTGCTTCAAAAATTCCATTTTTAGTCCTTTTATTGATTGAACTGACAGATCCTACAGCTGTTTTAGAGACATTTTAGGCTGAACTGAATGCAGCTATCAGATATGGAGGTACTGAATTTGCTGCAAGAGAAAAGCAATGAATTTTTAAAGTCCTGGTGCCCTGCAAAGAGAGCGCTTGTGATCTGCCTCAGTGCCTTTCACTCATGAAGTCCAGCACTGCGCTCAGCCCAAGCCTTCTGTCCAGGCATTGGCATACCTTACCCCTAAAAGAGGGGTGTGAGCCCAGGCATCCCCCACAGCAGAGCAATGGGTCCTCATTCTAGCTAAACATATCACTGCATGAGTAAACAGGCAAATCTAGTTCAGCTCTGTCTCAGCCTCACTGCTGCAGCCACAAGCACCAGTGCCACAGGCCCTGCAGACAGAGCCTGGAAAAGGCAGCCCCTGGCTGAGCACCAGGATCTCCAGATGGTAGCCTGGCTCTGTGCCCAGTTTGCCACAGTCAGTGCCAGAACTAATGAAGAAATGCCACCCAAGGCCTTTCTGATTTTCCTTGAAGTCACTGCTGAATTTCTGTGGTTGGGCAGGAGCAGTAAAAGCAGGGAAGGACAACTCAATACCTTTCCCTTCTCCATAAGTGAGAGAGGAAAAAAGACTTGAGTGGGATCACAAGAGTGAAATCAGCACTCGGCAAAAACTAAGTCAGGAGTCCTCCATGGATTTCAGAATCTAACAAAGAGAGAAGAAAAACCAGCACATTAAATCTAGCCACAATACAAAAGTATAGCACAAAATCATTCCGCCACAGAGACCAAACCAAAACTGTGGTGGGAGAGAGACTTTGCTTGGCTGGAGGTTGGGCCAGCAACACACTCAGGACCAGCTGCTGCGTGACTTCAAGATACATATTGAAACACATTGCTCAAGCCTTGTAACTGCAAACTTATTAATTCTGGGCAGAAAAATCACCCAACAAAGGTGTTTCAATAATATTGCGTAGTGCATCAGGAAGGAACAGTCTGAAGTAAAATCCCATCTTGCTACAAAGAGCCTGTTTCCAGCCTGACATGCAGGAAAGGCTGTTGGCAACGCGGTAGCTCACAAATCCAGCAAAGTCCCGTGGTGACTACACAAGTCCCTGGGAGAGCCCTCATCCTGCAGGAGCAACAGAGGCTTGATGTAAATGACTCTACACAGCCAACCCTGGAAGCACTGGAGGAGAATCAGCTACAAATCTTTGATGTATGGAGGCCCTGGGCTATTCTTCTGCACGTAGGAGCAAGATGGGTAAAGCCACGCTGGCTGCTCTTGCTGGCTGTGGCTGATACAGCTACCAAGCACCTCAATGCCACAGAGCTGACTCAGGGAAAATGTCCTTGTTTGTCAGACAGGTGCCTCCAGGATCGTGGAGCAATGTCTGAGCAGCTCAGAAACAGGAGGCCTTCAAATCCCTAATCTGAATGCTTAGGACACTATCCCTTGGATGGTCAAGGGTCACTTCAGCATACACACTGGTGACATGTCAAAGTCAGGTTGGAGACCAGCCTTTGTGGGCTGTCCTGTGCCAGTGATGTGGATCTTTCACAGCAGAGGTGACTTTGACAAAGCAGTGATTGGTGTCACTAAATATCACTGACTGGGTAACTGTTACCCCATGCCAGGTGAACAGCAGTGGCCAAATCACATACTAGGCAAATTCTTTAGAAGCAGAGTCCTATAGTTATGCTAAATGGGATCTTTCCACATCTAGTTGAGACATTTTGTTTAAATTATCCATATGCTCATATGTGCAAGCAGCATAAAGATCTCCTTGGGACACATCCATCATAAATTAGAGCTCTTTATTTTATGGCCAACTCTTCTTGTTTTATGACCATGAAAGGTAATTTATGAGAGAGATTTATTGCTTTGCTGTCACTCTCCTGCCAGTGGTGCCACCCAGCACCCAATGCTGGCACCCAGAGGTGTGCCTTGGCATGCAACAGCATCAGACAAAACAGGCTGGGCTGGTTTTATTCCTGTGCTCATTATCACTTCAGATATGTAGGTGGCCTTCATGCTGAAGTTAGAGCAGGGTTCAAGCAACATAAATTCAAATCCCAGCCACACCAAATGTTTCCTATGTTCTCTACAGGGAGAAGCAAACTTCCAAAGCTGCAAAACACAGACTAACCCTCCTAAAATTTTGCTGTCCCTATTTGTCTGGCTGGCCTGATTAGACTAGTTCCTTTGGGCCATTAGCTGGTGCTGCAGAGGTGTTTGCACATCTGACCCTGAATTTGGCTGAGGCTTGCTCTCCACATGTGACAAATCAGTGAATAAAGAGTTTACTCCTTCTGGCCTTCAGTAAGGTGAAAGGCTGCATCAAAAGCCTCTGCAGGGTTCAGTATGCAGCAGCCCCTCTTCCAAACAGGATAGAGCAGCCAGACGCCACAGGGGACAACATGGTACAACAGGTAAGGCAATGAGTGTATTCCTAATAAAACTGTGCTTTGGTGTTACTGGAGAGAAAATGGATTGATGCTGGCCCTAGACTGCTGTGAGGAGACAAGAAGATCCTGTTGGGAACTTGCCCTTACTTAGGTTCATATTCCTGCCCTTGTACATCCCCAATGCAGTTCAAAAACATCACTGGGGGGAATTTGCAGCTTGTGCCCATCAACCATCAGCAGCTCATCAGCAGTGACTGTTGCTGAGGAGGTCGGAGTAGATTGTGCCAGCCAAAACTTGGTCCTCCTGTCAAAAGCCACGGCAGGCACAGAGGAAATGGCAAGGCTGTGCTCTCGTAACCGAGAGCAGATGACAGCCCAGGGTTATTTTATTTATTTTAATTTGTGGTATGCAAATGCAGATGCTGCAGCAGATGTTCTGTAGTCTTTAGTCAGAATATGTGTTCTGAATGTCACATTAATGGTCTATCCTGTTTTGGTTTTTATTTTTTTGGTCAGGTTGCTGATCCTCTGTATTGCTTTTCTTTTTAGCACTTCTTTGCTATTTTGTTACAAATGCTGCAAAACAAGCATTTATTCTTCTAGAGGTTACTGTGATCTGAACATCATCTGGTCCATTTTATATTTTTGGGGAGAATATCCATAGCCTTCTGCAAAGCTGATGTGAAGAGACTTCTGACAGTCACCAAGCTATGCAAAAAAATCTTAAATTATTCTGTTTGGGGAATTTCAACCGGAAAGATGACACAGAGCGATGCACTTCACTCAAGTGTCCTTGAAAATATTTTTTATCACATCACTTTTATGTCAAGAAAGTGCTGAAAGCACTGCTGGAAAAAAATCAGTATTCAGTGTGCTTTCTGAGAGCTTTCCAGAAAACATACAGGAGTGCAGCAAAAGCCTCTATTTTTATTTTAATATTTACATACAACTCCTCATCAGAAATCAGTTCCATGTGTACTCAGAGAAACCAGTGAGCTCCAGAAAGGCAGTGGCCAGCTAGCAAATGGGAAAACATTCCATATTTAGCAGAAAAACCCCCGCTAAATAAATACAGTTTTCAATCTTCAAAAAACACAGTAGGCCCTTTAGCAGCTGGTCAAAAAGCAGGAACAAGGGAAGAGGGGCTGGGGCACTGTGAACAACATCTGCATGAGCTGTGGGTTTGAGGTGATGTGGGGAAAATTTTCAGCCAAAGATGAGAGAGATTTTCCCCTGTAGCTCTGTGAGGATGCTGCGAAGTTCCTCTGTGAGTGTCAGTTTGAGGATTTTGTTGCTTCGATCTCTGCTCACCATTGACTCCCTCAGGCTGCCTCTCTCAACAGGCTGTTTTCCCTCCTTCTGTGTTTCATGTTTCATTTTGTGTAATAATGCTTTAAAACCCACTTCCGCGTGAATAACTGATTTCATTGTTCCAAAACAAAATTTCTGTGTCCCTGTAAAACTAGTCAAACTGCAATGTGAGTTGATTTTGCTATATGGTTTTTATTGAAGTGCAGCCAGAAGAAACCCTTTTAAAATATATTTATAAATGTGTATATATATATATATATAATCTACATTTATACTTCCATAGACATATCTTTGTTGGCAGTGGTTGATAGGTATTTTCTCTTAGTAGAAAGACACCTAGTTGAGTGATACTGTTATTCTAGTCAGCAGTGCCCTGGCAGCGAGGGCTCCCCTGTCCTGGGGGAGCATCAGGCAAAGCATCACCAGCTGGTCGAGGGAGGGGATTGTCCCACTCTGCTCTGCACTGGGGCGGCCTCACCTGGAATATTGTGTGCAGTTTTGGGAGCTACAATATAAGAAAAACATTAAGCTTTTAGAGGATGTCCAAAGGAGGACCATGAGGATGGTGAAGGGCCTTGAGGGCAAGCTGTGATGAGTAGCTGAGGTCACTTGGTCTGTTCAGTCTGGAGAAGACAGAGGGGAGACCTCATTGTGGTCTTTAAGATCTCCATGAGGGGAAAAAGAGTGGCAGACGCTGATCTTTTCTCTGGGATGACCAGTGACAGGACCCATGGGAATGGCCTGAAGCTGTGTCAGGGAAGGTTTAGGTTAGATATGAGGAGAAAGTTTCACCCAGAGGGTGGTTGGGTACTGGAACAGGCTCCTCAGGGAAGTGGTCACAGCACCAAGCCTGACAGAGTTCAAGAAACATTTGGACAGTGCTCTCAGGTACCACAATAGTGTGATTCTTGGGGTTTTCTGCCCAGGGCCAGGATCTGGACTTGATGATCCTGATGGATCCATTCTAACTCAGCATATTCCATGACTTTATAATTCTATGATTCTGTGATTTCTGAGCCTCACCTGAACAAGAAAAATGTAAAAAAACTTCTTTGTCTAGAAAATTGTTTTAATTAGCAGTAATTTACTTAATAGTTCTCATGTGAACAATGAGAAAGATTAACATCACATTGAAAATTCATTCAAGTGACAAATGTTTCTTCTACAAGACAACATTTGACTCACTTCAATTTCAGTGGGCACTGGGAGATTAGCCTCTAGCAAATATGGTCCTAATACAAAGCTATCATGCTGAAGGCGGGGACATGTCTATTCATTCAAGTGAAGTATTAATTACTCTGACAAATGCTTAGCTAACTCAAAATCTCAATCATCTGAACTGATTTCTCCAGCAAAGCTCATCTGACAAAGGTATGATGTGTCCAGCCCAAGAGGCCTTCCATACTAGATGTTTCTGAAGCCAAGCCACCACACAGAGGCTCTGCATAAGCTACAATATTCATTTTCATCCTGTTTTCTGTGGCATTGATCAGGACAATGTGCTTGGAGAAATTTCTGGGAGTACTACTTGTAGGAGGCGGAGCACAGGGGCAAAAATGGGTGTTGATGATTTTGACCAGCTATTTGCATGGTTTTTGTTTGCTGTAGATCAAAGCAGGTACTCAGGTGGCGTGTACAACAACATGCATTTGCCAATGTGCGCCCTCAGGTATATAACCTGTGGAGGAATCTGTTTACCTGTGTGAACCATTAGCTGGTGCCAGGCTTCAGGAGGGGTTGGGTGAGACAGCACCAAGCTGCAGATCAGGGCCACTGACCACAGTTCTTGCCCACTCACTGGAGCAGCCAGATTTGCTGGGAGATGTAACTCACATACCCTGAGAAGAGGGAAGCAGCGATCACAGCAAACTGCTTTGAGTTACAGAGGCTGCTCAAGCACAGCCACTGTTGCTCCTCAGGGCTGATGATACCCTAAAAAAAGGGGGCATAGTAATCCCCACTGATTCCACTCCAGCACCACTTGCCTCTTGCATTCCCACAGGAAGGAGGACAAGCTTTCCCCATCCTAATGAAATAGGTGCTGTGTTTCCAGAGCAGTTCTTTCCCTTTGCAGTTGCCTGGTTCAAGGAAAAACCCAGCCCCTGTAACACTGACCTTAAACTCCAATGGCTCACTCTGTCCCTGCCCAGGTTCTGCTGTCCAGTGCTGCCAGTCACAGGCAGGGAGCCTGAAGAGCCATGAAAGAAAAGGAAAGTGGGAGTGGAAGAGAAGGAAAGCTGAAAACAGTACACATCAGGCTTCACAGCTGGGAAGGGACCATCTGTGCCCAGCACAAAGGGATAGGTTGCAGTCCATGGTCTGTCTGTGCAAAGAAAAAGTGAAGCAAAAATGCTCCCAGTAGTGTTCAGCATGTCCCACCCACAGCTCAGTACTACTGTTTATAGAAGTTTCTGACTTAAAGTACATCTTACTGCCTAATGTTAGCTAGCAAACATTACCTACATGGGTTCAAACAACAGTATCTGCTTGACAGTGATAGGAGTCAACAAGAACAAAATGCTGTAGTCTTGAATGAGGACATCCCAGTTGTTCAGGCTTAACACTGCACAGTTCAGGGCAGGACTGGAGTCATCATTATGGGCAAAAATAAAACCCAGTTGTTGCTGGGAGCTTTTGGAACAAAAGCAGGCTTGGAGCACAGATAGTATCCTTCTCCTCAGCCGCTTTTCCTGCGAGAAATAGCAGGGAAGGCACAAACAAGAGGGATTTTATTTATTTTTAATTAGTTGCATTGGTGTTTCCTCTCCATCTCATTTGTCCTCTCTGAGGCATTCACTGGGTGTGTTTGCTCACCATTTTCTTGTTCACTACTATATTTCCGTGAAGAAGCACACAATGCCAAGTAGGCTATTGCCACTGCCATGGTCTAAGGTCAGAGAAGAGCTGAGATTTGCAGGAAGGGGTCTTGTCTTTTAGACCAACAATACACTCAGAAAAAAAACAAGAGATGCCCATGTGCCCCAAAACTTGACAGTCCTTTTCTTCTGCCTGTGTCTGATGGTATAATAAAAGATATGATATCTCCTGACAGCATGTCTCCTGATGCCAAGAGATGTTTGCTTTGCACTGACATTTTTGGTGAGCATAAAGACCACAGGGTGCTTTGTCCCTGCATTCAGCAGTCCCATGAGAGCCTTCTCATATCCTCTGGTGGGTGCAGACCCAGAACTCCAAAGCAGGAGGGACCTTCCTGTCGTGCAAAGCAGTCCTTGATCAGGATGCACTGAGCCGCCTGGCCTGCTAATTGTCTCCAAATGCCTTCCAACATGGATACACAAACTTAAGAGCAAGGAAACACTGTATATGTTTAGTGATGTTCTGTGAGAAACACACAACCAGCCATTTGCCTTTGTCCCCACCAGCCAGCCACGCTGTCTAAGGGAGCAGAAACAGACAAGTCCCAAGCAAGAGACTTGCACTGTTGTGCTGGAAGAGCGCTCGGTACATGGGCTGGTTTAAGTGCACAGGGCAAGCTCCGCAGGGCACGGTGTTTTTTCCATCCCAGGGCTATCCTGCTTAGGGCTGTGCAGGCCAAACTGGACGCTGGTGAGCACAGGCTGGGTTTTCCTTGGCCAGTGCCCCTCATCCAGTCAGGGGCTCTGCAAAGCCAGAGACCCCTTGGAGGCAGGTGGTTGCTTGCTGCCCCAGGGAACGGGGCTGCCAGCAGGAGCAGCTGGATGCAGGGGACACAAGGGATGGGACAGTATCTCACCTTGCACTTTTGGGGCCCCAGGAGCCAGCTGGGGCACTGGGAGCCTGGGATCTGCAGCTGGTTTCTGAGTACTAAGGTGAGAGTAATTTCAACTTCTGCCCTAAAGGCAAAGGGTTACGGCTCGGCAGGAGAGAAAACACATGCTGACACACTGTGGGCAGACACGGCTGAAAATGCTGGTTTCCTTGAGCAAGGATTAAACAGCTCCCCAGAATAAGACTGTTGTGGTTTCTGACTGATTTCAGTTTTGCAGAAATATCAAAAGAGGGTAAAAACGGAAAGAGTTTGCTTGCTTTTATATTCAGATAGCTCTTTCAAGGCAGTGGCTGCCCTGACTGCTCATCCCTGAGCTCCCTTTTCTCTGTCTGTGCCTCTTGCATGGGCAGCAAAACAGCTCCTTTTGTGTGTTCAGTTTTCACACCCACACAGGAGCAGTGTCCTTTCACCTGTGGTCAGCTGTAGCATCATATAGTCCTAGGATTCTGATCTGGTATTTCATCAAAATTATGCAAATAGATGTCCCTCCTTCCCCAAGTAGTCTGAGCTCGGGAAACTCATTTGTCTATTTGTTTTAATGCATGATACCTGTTTCAGTTCTGAATCCCAATAAAGATGAGAAAACTGCAGAGGTCTGCTAAGCAGAAAGAGATGGATTTATCTTTCTTTCAGCCTGAGAGGGAAAAGCCAGTGTAAGCAGTTCTGGAGGAGACATGCTCCAAGGACAAGGACAAGGACAAGAGCTGGCAGGGACAGTGGGTAGCTTTGGCAAACCACCCTGCAGTGAAACCCAAGAGAAGCCACAGCTCTGCTTTCACCTCAGGACTGTTCACCCTCATGTCTTGCCTGGGGAGGAGCCCAGAAACATCCCAAGTCTCATCAGCCTCACCTCCACAAGATTTGTGTTTTTCCTTTTCATATGCTAAAGCAAAACAGGCAGCCAAAAACTCCTGAAGCCTGTGCTCTCATGATCAGGGGATTTCTTTGGAGGTGGATTAGGTGGATTTTTTGGTTGGCTTTTGCCTGTCTTGCACTGGATCTGATGCCAGTGTCTCATGTTCCTGATAACAGAGGGTCTGGCAGGAGTCACTGCTGGTAGACATGGCTTAGCCTGCTTTCCCAGGGCAAATCACCTCTGCATAATGAAGGCCATATCCACAGGGCTGGCATGTGCCAGGTAATCCATACTGCGGGATGACTCTGCTCTAGAAGTCCTGAGAACAGCACTAAAACCATCAGTACTTGGGCAGTCAGTCAGGAGATGCAGCTGCTCAGTAACATCTGATCCCAGCCCGGAGATGTCCTTTAGAAGCCTGCCCCCTGGATACCTTTAATTTTAGTCTGGACTGAGCTTCAGAAGAGTAACATGAGAATGAATGTGGGTGACTCACCCTCTCCAAGAGTGTGGCAGCCAGTATCTATGGGCACTGCCCTCTGCTGTGGGTGGTGCTACATGGTGTCCAGGGTGGACCTGAAGCCCCCCTAGCCCTGGGCAGGTGGCTGTGAGCCATGCCAGCTGCAACACCACGAGCCTCTGGAGCTGCCACTCCAGGTCAGGAGGCTGCATGGTACAGGAGGTGCGTGCTCACCCTGATGGTGAAGACTCAGACCAGCCAAGGGCTCATAAACAAGGTGGGACAGCAGAGCTGAGAATTGGAGTTACACACCCAGCAACAGGGAAGACACCCCATTAGGATCTGATGCTGCATCAACACCATCAGAGCACATCACCTAACAACAGGCTGTGGTGCCAAAGAATAAGCCAGATGAAGCAGAAGACGAATATTCCTCCTGAAAGCCCAAAAGACATAACAAGAGTGGTGTGACATTCCCCTTTTCAAGTTCTGGAAGATACACACATCCAGAGAGCAGAGCTCTTGAGAAGCACTAACAGCCTGGGTGATTGCTTTTGGCTGATATAGTTGGTGCTGAAGGAAAATTGACATTCTGCAGCCTCTTATTTCAAGCAAATAATGAAGATGCTCAAGGTGATTGTAAAGCAGTTGGGCAACAGCAATGGCACAAGGAAAAACTGGCAATGGCAAACACCATTGGGAGAGCACCTTGCCAAAGCCAAGTAAGTGTCAGCTGGGGCTCAGGGCAGACAGGCAGCTGCTGCTTTTCCTCAGCTGTGACTTTTGTTGTTTATGCAGTCTCTGAAGCCAGCTCAGAACACTGCTCGCAGGTGTCAAGGACCACGAGCCCTGCTCTCGGTTTGAACCAGCCATAGAAAACAGAGGCTGAAGGCAAAAGGTTCAGAGGAGGCTCTCTCAGGCCAGCACAGGCACTTCCACAACACAAGAGGCAGAGAATCTGGTGCCCAGGGGCAGAAGGCTTTATGCACACAAGCTGCTGGTACAGGTCCTGCCAGATCCAGATGTGTGCCAAGCCTTTTCTGTGCAAGTGGCATGGTGCAGAGACAGGGAGAGCTGCACCACCAAGGCACAAGGCAACTGTACCCCCACAAGGTCCCTCTCCATTGCTCTGGTCAAACAGGTCTGAGTTTGGGTGTAGCATCTCTCGGGAGAGCAGGTGACATGTCTGTTGTGCCCCATGGCCAAAGTATAGGAGTTCTCTGCCTAATTAAGCAATGCTCAGTCAAATCGTGACTGCTCACCCCTGTCTGGGCAGCCTTGGGCCTGCTGAGGTGTCCCAGGGTGACTGCACTGCCCATGAGTAAGCCTGAACTGGCCAGCTGCCTGCCAGAGCACAGCATGTCCTGCCCCTCTGCCAGGCCTGCAGCTCACTCTGGCAGCCAATTCTTCAGCAATGCTGAGGTGACACAGCAGAAAGAGCAGTGTTCACTCATTGAATCAATCAAATGGCTTGAGTTGGAAGGGACGTTAAAGATCATGTAGCTACAACCCCCCTGCCATGGGCAGAGACACCTTCTACCAGACTAGGTTGCTCAAAACCCCATTCAGTCTGGCCTTGAGCACTTCCAGGGATGAACCTCCTTCCCCTTCTGGAAGGCAGAAGGAAGGACCAAGCTGGATATTCAGCTGTATGACCAGACACTCGAGATCCCTGCTGCGGGCACTGTGCAGGCAGGACTGGTGGGCAGAAATGCCCTAGAGCTTGCCTGATGTAGTCCAGCCAACAGGTCTGTGGCAGGATGCTCTGCCCTGCTAAGGCCAAGAATCTGGTCAGAGAATCCAAATAATGCAATGGTGAGTTACTGGTGGTGCCAAGGTGCTGTTTTTAGTGTTGAGTTATACTAAACTCAGCCTGATTCACCAAACTTCAAACACACATCCTGCTTTTTGAAGCAGGATTTGACAGATAAGCTGCTAGCTGACCTGGAAATGCATGACTGGCAGTAAATCACTTTATAACTGTGTGTTCAGGTAGAATTCAATGAGGGTATTTTGGCCTGTGTTTGGCCCAGCCACCTGTGAGAAGCTGGGTTTTCTCATGCCAAGTTATGGGAAACAGGCTGATAAAGACGGT
>JAWWMO010000043.1:37059997-37082097 GCA_035047845.1 Dendrocincla fuliginosa
GTTTCTTTCCTGTTTACTTGGCCACCTCTGGTAATAAAACTGCTGTTTGGGTTAAGCTTTCTGCAGTGTCTCAGTTTTGGCTTCCACATCCCTTCAGACCCCTATTTTCCCTGGAACAAACTGTAAAAGCCCAGTCCAACTTTCATATGGCAGGTTCTTCCACATACTTTTCTTGCAGTGTATGGAGTTTCTCCTGTGACGCAGGGATGCCTCTTCATGGTTACTCCCCAGGGTTTAAGGGAAAGAAAGAGATCTGCCCACTATGGTCATGTGGTGAGTTACATCAATCTCTACTTACTGATTGTTTCTTTTTGCTAGATTTGATACAATTGCTTTCATACAATTGCTTCCATATGATTGCTTTGACACAGTGCACTATACTATTTTATGCTACACTAGTAGTTTTTAGCTTTTATAATGTGTAGTAAATAGTTCTGATTAAGATCTTTCATCTGTTTACTTCTCTGTTCACTTGTTTGTTCATTTGTCATAACAAATAATTCATCTTACATAAATATATTTGATTTGCCATCATCAAAACCTGTGGGACGAAGTGATTGAATCACACTTCTATAATTCCTTAAACTTAAACCATTGATAAAATCTGCGGCTAAAACTGGATCCAGCTGCACCTCGGCTCCTCTCTGAGAAGGAGTTTAGAAAGCAAGAGGGTCCTTTCTGCACCTCGCAGCTCAACCAGAGGGCTACTCTGAGAAACTTTGTCTAAGCCTTCCATTCCCCTGTGACAATGTCAGTGCTAGGGGAGGAGATCCAGGAGCATATATGGATCAGGCACCCACAAGCTGTGCAGCAATTTCTGCCTTGAGCACTAATTCTTGTGCCATCACTGTGGCCTGAATTAGCAAAGGGGAAAGTAACTCTGCTTAGTACATCAAAGCAACTCCCCAAGTCCACATTTCAATGAGTTCACACATGTTCTTCAGAAATTGTCTCAGGGAACAGATGCTTTTATTATGTGCAGATGGGTACAGCTGTTAAAATTGATACAAGTGCAGGGTAGGACAGGTCTGTAGCCATGCACAAAGAACAGGGAAATTTGTTGCAAAAGGCTGCAGTGGGAGATGTCCTTTGCAGTTGTCCTTCCCAGGTGCAAAGGACTGGATTTATTCAAATCCAGCTGCAGCAGGTTGCCCAGCACCAGCAGCAGCCCTCCTCTGGAGATCCAGTGCAAGAGGTGCAGGTGGGTTGGGGGAGTCCTGCAGCCCTCCTTTGAGACCACAGCTGTTGCTTTGGGCCGTGAAGAGTGTGAAAACACCTCAGGAGAAGACACAAGTGAGCAGGCAGCCTGTTCAGACTCAGCCTGCTGGCTCTCCACTCTGGCACAACAGCCCCTTGTAAATGTGAAAGCAAGCACTGTCTGGGTAACATATTGTGCTGGGTTTATTACAACCAAAATGTGCCAGCAGGCAAGCTGTGACCAAATGTGTTTCCCCATCTAAGCACTGAAAGGTAGAGGCTGAAGCTATTCAGGAGAAGATTTTGGGAAATTGGGTCCTGCTTGAGTTTCTGTCCCCTGGGACTATCCCTACACAGACTCTGAACCTGTGTTCCTTTGGGGTCAGTTCCCCAAAGTTTTATTCCAGATTCTATTTCATGGGAGCAAAGAATTGTTGCAACAGATGAGCTGACAGTGCATAACATATGCTTAATGAATAACATCACCAGGGATGAGTCAGGGAAGGAGAGAAGAAGAGAGGAAAAGAGTCATAGGTGCAAAAAGCAGAACAAAAGCAAAGAGAAAAAAGCAAAAGTAGCCAAGTTGAAAACAAAACAAAAAAACCCTCAAAACAAAACAACTAGGCCCATCAGAATTAAGCCAGTCAATCAATCTGCCATTCCTCTCTCTCACTGCTGAATTCTCATTTGCCTGCTGCCAATTGCTCATGCAGGAATTAGCTAAGTTACAGGTTATGATTTCCTGGAGTTTGCCTTACTGCTCAGCTTTACATGATTCCCTGGCAGCATCTCTGCCAGCAGCTACCTTCATGGCAAGGAAAATGGATGTGTATTTCCTGCTCTTGTCTGATTTAAGATATTGTAAGTCTGCAGTCTTTGTATCTGGTAGGTCTGCTGCCTCTCCACAGGTGAGACATGTGAAGCTTGCTGCCACTTTTCAGGAAAATTTTTGGTTGCAGGCTACACATGGCTGATAGCTCATGACTCCTGCCTCTGTCTTAGAGTCAGCTGAAAATGGATAGTGAGATTCACTTCCTTCACTTCATTTTCTTCATTATTTTCTATTCATTCAACATGGGCAACCTTGTTCATCCTATAACATTCATTAAAGGCAAGGGAGAAAAAGCTTTACAGTGATACATTCACACAGAGCACATTTTACTTGGAAGGCTTCATTTATATGTTGAGAAAAGGATTAAATTAAAACAAAAAGGGAAAAAAAACAAAATGAAGAAAAAAACTTCACCAGAGACTTTCTCCTCTAGCAGAATGAGTGGCTATCCTTTCCATTTGCTACTGTGGTCCAGTGACTCCAGAAGTTTTAGACTAGTGTAAGGGAGATGTTAATTAGGACCGAAGATTTGTTTTCCTCTGGAATAATCCAGTGATTGTGCCAAAACAGATGGGACGCTTCTCTCTCTGGCACTCAGGCAGTGCCCAAATTCTCCCTCAGGCATCAAACATGCAGCTAGGAGGGATTCACAACTTCCCTGGACTGGGGAAAGAGTGGGACACGTCAAGGAGCCATTCAGCTCTGAGGGACAAAGCCACCCTTCAGAGGTGTCTTGCTCATCCCAGAGGCTGTTGGGGGTATCAAGGGCAGCTCAGAACTTCACAGCACTTCACTTCCTGAAACCCTTCAAATGGCATCATTTAGTAGGAGTCAAGGTGTCCCAAAAATATTCACAGAGGGCTGGGCTGAAGAGGCAGGCTGGGGGATATAGTCTTTTTAAATAAGGGTTTTGTACAAGGTGTAATTCTCACAGCAAAACAATTGGTCCAGGGGTGCAGAGGCTGGGCAGACAGGCACCACGCTGGCTCAGCTCCCATGTTACTGCCTCCACATACAAACCTCAGATATTCCTGTGAAACAATTTTCACTGCAAAAGGTTGCCTGACATGTTAATGTTACAGCGATGAGAAATGCTTGTCATGAGCTAATCTTGTTTTTTCCTGTTACCTGGTGTATTGATACCACATGGACATCATGGATCAGGTGGGAAGACGCCAGGCTGTAAGCACAGACACAGGCACAGGGGCAGCAGCTGCTCCTTGAGGATGGGGAACAGCACTACAACAGCACAACCCTCCCTGCCAAGCCTGGCTGCACAGTCATGCACCACTTATCAGCAGATAATATCACATTTTCCTCAGCATCAGAATTGTTTCAAGATGTGGTCGAAGAGTTGGGCCCAGAAGTACTACTTGGCTCTGACCCAGATCATATGTCTCCATTTCCCAATGGACCAGAGGGACTTCACTGCCACATGACAAGCTTGTCAGGGCTGTACTCCTCCCAGACAGCCGAAGAACAAGGGACAAAATATGACATTTTTGTTTCTTCCTCTCTGGAAGGTGATAAAACACCTGAGTGCCAGGACTGCCACCCAGCACAGCTGGATAATCTCAGATGCTGCTTTCTCAGAATTCTCCTACCACCCACAAGTGTCCATCCTTGGCAGCTAGTGCCCAGCCTTCGGGAGCACCACACAGACTAGGTCCTGACAAGGGGCTTGCTTAGGGAGAGCAAGGACCACCCACCCTGACAATGCCGCCTTGGAAGGTTGTGGATCACAGCCCCACGGTGTCAGGCTGGGGAGTGAAGGAAAGATGAAGTTCAGCCACACTGGCCCCACCACCCCCCACATGCGTGCACAGGTCTCCATCCATGGCACCGGCACTGCGCCAGCTGTGGGCACGCAGGACAGAGACCTCAAAGGCACTGGCAATCACAAAATGCCAGCTCAGATGTAAGTAACAGTCACAAGGGAAGCAATGTTAGGGGCAAGGAGGAGAGAAAATACCATTCTGTGACTTTAACAATCCCTGGCTTGTGCATACCTTAGATATCATGCACTGTTCCTATCAGTTCTTTTAAAAGTGTGTATATATTTATATATATTTATATATGTATATATATATAACAGGGATAGAAAATGTAAAGAAAAGGGTGCAGGGGTTGAACATAGACATGTAGAAAAGCTTTGTATGAGGAAGACTAGACTCTTCTGCTTGGAAATGAGAAATGAAGGAGAAGACAGAGTATGATGTCTATAAAATCCCTAGTGACTCTAGAAGGGACACATAGAAAGTGATCTACCACCCGTGTTAACATAAACCAGAGGAACTGAGTTTCTCTCAACACACCACTGCACTATAAATGCATTGCCTCAGGTGGCAAACACCAAAGGTTTTGATCTTGGTTCAAAATTCAAGAACACAGATTAACACAGCATAAAGCAAGGCTGGTGGTGGCAATTAAAAATAACTTAAAAAAGACAAATCCTTCTTAAGACATGGTGAGAAAGACTTTCCTTAGAAGTCAGGGAGGAGAATAAATGGCTGAAAATACCTGTTCAAGACAGGAGGAACAAACAGAAACCTAGAATAAATAATTATGATTTTTTTTTAAGTTTAATTACTACCAAAACTCTGCTGCTGTGTGCTGGGTTACAGAGCCTAACCAGAGAGAGAGGACACCAATGTCCAGGATGAACAGGGATTCTGGGAAGAGAAGGGAATGATAAGGGACACTGATCCTCAACTCAGTAAGTTAAGAGGCTTCAGTATGTGGCAAGCATATAAACAACTGTTTCTGCAGCTCTTTCATCAGCAGCCCCCTAAATCTAGCCCTCCCTAGGCTACATCCCCTGATGTGAAGCTTCTCCCCAGTTATCCGAGTGCCTGACATGCCCACTGGATCCACATGGTAGCAGGTATTGAGGCAGAGAGCAGTGCACAGGAGCCACGCCAGCCAGCCCTGTGGGCTTGGCTGCTGCTAATCAGCTCTGAGGGGAGCCTCTCATACAAGTGAGTCACCTCAGGTTTCCCCTGCTGTTCTCCCCAGCAACCTCCCTTGAGGATTTAGGTTTGTTCCCCATTTTCAGTAAAATAAAATGGGCTGGGCAGGTAGTCTCCCCTTGGCCTGCAAGGGTAAGGCAGGACACAGGCTAGTAATTGCTGAGGCTGTCAGGACTTTGCTGCTCCTTTGTGCCTCCCCATACTGAAGGGGACACAAGCAACAAAACTGCATCCAGGAAGATTACTAGAAGCTGTCTTCCTCTTGCCATTATTGTAGGCCTTCTGTGTCCAAAGGAAAACAGGAGACAAATGGCAGGTGGGGCTAAGGCCTGGAAGAATGTAATTTTCATAGTGCATCAGAAGCTGACCTCCAAATATCAAAGCCTCAGGTAGTGACAAGAATCAGGGATGTTTTGCTTCCTGAGTTCTTAGGGGACTGGAGGAGGGCTCATATTGCTGGCTGTGGGGTCAGGCAGGGGTGAGATCCAGAGGTGGGCTGGGCAGAGAAAGACAGAAACGTCAGGAGACGGAGAACTGGGTGGGAAGGTGAGGCACAGCGAGACATCTTCCATCAGCCATCAAAAATACAGTTGGAATCCGCTTTCCATTGATTACATCATTCACAAATACCTGAGGAGGCTCCTGCTGCTTAATCCACGGCTTTATTGGAAAGGCTGGAGACTTCAGCAGCAAACCTATCCTTGTGCTTTTCTAATGCCAAGGGTTGCTGCGGCACAGCAACAAGCCAAATGCCCATCATACAAGCTGCTTTCTCACCAGCCCAGACAGTGAAGCACAAGGGAAAGCAGGGTCAGCACTCAGCCAGAGCCAGCTGTGCCAGCAGGGACCAGTGGCCGGGTTGCCAGCCAAACCCCTTCTTCAGGACCAGCTCCTGATGGCAGCTGAGCCCAGGTGAGGTTTGAATCCTGTGCCACTTCACTCAGTGGGGCTTACAGACACAAGGGTTATTAGCAGATTCATGCACAATCATCGTAAAGATTTCTTCCTAGTTCTAGTAATTTAAAAAAAAAAAAAAAAAGAAGAAGTGAAAAGATGGCTTTAGGATTTTCCAAAGATAAAGCTGCTGCACTGGGTACACCAAAACCAAAACCTTGCATGGGAAAAGATGCCTTTTTCATTCTTACTAGCATGACAGGAGCTGGCAGATTAAAAAGATACAAGCAAATAAATTTTAATATGTTTGTGGTTTAGATCTCTAACATACATTAGGAACATACCTTTTTTGCAATGAAGAAAAGGCCAGAGAGAGAAATATTTACAGCAATAATTTGCTGTATGTGCTTGGATCAAGTAAAGAAAAGCCTAGTTTGTACCCTGCTGTTTAGTAACAGCTCATTTCTAGGTCTCTGACTCACTCGGAGCACAGCGGCCATGTACGTTGCTTACTGAACTGCAGCAAAATTGTGTGCAGTGCTTACAGATAATGTCTGATGCTTAGCAGTGTAGCAGGCAGCAAATGCCTGCTGTGGTTGATTTATACCTGAAGCACAGCAGAGGTGCACAACAAAACTCAAAGCTGCAAGAAGGACTTCAGTTATTTCCGTAAGGGAGAGAAAGCAGCAAACACGTAACCTTCTTCCATCCACAGCCACTGGAGTTACAGCTGGACCAACGTCATCCTTTCCAGAAGCATGACATTAGAAAATGACTGGGTTGAAGTTATACATGGAGACAGGCCTAAATAGCAGGTTGTGCTCTAAGAAGTCAGCTGGAGAGACTGGAATGAAGCAGCGATTGGGGAAAGGGCCTGTTCTGAGGATGCAATGTGCAATGCTTTAAGACCATGAGTACAAGTGTTTTTTTGGATAATTCATGTTACCTCCATTAAGAAGGACAGCAATTCCTGTTCAATCTATGGTGTTACCATATGACAACACAGCAAAAACCATGCCTGCAGTATGCATCTCAAAAACTGAAAATATGCCAATCATTTAAAGGTTATTTGATCCCATAGCTTACCCAATAATTCCAGGACATTTGAGGCTCGCTGTTCCTTTGCTGGCGCTGCAGGAGTACTATACAAACAGCAAGATGTTTGCAGCGCAGGAGCGCTGTGTGCCATGGTGGCATTTACCTGGTGTCACATCCCTTCAAAGGGGCTTGGAGCATGCTCTGCCATCCTGGCTCACAGCCACTGCCATCACCTCTATAGCCTGGAGCCCCTCTGACAGCGTCCTCCACGTGGGATGCAGCCAACTTGCTTGGTAGCATTGCTCTGCTCTGCTTTCCACACCTGCTCAGGGCATCAAGCATAAAATGTTCCCTTCCTGAATGAGTCTGGAGGAAATGAAGCTCCTGCAACCCAGTCCTGAGATCTATTTTAAAAGAAAACCATGAGAAAATTATCCACTGCTAATAAATATCATAGTCTCGAAGGGTTTCTTGCAGTCACAGTGTAGCACCTCTCAGAATGGGCTGGCAGGGATTTAAAACACTGACAATCAAACACAATCCATGGGTTTCAGAAGGACTTCTGAAGTTTGCTTTGAGCAAAGCCTTGTGACAGAACACAGCTTCATTTTCAACTAGCATTTTTTCCAGCCTTTTAATATTTGGGTTTCAGCTTATATTTTAGCTATTTATTCAAAGTTTTCACTAGTGTTAAACCCAGGGAACATTTGCAGTTTTAGTCTGAATTAAGCCTTTATTCCTCATTGTTTTAAATGCATGGAAGTCAACTGAGTTGTTTTGTTTGATGTTCTCCATGCCACAGTGAATTCTGTGCTGGTAGGACTGTAAATGGGCCACGTTGTTCATGAATTACTAATCCCTGTCACTCACATTTTCTGGGGAACACATGCTATATTTAGTCTTTATACATGGAAAAACAAAGCTGGAGAACTTTGAGGCTATTTTTTCTCATTAGGAGTCTTTAGAATATTCCCTAAAAATGATAATTCAAGTCAGATAATTCAGTCACCAAGTAAGTGCTATTCATTAACTATGGTGGAAATTAGACCCTTGAATTGAGAGGCTAATTAAGATAATTATATATAAAGCCTGAAAGGAAACTACACAGACATTTCTTAAAATCTCATTTGTACTTATGTAAATCTGGACCAACTCCACTGTCATGTTCTGGATTTATACCCAAGTAATTGAAATCACTATTGAGCCCTCCTAAGATCTCAATATCAGCAAAAGACATTGAAGGAAAACAATTAACAGTCAGGCTGTGTTTTCCTCTGTAACTTCTAGATGAACTTAATATCGCAATGCTCTTCTTTCCAAAGGTACTTTGCCATTCTGATGGATTACTTATTTTAAAAACAAAACAAAACAAAACAAACTAACAAAAAAAACCCCAAAACCCAAACCAAAACCCATGTTGGATTTAGAGGGCTGTCATCAATTTAAAAAGCTACCAACTTTTACAACATTAGCAAATGGAAAGAGTTGAAACGTTCCAGTATCAACTACTGCCCCTTTCAGAGGTGACGTTATTTTTAATCTGTGTCTTTCCTATGAAAGGAACTTTCTCATCTGCTGTTTCTTGTGACTGCCAACTGCACTGAGACAACCATTAAGTAAAGACACTAAATAAATGCTGTACATGAACCAAGTAGAAAAGTGGACAAAGTCAGTGAGACACATGATTTAACCATACACAGGATTTTTAACAGTGGGAATTCATGTGCAACCACCTGCTATGTAGTCATCAGAAAGGTGAGCCTTTCTGGGCTTGTATTTAGCAGAGAGGGTTGGGCAGATTTCTGACACGTTCCTCTCCCTCCCATCCCATCCCAGCAGCGATACAGCTGTAGCCAGAGCTGTGCCAGTCTGTCCTACAGGGAGCTAATGGGAACTGAAAGGCAGCCTGCCTGGACAGCTATGAAATACTGAGCCCTGCAGTCTGCTTATCTCTTGCATTCCAAATCTCTCATGAGAAATGAGAAGCGCTCATGGCTCCTGCTCATCCAGCTCGTCTAAGACAATTCCAGGGGGCACGTACCATCACACCTACAATCTGCAGACAGGCACAGATTAAAAAAGCTGAAGATCCAAGCCCCATCCAGCACCAAAAATACCATGTTATTCTATACTTTGGAGCTGTGTTTTCTCTCAGTCTCAAAGAACTGAAGGAACCAGGAGCAAGAGGCAGCCTGGACAAGACCAGATGCTTCAGTGAGAGCTGCTGGCAAACAGTTTGCAAAAATATATTAACAGTAAAGAAGGAAGGGAATGGAAACCAGGGCACCATAAGATAACAGCAGGAATACTAGCTCAGCCAAAGGGTCTCTCCAGTCTTCTAACCTGTAGGTTGACATCTTCCAAGCAAATACATGCAAAGATTTTCAGGATTCCTGGTTCCTCCGTCATCATTTCAAGCAGACCAAGAATGGTGAGAGTGTGCACAACTTTTACAGCGTTTCGCACGTGGTGTCTGGGATAGGAAGGAGGCCCTCCAGTGAAAGAGAAAAGAAGGAGGCTTCCTTTCAAAAATGAAGTAGAGGGGAGCTGGGTTCATTTGGTATGTAAGTGTCTAAGATGCTTTTGCATAAGGCTCTGAAGAGCATCCAGGCTACCCGAAGCAGATGTCGTTACTGATATGAAGCATTATTTCTTTGTTAAAAATTCTCTGAAAGATTTACTAGTGCTGCACACAGCAGTCAGAGAGAGATTGCCAGCCTCGGCATGGGAGGCTGCTCTATCATGGGGAGTGTTAGCTCGCCTCTGGAAGACTGCCAGTTCTGTCTCCTGCAGCTCTGGCATCTCAGCAGGAACTGGGAGTCATTGCCTTGTAGACAGCAGATATCCTTGGCTCGATAAACAAGCATGGTGCACTCAATGAAACCAGAGACAAATGCAAATAGGCCCTTTCTGTCCAGTCCCTGACTCCCATTCCCGCTTCACAGCACTTACAGTTTGAATTCAAATTTGTGAAGTAAATGCAAGCATTTCATCAGCTCTCCTGAGCTCAGGATCAACACTTCCCAAATGTCCTTTGCCTCATAAACCTTCAAGTTGCCATCCTGTAGGAACCCATGTTCTGCAGAGCATCTTGAATTTAGGAAACTAATGAGGTCTCCATTTCACCAAATGTAAAGGGAAGTTCAAGTTCCAGGACTGTGCACTCAGTATCTTTTGCATTTGTACTCTGGAATTTGATTTTTATTTATTGGGACAAATCACTGCAAGTGACCTCTTTCAACAGGCAGTAAGGCAAGGCAGCTTTCCAGCAATGCACAGCCCAGGGCATGAGACTCATCTGTCCCTCCTGGACATGGCAAAGCCAAAAAAAAAGCTTCCCCTTCTTCCCAGTTCCATCAGTACTCTGACATTTAATGTCACCCATGCACTGGTGTGGTTGGGGTTCTCCAGGCAATCATCATCAGCATATTTTAATCAAAATATGTTGCGTCTTTTAGGAGCAACAAAAGGCATCAACCCTTTTTTTTTAACATAAAATTGGGGTTTCAGTTACTAACAGTGTATGATTCAGTTCCCTCTGACTTTCCCGTATAACTTTCAAAGTAATTAGTCAACTTTTTAATGCAGTCAGGCCTCTCTGTCCTTTTCCTTGCTGCTAGGATGCTCTGTGGAAGGTGAAGTTCCAAGGCAGAGCATCATAACAACCTGATCACAACTAACACATGTAACTCTACGAATAAACATCTAATATTCTACACATCCAGAGTACAAGAATTGCTATAGAAATGGCATCCTGTGAACTAAGTATTAAACAGCTGACTCCCAAGCAACCACGATTATCTCTTATAGCTCTCCCCCCCCCACCCCCCAAATGTTGCTTTTAGCCTATTGGGACAAAAACTGAGCGAAATTACTTATTTCTCCTTTGTGAATAAGGGCTGAAGCATTGAAATGTGCGTTAGGATCCTAAATAAGTATTTTATTTTGACCTAGACATTTGTGTTGGACCTGTTTTAGTGTAAACACAAAGTTTCTAAAATTTTTTTAAAAAACGTGATCTCCAATAGCTATGGAGAAGGAAGAAAATTTCCACAGATAAATATAAATATGTAGGCATTGGACTCATTATTTTAATGGCAGTAGTAAATCTTCCAAAATGTGGACTATTTCATGGAAATTGTTAAAAGCTTAGCAGTCAAAAGAGAATTGCAAGACATTTTTACTTGTTCTAGTGATTCACAGAAGCAAATATTGGAATTTTGTGACAAGTATAACCTACTAAATAGTCTCTGGCTCTACATGTTTCATTCTAGTGTAATCATTCAATGTTACGTGGATAGTCTGATGCACACCTAACCCAGGCTCCCAGCAAACCACATGACACACAAGATGGCAATTTGGCATGTGGTAGTTCCCTAAAAAATTAGACCTGGACTTGGATTAAGGAACTAATAAATCAAAAAATTGGGCTGTGCAGGGAGATTGCTTCCCAGGCCGTGCTTTTCCATATACTCTTTCTCCTTTGCTTTTAGGAGACAGAGCCAGTGCCAGGCAGTGTGGCAATACTCCTAGCTGGCTGACTATGTGAGAAGGTCACATAATTGACCTGGACACCATTATACCACACACAGGCTATGCCAGCTCCAGGAGTGAGGCAGCTTGCCCTTGAAGGCTGGCTCAGCCAGGGATACCAGGGCTTCTCTTTGCACCTTTTGAAAGTCACTGATACCTGTCCTGTCTGGTCTATACCACATATCCTGATTATCACTCGTTCCAAGCTGCTTAGAGATCAAATCATGTGCACTGGCTCAGGAAAACACAGGAACAAATACAGGGCTGCAGCAAAGGAAAGGGACAAGCTTGTTAAAACCATTACATTTTAAACACTTCACCACAATGCAAGCAGAAATCCTTAGTATGCGAGGGAGGTAGCCTTGTGTTCAAAGGGAAAAGAACATAGGAATGGGGTGCCCTGCTTACTCATTAACAACTCAGTTTTCCAAGAGTAGTCATGAATAACAGAATAAAATACACAGTATCTGCAATCCTGATAGAAACATTTTCCCACACTTTATAAAAAGATAATTGAGAGATTGAGGGGACATTCAATATATTACATAATTTTTTTTAACAGACAACGCTTGCACCAGAATCTGTCCTTGAATTCCCAAAGATTTAAAGCACGTCCCGAAACCTTTATGAATATGAAGCCCATTAATATCTCATGATGAAAAATTAATCACATGGGCATTAACTGATTTACTCCAGGCTTTGTGGTAAATCAGTGCCAGCAATGATAAAACCCTGGGGTCTTAAACTCTGCCTCCTTCTCTAGCTGATGTCTTCTCTCCATGATATTTAACATAGCTATTCCTACAGAAGACCAACTGTTGGTTAGTTATTTCTACAAGAAATGCCTGTTACTGAGAAAAGTTTGAAAACTTCTCAGCATTTGTTTTCTTTAAATTGAATATTCATATCTGCTGTTCTCTACTGAATCATTCAGTGACTCTTAAACATCATTTTTGAATAGGGCAATTGAAAAATATGTGAACAGATAAGTAGTAAGTCAAGAGAAATTCTTGCATCTAAGATTTTAACAGAACATGACAACTTTCTACCTTCAGGAAAAAATATGGGTAAGTAACAGCCAGAGTCACATGGCCCTTCAAAACAGTGCAAGGGAGGAAAATTAGCGAGGAAAAACACGTCACATTACAGAAACTAAGGAGAGGTACACACACACATTTTTTCCTACTGATGTGGGTGTTTTTATGAGTGGAACAAATTTATTTCAAGTTCAAAACTGGAACATTTAGAAACCTCACGATGACAAGTGCAACAACATTAGGAATCCTACAGGCAGCATTTCAAGGCACTAGCATTTATTCTACCTTCTGACTTGAACACCCACTCATTCTGACAACAGGAATCCAGAGGGAATAATGACGAGAAATTTATTTCTCTGCATTTCAGCATAGATTTAGACTTTGTTATAAGCCTGATCAGTGTCAAAAAGTGAAGGTAGAATTGTTTAAAAGCTGCACAGTTTATGAGATACTAAACACAGTTTGCAGGTGCTGCTGGTTCAGGACCGAATCCTAACCTCAGGCACACACTGTTATAAAACTCTGGAAGACAAAATCATGGTTCATGGCATCAGATTTCCAAGATATTCAGAGATGTTTGCCACGTTTTTATTATTTTATCTTTGCAGTTAAAATGTTACAGCCAAAGTCAGGCAGTTACCAAACTGATAAGAAGCTTTTTAAATCAGATATTAATCATGTTTACAAAGCCCTAGAGGCAGCATAGAAAAAATGGTTAAAACTCAAATACGTTAAATACAATAGCAAGAAAATGGTCTATGATCTTGTTCATGCATTGTATTTCAACCATATATATTTTTTTAGTGGGAAAAAGAGAATTATTATTAAAAATGAATCCGGTATCAGTCATCTGCTCCAAAGTACTAGAGAATTAATTTTACTGGTCTGGTACCCTGTCAATTCATTATCTTCTGCTAATAATCACTTGAGTACATTTGGATTAGAGGTCTGGAATCTGAACATGCAGAGGCAGAAATGTGCAGTTTTCAGTGGGGATAGACCTTTTTCATGGTGATAAATGCTAGCTATTAAACAAATAAGATGCTGTCAATAACAGAGTGGTATTGGAGAGGCTGGAATCTATGATTTTTAGAATAATTGAAACTGTTCAGTCTTATGAGAAGGCAGAACTACACAAGAAAATTAATTTTTCCCTACAATTCAATAAGGAGGCTAAAGGCATTGAACTCCTGTTATATTTCACTTTGAAAAATAATCTTTGAGGTCCTAGACAGGCTTTCTATGCTCTAGTACAAGTAAATTTAGATTAATTATCTAAGGCCTAGCAGATGGCAAATTTATCAGCTGATGATTTATAACTTCAATAGCAGTTCATACAATTATTTTCAAAGCAGTGAACCCAGCAGCTCCCCATTAGAATCCTGTGGTGCTCACCATGTGACCTGTAACGTGAACTTGCACAGTGTTCCCCAGGCAGGAGGCACCACACAAGCTCAAGCCCAGAACCTCTCCTCACCGAGCCTGGGAAGCCAAAAACTGTATTACTGATGACCCCTGTCTGTACTTTGGAAGTACCTCATGATCAAAGCACATTCCAGAGGCTCAGGACAGTGAGGACAAGACGTGCTATCTAAACAAATGTAATCCACACCCAGTAATTTCTCACTGGCTCATAGACTCTGAGCTTTGGGAAGAGAAACGAGAATTGTTATCTCAGGCTGTTGAAAGTTTACAGCCAGGACTCCTTGAGATACACAGACAGGCTGTCTCCACAGCTTCTTATGCTTTCCAAGGTAGCTATTCTCCTACACCAGCTCAGAAGAAAATTAGTTTCATGGTTTTTATTTTTTTTTCCATTTGGCAACCATCTTCTGCCACTCTTCTAAGGGGAGAGCAGAACTTGGTGTCTTCCCTTTGCTACTGCATCTCCAAGGAGGGAGGTGTGAAAGCTGGGGCTGCTTCTCCCCCATTCCTCTATCTGAGACTCTATTCTTCCTTCTACACAACAGTCCTTTTCTATGCTCTATTAGTCATTCAACTTTCATCTTTCCTCCACTCTTCCTTTTGAACAGGGTCTTCTTATCTCCTGTCTCCTCTAGTCCCTCCTTCTCTCCACCCACACACTGCTGGAGTTATTACTGTATTACACTGTCTCATGAGCTCTACAGTCAAGCAGAGAGTCGAAGCAATGAAACAGGAGAAGAAAATTTCCTGCTTTCTGCATGATTACAAACTGGCTCCTTTTCATAGATCCAAGCCATGTAACTTCTGCAATAATTAGGATTATAGCCAAGGTGGCAAACTTTTGAAATAGAGGGGAGTCGTAGAACAAAATGATGCTGATAATAACTGCCAAGGCTTAAAAAGTGTCTCACTGAAAAATTATACAAGGTGACAAAGAGGTTTCAGATTACAGGGAATGTAATTTCCAATACTTGCTGTATTATAAGCTTGAAAATCCAAAAAACCCCTCCACTTACCTACACTGCAGCTTGTAAGATTTACTGAGCTGCCAAAATTCACTCATAAACACTCTGGTAAGGTGAATTGTACAGCATCTAATCTTGGCACAGTAGGACCCCTCTTATGTGTGACTGCTGGAGCACAAGGGCAGAGCTACCCCCAGTCCTAACAGGAATGGCAGGAGCAGCCCTGGTGTGGGGCACTGGGCCTCAGGATTATACCCCTAACACCAGTACATTAAAAAACACTGACAGCAAACATCTCCAGTACAGTCAACACTGACAACAGATTTTTTTCAGCATTATGTAACTATGTTTACTTTTCTTCAGTACTGCATCAGTAATCAACAGCCTCGGTGTACTTCTGATTTTAGGAAACAGCTTCCAAGCAGTTTATTTGCCCTATGAATATAATCCAGCAGTTTCCACAATGACTTTCTGTGCTTCAAAAGCAATGGCATATAAATGTAATCCTTATACATGATACCAGACACGTATCAAGTCTAATGTTAAAATCTCGGCAGACATTACTCTCATCTGGAACTGTCTGTTCCCCCATGTACACAGAGAAATCCCTGCCATGTGTCCCCTCTCTGCATTCTCATTTTAAGGTAATATTTAATCAGATGCTTAGCCTGCAAAATGAAGACACCCACTGAAAGTAGGTCATGATTATTATCAAAAGTAAGATCCCCATTCTGGATTATTTTACTGGGAATCTCAAAATAAGAACAGATTAGAGATTCTGTTTGGTAAAGCAGTATCTTTTTTGAAATACCTAAAATGGAAATTTTATCTTTTATAGTGATTTCTGCTGTAGGGGGCTTAGGACACAGCCATGCAGGGCGCAGTATTATTGATGTGCCCTTAATCCTGCACTAAACCAAAGCCTCAGTGTAACAGTTCTTTTATCTGCTGGTGACTTTGTGAGAAATAAACTGTCTGCTGAACTAGCACAAATGGTTCCTATGGAAAACTATTTTGTATTCTTTTACCCAGGACTGTTTTTAGAGAGTGCACTGCTTGATCTATCACAGCAATAAACATTGCTTACCAAGTCTAGTCTTTTACTGAATCACATACTAAAGAAGGAGCTACTATATATTGCATCTATTACATTTTTGCTATCATTATTTTTAGTTTTGGAATACAAAAATTAAAATTCCTATTCCTGGATGTAATTATTATCTTAATATTCTCAGAGGGAAATAATTTGCATAATCCTAGATCCAAACATCTATTTCTAGTCTCATTAACAGTATGTGACATCTTCCACAAAGTGATGCTGCAAAATTATAATTGTGTTAATTACAACCAATATTTCCAAAGCAACTGGTGATAAATTCATACATTACTCTCTTGATTTGTTCAGTCTTAATGGCAATAATGTGATAAATACTATAGTAAACAGAGCAAGTATTTAATATTTGGGTTTACTACAGACAAAACCACAGAGTTCCTTAGATTTCAAGATCAAAATTGAACTGAATTTTGCAACTGAACATTGAAATAGTTTCTCTCTTAGCATGAGATTTAAAAGAACCTCACTAAAAAAAAAAAATGTAAGGGGACAGATTAACCTAAACAAGCATAAAAATAATTTAGCAATCAAAACAGAAGTCTCTACCACTAATAGCAGATTTGTCACATTACAAAAAGCAAATTTAGAACAGATGAATGCAACTCTAGTGAAGTCCAGGAGATATATGCAAGTGAAGAATTTAATCATCCTAAATCTTCTCAAGTGGTGTAATTAATCTCCTACCTTTGGGCTCTGGAAGATGACTTATAAAGATAACAGGAGAAATAATACAGATTTTTCTGCATATAAAATATGCAGAAAAATATAAAATATACCAGTATACAGTTATGCTCCTAAACTAAATGTTGCAGTCCCCTGTTCCCTCTTACAAAGGTGATTCAGCAGCATGAGATTTGTGACACAACAGAATAATATTCTTTGTTGTGCCTAGTTCCCACTAACGATGCTCTCTGTATACCTGCCAAAAACGCCAAAGGTTGGCAATCAGCTAAGCATGGATGAAAATGTAAGGCCATACTTAGGTTGTATAACCTCCATTGCTGAAATTAAGCAACAGCTATTTGGTAAACAGGGAGCTGGTGCCCCGGAGATCAATGAGAGGGAGCAGGGAAGGCACTGAGCAGGGAGCCGGTGGGGCCAGCAACAGGGACACAGCTGTAGGAGAGAGCTGGGGAACAGAGGCTGTCTCCCTGTGGTCCCAGTACCTGCAAAAGTCTCTTCAGACTTGACCCCCCCACAAATCAACAAATAAAAACAGTGTGTCCTTGCCATGTAAATAAAATATTCCCATTCTCAAGCGCTGCATGCAGGATGCAGTTTCAATCTAGTCTCACTGCACATTACTATATGTGCATCTTAAAAACTGTTGGGTTTTGGTTTGTTTTAATTTTAAAAGAAAGAAATTCTCTGCCTGCATATGTGAATTTGCTGACAAATATGATTACCTTGCTTAAAAGCACCTATACTCCTTTTTGCTGGGGTGAGCACCTTCAAAATATTCTGGTGAATTTCATGTGGGGCAGAATATAAGTTTGCTAAGGGCTGCGGAAGAGTTAAACATCAAGATTTTTTAAAAACCCATTCTTTTAACCGTCTGTTAACACCTGTATACCTACACTTCACATCGTATTTTGAGCTTGGATCTGAGTAGAAACACATGCTCATGTGTACCTGGCTTTCACTTTGCATGGAGGACAACCCATATTTGAAACTATAATAGAATAATAGAACAAAATAGAAATAATCTCTGGGAAATGGTGCATGAAGAAAGACCCACAGGCTGTTATAACCTCAGCGCACGCCTAAACACACCAGTCCCTGTGGTTTTGACTGAGTAAACACATCCTCCCAAGCTGTCCCAGGTAACCCCTTTGTCCCTGCCACTGTGTCAGGAGATCACTTGGCCCCATGTCACCTGCCAAAGGGCAAGCTACAGTTAGAGATAGCTTTAAAATAACTGCAAGATGTCATGAATAATTTCACACCTAAGGCTTAGGTGCCTCAACCAGTAACAGCCCGAGGAGCCTCTGCAATGGGGGGGATACTGCTGAGCAGGTTGGAAATGCCAGCACTGACCACACCAGAGCCACAGCCCAGAACAGACTGCACTGCTTCTCAGAGCTATAAGCAGCCTTTCTCTTAAAGGGTGGATGGGACAGCAGTGAACCCAAAGTATTTTCTAAGATTAGGTCATGTTTACATTTCCATGCTAATTACTAGAGTCCTAAGGATAAGAGCAAGCTTAGTCCTGCAGGAAATATGTTCTTCTCTCCAAAGATGAAATTAATGCCCTTTTTATTTTTCCTTTCTTTTCCTTTCCTTTTTTTTTTTTTATTTAATCTTAAGCTGGTGCACATCTTGTAATGAGCTTAAGACTCCAGGACTGGAAACCAAACAGCCACATCCTGAAAAAGCACCCACCCCTGCAGTCCAGGACAAAGAAGAGACATTCCTCTCCAAAGGAAAGGCCTGCCATGTTTCCAATTTTGTAGATAAAACAGCAGTTCAAAACAGAAAACTGATCATTCACAACACATAAAAGGACAGATAAGTCAAAGAAATACAATCCTTGAATCAATGAATCTTCAGACTCCAGAGGTTTCACCAGAAACAGGTAAAAAAAAAAGTTTTATATAATTGCCATTTTTAAATTCTCCCTTGTATCTCTGGCATACAAAAATAAGAGCTCTTTATATGATAAAATATTTGGACTTCCTTCTTCTCAGTAAGAATGACACAATTTAAATCAAAGGACCAGAAGGCCTTTCACAGAACAAAGTATTTTTGTTTTAACCTTTTAAAGAAACTGCAGTATACCTGAAAGTGATCAGATGGGCAAATGGTATAAAGAAACATGAAACTATGCAGTATTCTCTTTATTTAGACAGCATTTTGATTAGGAATACAAAAGAAGCATCTGCAGACAACCCCCACTGCTGCCAGGCTTCACATATTCTGTGCCACAGCTGTTAGACTACCACAAAGCAAATCATTAATCTCTGGCTAGCAAGTTGGTCAGCGGTTTGAAGAAAGTATGCAGAAACTTGTGCAAGAGCAAAACTGTCTTGTCAGCTCTTTACATTAAAATGCAGAGCCCAAGAGCCTGCAGAAGCACCAGGGCTGTGGAAGCTCCCAAAGTGGCGGGGCAAGCAAGGCACACAGCTCTGAAACCTTCCACAACCGAGATTTCTCTTTGCTCATACTGGACCCCTCACATTAAGCAGCTTCGAAGAGCACTTTGTAAAAGCAAGAATGTGATTCTCTTTCCTCTTCTCTGTATTTCTCTCCCACCTCTGCACGTACTGAAAGATTCTTGCAAAAGGAATTACTGTCCCTAGTCCTTCATTAAAGAAATCACTCTAATGAGCCCTGAGTTTCACTGCTATTCAGAAGTCTGCATCTGTGCATTAGTCAGGGAAAAGAATTATTACAATGTTTTATATTACCAAGAATATATGTAAAATTTCAACATAAAGTTGTAGCCATACAAAGCACTCCTGCCAAATCACCTAAAAGAACTTTGGTAGTTTGAGCCTTCTGAAGAAACTGAAAAACAAAAAGCAACAGTTTAAATTAATGGGGGGGGAAGGGGGGAAGAAATATGTTTTCTAGTTGTAACCATTTCAAGTATAGCAGATAAATGTGCCTAATGCCTATGGTTTTAAATAGTCTCACTAGATTTTATTTAATGGGAGGTGTGGGGTTTTTTTTTAAAAAAAAGCGTCATTACTCTCAGTATTACACAATACTGGCATGGCATAGAGAACCAGTGTGATACCATTTTCAGCTGCAGTTGTTCCAGTTACTCAAAAACCTCCCCCATAATACCTGTACTTTTTAAGACCCAGCAGAAAGGGAGGTATACTGACATACTACTGATATACATAAGCAGATGATACTGGGCTTAGAGCAAATATTATTAGGGTGAAAATCCTGGGGGAAAAAAGAACTGGGAAAAGAGAAAAAGCAAACCCAGAATAAATTCCTGAATGATCAAATTCTGAACTGAGAAATTGTCTCGGGTTTTTCACACGAAACTGCATTAGTGTCTGGGTAAACTTTTCCCATGAGTATGCAGCCTTTTATAGCAGGACCACACCTCAACCCAGGATAGTTTAATAGGTGTACTAAGTAACATCACATAAACTAATTTGACAGCACAACTGCCAGACAATCATGGTATGAAACTATTCTTAACTCTTCTAGTTCAACTGAAGTGAATTCAATGGAAGATAAAAATGGTGCATCTCCTATGAGAAAGTTCTTCATCGGGATATACCACAGTGGCTTACTGGTGCCTGCCCCAATCCTGAACAGGCTAACAACAGTTGTATTTTTCCCTTTATATTCAAACCCACAATACATACAAAAATATTTTTATTTAAAGTATCACTTAATCCAGCTAATTATGAAGGCTAAAACATCCACGCCTTGTTTGTAGCCTGCAAGTTCAGTGGCTCATGTCATACTGGCAGCTTTTAACCTGCCAAGAAAACTAATGACATCTAGAGTGTAAAGACACTCAAGCAAAAGTGGCAAAGCTGACCCTTGGCTTGACTGTACACAGGATTCTCTGCATGTGGATTAAGACTGCACTGCGCGTCTTCTGCGGTGGAACTCAGCTGCACTTCCTCATCTTTGAGATGTTCAAATTTGTGCTGTTCACAACCCAGTTTTCCATAATCTCAGCTGGTTTGCCTTTTTCTTTCTTTTCTTCTAAGAGAAGCAGCACTTTAAGTCTCTAGGCCTAAAAAGGTATCTTTCAGTCTCTGGCACTGAATTTTGAGACACATCCATTTGACAAGAAGACATAAGGAAACACCACATAATCAAAAACATTCTTTTATTAATGATTTCAGAAGTCATCTTCTGAGTCATGGTCCTCAATTTTCTGCAGTGGCCGCTTGATACCAATTATTAAGTCTATTGAGAGAAGCTCTGTAACACAATGAAGAACTGAAATGACCAACTGGTATTTGCAATACACTGACTCTAAGCCTTCCTCATTCCCTGGCAGTGGCTGATTTTTTTGGAGTGAATTAATGACTTTGAGATAGAATTTGGTAAAGCTGTCTCGTTCTGTTGTCCTGTACAAGGCCCTGGGGATACTTAGCAAAGCATCAGCAACCACGTTAGATACGACAGCTACCTCTGACTGCTGACACTGTTTTGCATAGTATTGAATATAATAATGTAACAGGATTTCAAAGTAACCTCCTACTGGCAAAACTGACCCTGCCTCTATGAGGGAGTGGGAATGATCCTGTGCAATATCTACACAACTCTCTTTCTGTTTAGATGGAACCATATTGCAACTTGTTTTCTCTAGACCTTTGCCAACATCCAGGAGCTCCCATGCAGTGACTGTATCAGTGTTACATGCTGCTAACACAGTAGTGCTGTAGCTCTTTTGCTCGTCCACCAGTGAATCACTTTTATCAGGGTCTAAAACTTTTGTCTCCGTTTCATAGCTAAATGCTTTCAGCTGACATTCAGAAACCTGGTTACTTCTACAAGAAATATTTTCTAATACAAGTTGTTTCTGAGCAGATGAAGAATGCCAACTGCAAACATCTAAGGCTTGGTTCTGGCTTTCCCCTTCCACTTCACACTCCTCGCTCAGATCAACTGTTTCAAACAGCTGCTGCAGCATTGTGAACGCGTCCTGTAAAGCAGCAGCGTGTTGCTCATTGACCCCATCGACCGGCCCGCAGAGGATCAGGCAATGGGGCTGGAAGGCGCACACACTGCTGAAGCCAATGTGGGCGCATCTCTTGGAGCCGAGCAGCAAGGGCTGGCAAAACGTGGCCACTGCCGTTTCAGTTATTTCTCTGTCAATGTTATCACCAAAAGGGGCATAAGGCGAGACGCCGGTGATTTCACTGATAAGGGCCACTTCTTCCGACGATAAGCACTCTACAACAGAGACGCCGTATAGTTTGGCATAGTAGATGACCGCTTCGTCTTGCTTCACGCTAGACAGTAACAGCTTCACATTGTTACTCTGCAGGTGTTTCAGGAAGGCTTCTGTCCTGCCGTCGGCCCAGCGCAGGGCAGCGCGGTGCTGGCGCTCGGAGCGGACGGCGAGCTGCGCGCCCGGGGCGGCGAGGGCGGCCCGCAGGAGCTCGGTGAGGA
>JAWWMO010000043.1:37082808-37144104 GCA_035047845.1 Dendrocincla fuliginosa
GGGAGGGAGAGCCGGGCACACGGGAACACGGGGAGAGGGAGCGGGAGGGAGAGCCGGGCACACGGGAACACGGGGAGCGGGAGCGGGAGGGAGAGCCGGGCACACGGGAACACGGGGAGCGGGAGGGAGAGCCGGGCACACGGGGACACGGGGAGCGGGAGGGAGAGCCGGGCACACGGGTAGCGGCGCAGAGAGGCGAGGCTGAGCAGAGGTGCGACAACATCTTTATTGGAGGCGGCGGGCGGTGCCGCCGCCCCGATCCAGCTCGGGTCCCTCTGACAGCGGCGATCCCGGGGACGGAGGGCGCGGGACGCGCGGGCACGGGGCGGGCGCTGTGTCCGGAGCGATGATTCTCCCGCTTGGCAGAGCGAAAGGCCGGGGCAGGGCAGAAAGGAGAAAAATCCCAAATAATCTCCCCGTGAAGTTCTTATTTCAGTATGGCTATTTCTGTGTTACTACAGAGTGGTGCAGCTTCACTGTAAACACTCAAAATCCTCCACTCTCGGCTCACCAGCCAGAAAGACGGAACGGAATAATGTAATGCTTTAAGAGTTTCCCCACACCCCGAGTTAGACTCAGCAGGAAAATCAGTTCACAAACACAAAAGCCCTCACAAAAGGTCAGATGTTACATATGGCACAAATTTGATACATCTTTACATGTCTCAGGACAGCAAGAAACCCATCAAGAAGGCACTGTTTACAATACTTGAATATCTGCTAAATTTTCTGTGATTTGAGGATACTCTTGAAATAAAAATAATTAAAACTTACAGATGTACAGAATTCTTGTTATTTACACAAACAGTGGTAATAACCAAAAGTAATAACCTTTAAGAAACTATAGGAAATACTGAATCCCAAGTCTGTTTCATAAACACCAGTCTAGCAATAAAAAAGACTTGCCAAAGGCACAGGAGGGCAGCAAACAACAACCAAGCCAACCAACCAAAAAAAACAACAAAAGAAAAAGAAACCATCACCATTACATCTTACGGGACAACATTTCAAATAGGGCAAATAATTAGTGACATTTAAGGGAGGGTGAAGGGGGACACAACAACCAGGCTATATACCCTCATCATGTAATGTCAACTTTTTAAAAGGAATCAACACGTTTTCAAAAGGAAATCCAAGAAACATCACTTACTGCTGAAAAGGACAGTCGTTGCATTTCACATGGCATAGTTACTTTTTCTTAGCTTAGGTTATCTGTACCCAACTAGGCAACCTGTACCTAAATGGCAAATTAAAGGCATAGAGTGAAATTGAAAACAAAAAAACCAACCCTACAAAACCACATGGCAAGAAATTCTGAAAATATTTCCTGTATAAGAAAAAAACCCAAACAAAACAAGATTTGTAAATCAACTGTGAAAACAAGTGCTGTTTTAAACTTTAAAAACTAGTAGGAGGTCACAGGCCTCCAACATCTGCAAACTGTACAATCTCTAACTATGCAGAGCCCAGTCTTGAGCAGGTGGGAGTCAAGATCTGCTACACATCATAGTTCAACAGGACAATGGTGATGCACCTAAAGAAAGGCTCCCATACGTGCCTGTGACCAGCTGCACTGTAAAAATTTGGGAAGAAGCTTCTTTGTTATATTCAAATGAGAGAACAGATACAAAACCCAGTGGAATAGGAATTACTAGGTTTTCACTGTACTTTTCAGAATTTATCTAATCATACAGTCAAGAAGTCTGCAATTTTACTTTTCAAAAAAGTTTCATCATATATCCTTTACCTACCTTTCCAGATCATCACTAAACCCACTTTTACAGCAGAATTCAACTCTAAAAAATAAGTTGAAAAGGAAAATAAGCATAGGGATTTTGTCTTGCTCAGTTCAAGTCCTTTACTTATCTTGAGTTGAGCATGAATTTCAAACATGGAGTATCTGTTTACTCCGACATTGTCCAACACCAAGCTGCCTGCCAGCTTGCTGGGTAAAATCCAGTTACTACCACGCAGTCCATGTACAAATACATGCAGACTGTGTTATTTACTGTTCTTGAATAGAAGTGATTAAAAAAATCAACATGAAAAGGCAGGACATTTCTATTTACAAAGGAGATAACAGCTATCAGTCAAGAGTTTCAGCACCACAAATTTAGCAGAGTATTATTTTAGGGGATTGAAGTCATTGCCCAAATCTCACTTACTGGATTATTCTCATGTACCGAGTACATTTAAAGGCTCATAGTGGATCTTAAGACAGGTGAAGCTTTGACATCTGAATGCGGCAATAAATGGCCAAATTCCAGGCTGAGAACATTAAGTGAATGCCATAATATTCTGCTTTCTTAATGCTATTTTATACATGGCTAACAACTGCAATTTCCATTTAGAGACTTAGGCTATTGTAACTTTTTTTTTTGTTTGCTTGTTTACAAAGGGGCTTTCTGTGTTCACAAATTTTACCTCATCCGCTGTAGGTATAACAGAAGTCCAACCAGGTTTGATCTTGCCCACAGATGCAAGATCTGGTTAAGGTACTACATTCCAGAAAAATTATTCAGGACCAAACCATGCTAATGTGAAGCTGTTAAGAAATATGCTGAAGTTGACTGCTTACAGAATAAACTTTTACACAGCTAAGGCCCAAAGAAGGGGAGTGTGTGAAGGTGTCAGCCACAGAAATATATAAGCTAAATAGGTAAACAACAAGTAAACAGTATTTTCACTAACTCCTAGTGAGACTGATGCAGAAGAGAAAGGCAGATCATCTGGAGAGTCAAGGAGACTGCCCAAGGCTGGCCATGGTAAAAAGCCAAACGTGCCCTTTGAACTGTTCCACTGCCCAGGATGGATCTGATTCCTGAGAAGATCCTCTGAAAACAAACTTGTCTGCCCTTCACATTGTGCCACTCACTCTCCTGTTGCCTCACCTGGGTTACTGACAGTATCTTTACAATACTACAGCCCCTTCTTGATTTGGTGCACTTGACTGGCACAAGGAACTCACCAGATAAACACCAGCACTAAATTTTTTGCTGAAATTTTACAAATTCTACACATGCATATATTTCTTTAAATAAAAAATATTAGAAACCCTGGGTTTGAATTGAAACTTAACCTTCACATTATGGCTACAGCATACAAAATAGGTGCATCCATGTATTCTGGTAGGTAGTATATACTTGCAGTAAGGAGGGATTTCACAAATACTTAGGGTTTCCCTCTCATTTGTTTTAACATACGTGGCCTTAGCCATCACACAATTTCTGAACTTTCCCCTTGTAAACACATTTTCATTTGCAAGTGAACTCATGACAGTGCCCAAATCCTGTTCTAGATTGTCTGCTTTTTGGGGGGTTCAGCTCAAACTACACACTAAACACACCTCTTCATCTTCACGTTTTGTTTCAAAAATAAGCAAGAGTCCTGGCATCAGCAGTCTGTCTGCTTACCGTGACGTGGCCATACAGAAATGTAAATTCAAAGCTGTAGATTTATCAAGACTTACAAACATACCAGAAATTCTTGACACTTGCAATTCATGAGAGAGTATAACAAGACAGTACCTTCCTGGGTGCTGTACTATTAAAAATGTGCTCTGTACAGTAGATGCAGGAATGTTTTTATGAAGAATCTGAAGTTTCAAAACTATAAAAATAAAACAGCTGGCTTACAAGCCTGTAGGAATTCAGGATAAAAACCTCATACTTCCAAAACAAATCAAGAATATTATGTTGCAAATTTCCCAAAGACTTCAGCTTTTTACTTGCCAGTTCCTAACGCTCATGATTTTTTGTGTAATAATGCATTTGTCTGACCTCAAAGCAAAAGCTTGCTTCCAAATGCCCAATGCCATTTACAAAAGCGCTGGCTCCTTTGAAAGTTCCTTTGTTACAAAAATGATAAGTTGATATGTAATGAAGTATGCTTATTTCTCATTCTACCGTAACAGGAATCACATCCTACCTACAGGGTCTGACCTCTGAGTTTTTAACTTCATCTGTTCTGTGGTGAAAATTCATCAGTACAGCATATGATGTAATATAAACACAAGGCTGATGTCGTATGACTGTGAGACAGAGGCACATACCAGGAGCAAGAGTGTACTGGCACTTACACAATTCTTACTTCAACTGGGTAGACAGGAGTATGATCCTGAACCATGAACGCTGAGGCAAAGTTCTTTGAGTTGTTGCTACACGGTTCTTTCAGATAATATTGCATCATTTAAAGTCCAGCTTAAAATTTGGTCCCCAGTAACAGTTCAATCATTCCAGTTCAAAAAGGCCCTTGTGTTCACACTTTCTATTTGAACAAGAAATTAATGATAAGCTGTAGTAGAACCACAAGTAAAATGAAGACATAGTGCTTAAACTGCAGGAAATGGTAGTCCGTGGGTGGTGAATTAGAAGTGACTCTGTTTCGTAGAGCCATAATGTCCCTGTAAGAGAGAAGACAATATCCTGTGAATTACAAACTAGACAACTGAGCATTTTCTACTATGTTAAAGCTGCTTTTGAGGAAAATTATAAAATGTCAATGAGCAATCAGTATTTGGGAAGAAAAGTAAAAGATATCAAGACTCCAAAGGACAAAAATATATACCAGCTTCTAAGGAAAAAAAAAAGCTATTAAATTACTATTCTCTACACAATTTTAAATCATTTTGTTTCGTACTACCTCTTAATGTCTTCCTGTGTTTCCTTTATAGATTCAATGGCACTCTGCAGTTCACCAAGGTCTGCCCCTTTTTTCCTTAATCTTGCACTATGCTGCAGAAGTTGTGCTAGAAGGATACAAAAGTCAGATGTAATTGAAGTGACTGTGTCCATAAAATGAATAAAGTACAAATGACAAACTAAACCAGTTGCAAAAGTGAGGAGAGTTTTCTAACTAGCTTCTATTGAAAACTTTAGTTTGGAGTCACCTATAGCACAGGACAGCAACTTAAGCCTTGAAATATCTTAAAACACTCACCATGTTGTTTCACTTCAACATGTTGTTTAATATCAACAACAAAAATCTGCACTCTAGCTATACTAATCTACGAATTAAAACAATTTATCTTGTTGTAAGAAAGAAAAGAGTTTACAAACACCATTCTTTTTCCACAGGTAATAAATATGTGCAGCACTTAAGCCTGCCTATACTGCATTTAAAAGGATAGAAAAGTTTGCAATTAAACCCATGAGCTGTTCTGCTCCTTTTGTTTTCCAGAATCTGATTCATGTTGTACCCAATGTGATCTAAAGCATAATACAATCACTGAGATAAGAAGAGTATGTGTGACTCTGAACTCTTTATTTGTCAAATAAATTTATTATTTCTGTATACAAATATATGTTTTCATACCTTCACTCCCAGAGGAATCCTGGTTATCAGGCTCCGGGGATGAGAAACCACACTCTCCTTTCTTCTTACTGGATGACTTTCGTTTAATTTTTGGAACAGTAACCTAAAATTGATAAACTTATGTGTTGTTTCCAGAGAACCAGAACTGTAGCAGAGCAGGACACTCTAACAGTAACAGTTAAAGGCACAATATCCAATAGAAGCCCAAGTTATGATTTTTGAGGTACAAGAAGTCTGAAGCTTGTGCATCTTCCCGTTTAAGGAATAATACACATTAAACTGCTGAGTTCAAGTTTTTGGCATATTTTACAATGCCGTCCATTAAAGTCATCTTTACCGCTTAGAATGCAACACAGAGGTGAAAGACTATGGACTGGCTAATAAACATTTTTGTAGGCTAACAGAATTTCCCATCAATCCCAATGCTTTGATGACCTTTATACACATAATGCATAATAAATACAAGTCCCTGAATTTTGCTATGTGTTATCAGTAATCGAACATACCATTGGTGTCCGATGTCGGACTTTTGTTTGGATTGTGCCATCCTTTTCAAACTGGACCATATCATTCAAAGGATCCCAAGGTCTGGTACTAGACAGAGAGAATATTATTAACAAAGAGGATATTATTAACACTACAGAAATTTAAATAAGAAATCTTTCCCTGCTCAAAAACTACTCAGAATGAAGAGGCTAAAGCTCTCCCTATATAGAAATCAGACATGGAATATGTGATCTTATCTTCCATTTACAGCCTAGTCCTAACCCAAAGGGCCAAGAGAGACAACAAATAAACTTCATGTCCAGGTCAAACCCTCAGCCAGCTGGTAAGATCACAAGCTATTGTATTAACCAACAATATCATTATGAATTTATTTGGCCAGTGATATGTATTTGTCAAACATGAAGAGATTTCCTGCTTAAGATACAGTTATTATTTTAGAACTAGAGAGAAATTATAGGAATTTAAAAATTATTTTAGTTTTGGACTCCTTTTTGTAAAGTTTTCTTTTTTTCTTCTAAAAGATGCCTAGGAAGAAGTTAAGAATTAGTTAGTTCAAACCTGTTTTCATCCTAAAGTGGTTAATCAATGGTAATCAAGATTGCTTTCATCAGGCAATAATGAGCTATGCACAGTTTTCTGGTTCTGATTTTGTAAGAGTGCTTTTCCAAGTACAGCCTTATATAGAACTTAAAAAAAAAAAAAGTGTAAGACAGCTCAGTGGAGAGTAACAAGCAGCCAAAAGCAAAGACCAACATCCCCACTGATTACAGCTGTTTGAGCACAGAAACTTCAAGTGAGCTCCACCAGGGTTATTCTGACACACAGCTTTAAGGAGAGTAGATTAAGCATGGATTTCCTTTCATGTGCTCCTGTACACCTTTTAAATAATCTGTAGCTGTTTCATATGTGGTGAATATAGTCCCGCACTTACGTCTTAAGCTGACTTGAATTAAATGTCTTTTGAGGTAACTGGGTCAAGAACCAGGCATTACTCTCTTCTGTACTTGTAATCCAGATGCCTAAATCCGTAATCCAGATACCTTAACAAATGCCACAGCTCACTAAACACATCTTTCACAGTACGCATAAAAGACTGCTCTCTACATGGACCAGGTGGTGAGCCAGCATTATATGCTTAAAAAGAGACAGAAATTTTTTCCAGGGAATGCTGACAGTGCAAGCTGTTTTCTAGCACATAGTAAAATTTCTGTGGCACATCCGTGAACCATAAGGCCTCAAGGACACAAGAAATAATGCAGATTAGCAAGATAGGTATTTAAGCTTCAGGGGATAGTCTAACAGATTTGAAGTACAGTACTTTTGCTAATGGTTTTACACAGGGTTCAAGAGTGTGGGCAGCCAATTCAGCTGGACTGTTCCAACAGGAAGAGGCATCAACAGCACTAGCTGTTGTTGGGGTTCAAACCAAGAGAGGGTGTATCACAGAGCATTCAGTCCGGTTGGGGAATTTCTCTGCTGCTGGATGTTTTTTGGTGGTGAGCCTGTACAAACTTCATAGGAAATCAAGGAAATTAATGGAAAATAAATTTACTGATTGTTGCTAAACACATAGATTCCCTGTTTCGTTCCAAGAAACCTCTAAGTTGCAAATTTGCTGGAGACATGAAGAGCACTCAGGATTCTTGTAGTCTTCCCTATACATACAATTAGGCCATTTCCCCAGTACTGCCACTCCTTTGCAGAAAGCAGAAGGCCTCCCAGTTTAGCCACAGGAATATACTTCCAGCATCCACAGCTTCAGAGTTACTTAACTCAGCATATATCATCTTTGTATATTTTACTTGTACAGTCCCTACAATCCAGGATGCTGGGTACTGAAAAACAATCAGTAGAATGTGGGTGTTCTGTGAAAACCATCACCAGTACAGGCCTCAGCTCCAAGCTGATTTTTGCAATATCGGTGAGAACACAGAATGCATCCCAGCAGTCAGGGAGACAATTACATCTTTGTTTTCTGATGGAGATCATCACATAAATTGATTCATACACACTCATATGCACAGGGCATATCTGACAGCCAGGCAGAGCCATCTGGTCCCAGCATTAATGACTGTTGTAAACCTGTTACCTCAGAATTATTCTAATATATAACAAATTAAATAGCTCAATTTAACTAAGCAAAGGCTTCCCTGATTTTCAGACACTAGATTTTCTGATTTCCAGCTTATATGAGAAAATGTAGCTGCTTTGGTCAGCGTAGGGGTGAAAAAGGGAGCACAATGTACCCCAAAGCGCCATGCCCAAGAAAATCTAGAACAGAGCATGGATTTGTCATTATACATAAATAAGTCATGTGTCTCAATTCTTTTGTTCCTAAAGCCACAGGAAGAGGCTCAGCAACACTACCAAACACTTAACAGTTCTTGTTACAAGCATTCCAAGACTCACTCAGCATATTTGTAGTGCCATTCTCCTGTGACTGAATCCTGATCAAACAGCTTGCATGTCCACTCTTCATCCTTAAGTTTCCTCTCTTTGGCGCTCTTTCTTTGAGCTTCTTCCAGAACATATTTCTCCTGTGTAGCTTCTGTTTGATCTTTATTATTTATTGCTTTTGTCACTTGTTGCCAAAGCCTGACAAATGAACAATATACAGAGACACAATCTGGTTGACAAAAATAATTGCAAACTATTTCCTTAATTGCAGCTAAGTTATTGGACCACCCTTCAAACAGAATATTACTATTCATAATATGTTTTATTTACATTTCTATCAGGACTTTCCATGATTATAAGATTTATAAATAATGATCTCATATTTAAATATTACTTTCTTGGTTTACAGGTCAGTATCATTAAACATGCAAAAAAAATGATAATTTGCTTGTAATTTGGAGAAGATGATGAGTTTTATTTTATAAAAATAAATACATGGTTCTAAAATGAACATACTTCTCTGACTCAAAGTCATCTTGCTCTTCAAACTTCACTGTGTATCTAGTTAATCTGCGCTGTTTCATATCAGATGTTGGGTTCCAGAACATCTCCGAAACACCTGTCTTCTTGTCACTAATAGTAACTTCACTGTCCTATAACAGATACAATTGTTACCTGAATTGTAATTACCTCAAAGAGTGCCAAAGTAACAAAAAAGGGAGGAATAACATTCTCTTTTTATAATGAGATTGTCTTTTGAATACATGCAGTTAAGACTATTTAGATATGCTAACTTGAAAATTCTACTTCTGCCTTCTGTGCTAGGATCTAACTTGGAATAAAGATGCAATGGAATCATTACCACATTCAAAAACCAGTGATGCCATGTTATCTCACCAGAACTGGAACAAGCTTAAATATTTCACGCTGGTGCCATAACAATTCTTCATAGTACTAATGTGTATACCAAAACATTTCACAAGCTTCATTGTGAAGAAACATTTCACTTTCTTCATGAACTACTCAAACATGAACAAATTCTCCATTTTTTAACAGCTGCAAAGAGCACTATGTTGATTCTATTATTTCTTGAATACTTTCTATAAAAGACTCTTCTTTTTAAACTTGAGTCTTTTTTGTAACTAAGTGCTATTTTCACCTGTCTCGACTGTCACCCAGAATTCAAAAAAGACCATCACTCACTACTTACCCAGTGACCCTCTAAAATAGCCAGAACTTCTTTGCCAAGCTTAATTTTCCCTGATATTTGGTTAACACTATCATTGTTACCCAAAAAAGGCTGCAAAACAAAAAGAAATTATTTCATGTTTATTTTGATAACATATTATTTTTGTTTCTATGGTTAGTGTTAAGAAAAAAGTGAATTTAAGAAATATGCTGTAAACAGTCATGATGGCTTTTAGTATTAGATCTTCTGCCTATTTAAGCCCCAAGTCTAAAACAACAGCAAGTAGTTTCTTAATGCTGTATTTTCTTAAGAGATTTGACGAGCAAAGGTATCATCTAAGAAATGTGTAAAGAAAACAGTAAATAATGCAGAAAACAGTGACATGATATCTCAAAGGACACAGTCATTTGCTACATTACTTTCACCAGTTTGCCAAGTCCATTTGTTACTAGACAGTAACCCTTGCAGAAGCAAAAGTCATGAGTGCCAGAGATTTTCTCTGGCCTTTTGACAGACTGCACATGTATCATATGGATTGCCAAGGCAAAACATCAGTTAACACAGCCTGCCAACTTTTATGTTTCCCCTGTAACTTCAACCGGAGACAGTTTCCCTTTCTATGTGCACACTTCTTGGTAACTATTTGTTCAGCTGGAAATCAGTTTCTGTCTCAAAGGTGGCAAATATATTTTTCCTAAGTGCAAGCCATCTAGAAGTAGTTTAGAAACCTTTGCTTAGCCTACATGAGTGGAGAGATGCTCCAACAGCATGCACAGCTGCCAAAAATAGTCCATGTAAACTGTTGCTTAGCACTGGGTATTAGGCTGACATAAATGCTGGCCAACTGTTAGCCTTCCAATCATTTTTATTCAAGGTGTCATAAGAAACTTAAATTTACCCAGAATGAAAGAGGAAAATGCGAGTATGAGTTCTTCATGGGCTCTCCATGAGTTTAAAAAAACGCTGAACATTTTTAAAGAAACAAAAATCACCAAGGTTTATTAACAACACCATGAAAAATGCCTGAAACACTGATCAGACCACTAAACTCTTCCCCTGTTCTACAGTTTCCTAGACATACACTGTTGCCACTGCTGGAGATGAGACAGATTTTTTCCAGTGCTTTTTCCTCATTAGAGCTGGTCTTAAGAGTCACAAACTAGCAATATTAAATAAGACCATATCTAAGGAGTCACCTAATGACTTTTTTTTCATTACATTCATTCTCTTTCTTGTGCCCGCTCACACCGTTTACTAACCTTGAGTTTGAATTCAATTGTTGCACTGTAGCCAGTTTTCTCACAGGTTATGTTGACTGTTCCTCCAAGCTCTAAGGTCATTGTGCCATAAAGAATTCCTGCAAGAGGAAAATAAAAAATAAACCAACAGCTAAAATGAATGTTTTTAACTGAACCAAACAAAAAACATAAGCTACTTGGGTACGGTTCCTAGAGTAATATGCTTGTGCCAGAGGAAGAGTTGTATTTTCAGATAACCTTTCCTAATGATAATCATGATCGTTCTGCCAAATAAGGTAACACAAACAAAACCAGAAAGATCTAAGTGAATTACAGATAAGCAGGAAAAACAGTTTATGAAGACACATCTTTGGCAGGGTACGCTGCTGGTACCTTAATCTTATTGGACATGATTCTCCAATCCTCCAGTTGGAGGAGGGAACCTTCTGAGGTTAAGACAAAAAAATAATCTACAACAAAGAGACCAAACAGAAGTTTGCTGGAACAGAAGCAGTGTGTACAGTGGGATCACAGGTGAAGACAATGATGGACAACCAATATAAGACAACACTGATCATCTCCCTAAAGACTTTTGGAAGTATAAGGTTGACAGTGCTGAGTACATTTTCTTTCCTGTGATTACTGTCTTTCCCTTGCAATCCAGTGCTTGAAACACTGAATATATTTTACATACAGTGGATGCATGTGCAAGTAAGCTTTTTTCACCATGCACATTCTCCCTCCCTGCATATTCTTCTACCTTTCTCCTTCTCTATCAGCTTTACTAGTCACACTAGTCCTCCTTATTCCTGTTTCACTTGAATGTATGACTATGTTATGTGCTTTAATTGTTTAGTATTTAGTATTATTTTTGTCACCAAAGCCATAAAAAACCCCAATATTAAAACCATTAAAAAACAATATAAAAAAAAAAGCCTACTAAGCTCATGTCAAATTTTGTAATTCTGCTAACTGATCCTCATAAACCTCAAATGAAGAAAGTATTATATTTGCTGACTTTATAGTCAGGCTTCTGAAAGAGAATTCTAGCTATTCTAAATGGAAATTTTGGAATATATGAGTAGACAATCCTGAACAGGTTACAGCTTAAAAACGAGCAATTCTGCAATTTATTTGGTACTACTACTGACCGTCCATAAAGCTTTACAAACCACTGATCAGTTTCCATAAGGACAAATGTTCACGATTTACACTCCAATCACACAGTGTGATAGAGATACTACATTGTCTTTTATGTTTACAAAAGGAAAATATTGGAAAAGCTCAAAATTGTTCGGGAAAAAAAAGGCAACTCAAACAGTAAATGAGTGTCATGTAGTGACAGCTATATATATGCTCTTACTATTTCATAAAAAAAATAATTTTCTTTGCCAAAAAATAAAACATGGCTTAAACAACAGATGTGTTTTTCTCCTGATAAAATATGTGGAAGCCTAGATCCATCAATATGCAAACCACTCTTCTCAGATGACAGACTTGAATGCAACACTGTATGTTATTTAGAATAATGAACTATTTAGAATAACTAACTTCTATTCTCATAACTTTACCATGTAGAGAATGAAAAAAACCCACTACCTTTACAATGAGCATATGGCATTGTCATTACGTAATCTTCTCCCCTATTTAGAAATGTTAGTCGTCCTTCTCCCTCTAGTATGGCAGATAATGAATTCCCTGAAATTCAAAGACAGAATATCACATTTCTCACCCTGAAAGACAACAGTCAACGTTTCCTAATAAATGAGCAATAACACTGAAAACATCAGTATATTTAGCACTGCAATCTATCCTGTCTAGTGAAGCCACTACAATACAGTCTTTCTAATTAAAAATTACAATACTCCAAAACCAGAAATCAGAAAGGCTAATGCAACAAACACTAACTCTTCTAACAACTTTCTTTCATCCACAAAACACAGCTCATGTGCATTAATTTTACATTCCTCAATGAAAATACCGCCAAAACCCTCCCATTATTTACCATAGAATTTTGATTTGGCCAAAATGCTACCACTAAGGCAAAAACCATCCTTGCGGTTGCTAACGTAGAAGGCAGATATTGGAGGATGATGTGATACCTGTTGAAAAAAACACATATTTGAAAAAAGAAAAAGAGAGAGAGAGGAAAGAAAGAAAAAAAAAGAACATGCAGTATAGTATAAACCCTGAGCTAATAATGACAGAATACAAACTTCAGGCTGCACATACTAGAATACAGTTAATATATGTAAAATGTGACTATAATATTCAGAGATAAAGATCAAACGAACACCTAGTGAATTTCAAGGGTTAAGAAAATTAGCACCTGAATTTTCCAGAAGGAAGAGGGAACAGAAATGATGGAAACACCTTTGTCTCCATCTCTTTAGGAAGGGACACTTAAAGGAGATATCTGTAGGAAAACTACACTCACCAGGAGAACTTTTTGGATACTATTCCCACATTTCAATACATTTTCTGAAGCTACCATGCCATTTAGCTAGCACAAATATACAAGATATTTATTTTTCTTCAAAACATTTGTTCCAGTTATTGCAACTACCTGTTCGGCAATATAAAAAGTCTTGCTATTTGTCCTTGGATGAATCCACATGCAGCGGAAAGTCTCTCCAAGTATAGGATTATACGGCTTTTTTAGTCCCTAAACGGAAAGAGAGAGTAACCATACTATGCATGTACACAAGTCACAAAATGTTGTATCAGTCTGTCACTGAGGACACACACAAAAAAATAATCATAACATACACGCTAAAGTACATGACATTTGTACTAATGTACATAGTACTTGATTTCATTATGTGAATATTGTGCTCAGTTACTCTGTTCTTCATTCTAAGGAAATTGTTTAATATACATTTAGTATATCCAGTAAACTATCCCATGCTACATGTAGGGAAAAACAAAATATCAGATTTTTTTTTTTTGGTAGAATTATTACAGGGCTTTTGTCTGAAGTTAGGTAGTAAGTACTTTTTTCAATACTGTTTTCCACCAACATGACTATAGAGTATTCAGTGAAAAGCTAAATGAAGTGATGGAAACATTAGTCCTTCAATTGCAGAATGTTATCACTGAAGAATGGTAAATATAGAACTGGCTCAACTTTATCAAAAATACTTAGTTCAACTTCTACTCCAAGGGACAAGAGAAATTCAATAGAGTCTATTTTAAGTATGTCTAGGGATCAGAAAGTTCCATGATGTATTTGTGTAAGAAATAAAAAATAAAAACTTAATCTTGCTTATATAAAAAATGTGTAACAATGTAATTTAAAAGAAAAAATTTACTCCAGCACATCCCTAAGCCCTCAAACCAAACACAGTGACTAAAGACAAAGTAATATATGAAAGTACACCTTTGGCTTTTTGTAGAATCCTGACAAATACCACTTCACTACTTTTTTCATGCGGTTGTAAGCATTCTCTTCAAGAGCAGCTCTGTGAAACAGACAGAACATGCAGATCAAATATCAGTATTGTCTCATCTATAACTATCAATTGTTATGACATATCTTGAATCTGTGAGCTGACTAAAACAACAGGTTTGTGATTTGCAATACTGTAAACTTTCCGCCCAATCTCACCAAATTCAAATAATTATCAGAAAATTGGAATCAAACAAAAAAAATCAGAAATGGTATTTCCATATGTGAGTCTGCTCTTTGTTACATTAAATTCTCTTCCACCCATACTCATGTTCTTCCATTGATAAGATACTACTCCAGAGAACCAGTCTACTCACATGCAGAGCTGAATAATATTTCAATTTACAGTCTTGGCCACATTTGAGCAGGCAATGTTAAATCTGGACAAAAGTTAACACTTTATTAAAAAGTTTAACTGGTACTGAATTACCATTTCATATATGCTTCTTTGAGAAAAAAAAGTTAACTAATTTTGAGAAGTCTTCTAACCAGTCTTCAGAAGCTGAAACAGAAATGCCTGCAATATGACTGCTATTAAAATACTAAGAGAAGCCAGAATTCAAGATGCACCATATGAGCTCTCAGGCCGCTAGTTTTCAGAAAACAAGAATATCCGATACTGTTATCCTATTTTAATTTTCAAAAAATGAAAAAGAATGAAAACCAGAGATAGAATTGACTTACTCAGACAGAAAGTCTGCATGGTAGTAGTAATCAGACAGCTTGTCCAGGAAAGAGCGAGGTTCCAAGATAAATGTAGGCAGTACAACCTTGGACAAATCCATTCCTGGCCGAACTTGCTTTAACAGTGTCCAGATCAAACTTTTGTTTTCTTCTGACACTACTTCTGTCTGAGCAGCCTCCCCTGCCTAGGATGAACCAAAAAACTGCTTACAGAAAGGAGAAAGAAAATAATGCTCCAAGAGACAGGTCAACATTTTCTGAAGTTGAAGCGAGAATGGAAAATGGATACTTAAAATGAAACACTCAGAGATGATGAAGCAACTATGGAAGGAAGATCAGGTTTCTATAAATACACTTATGATACATTTGAAATAAAGTGTGACAGATATACTATTCAGCATTAAAAACTACATTTGTTTGCATCAGCCTTAGCCTTCAACTTGAAGATTTTTACTTGAAAAAAAACAGGACTAAGTTAATAAAAATCAAATAGAAGTAACAACAAAAGAACAAGTAGTCATGGTCAACTTCTGCTGCAGGTGGCCCTTTCAAACAGCACCTTTTGTCTAAGCAATATTCCAGATAATTTCATTATCTCTGTTTAAATCTCATACATTAGCACAGGAGTGGCAAAGCAGAGCACAATATGGGTGAACAGAACCTTTTCTACCCATTATTGCTGAAAATATGAAAAGCCAATCCTGCAAGTTAGCTTTCAAGTGCAGTCTGACCCCTAAAATATCAGCTTTCTATTGGGAGAAGCTGCTTGCTCACTACATCAACAGCACTTTTACCTCCCCAAGTTCTTCATGACTCTGTTCTACATAAGTGGTTTCCTTGATATCAATTGGTTCTGGATCAACAAAAGAATCATCCTGTCGTTCTGATGTGTCGCTATCGCTTTCTTCGCTTTTCCCCAATCCATCATTATCAGATTCCTCATGGTCATGGTCATTTTCCTTATCAGATTTGTCAGAATACGTATCTTGATCTTTAAAGTGATGCCTTTCAATTTCACTGTCATTTAACCTATTAAAAAAAAAAAGAAGAGGCTAAATGAATCTTCAACTTTACACAATAATTTCATTGTTTCCAAACCAGGATTTTAATAAAGTATACACTAAAATTGCCAGTATCAAGCCTGATCTGGTAGCAGTGTCAAACTAGCTTTGTTGGAAACATACAGGATGTACTCTCCAACTTGAACTGTAAAACACACCAAGTTTAGAATAGTTACACTGGAAGGAACCTGCAAGTCTTCTGGTCTAACTGCCTGACTAACAGTTAAAGCATGGTATTGAAATCCAGATGAGTCAAACACAGATGACTCTGAGGCATCAATCATCTCTCTAGGAAGTCTATTCCAGCGTCTGACCATCTTCTCAGTAAAGAAATACTCCCTAATGTCCAGTCTAAACCTCTCCTGATGCAGCTTTGAACCATTCCCATGCTTCCTATCCACGGATGCCAGGAAGAAGAGTTCAGCACCTCCCTTTCCACTTCCCCTCCTCAGGAAGCTCTAAGAGAGCAATCAGCAATCAGGCTGTGCATCAACCTCCTTTTCTCCAGACTAGACAAACCTGAAGTTCTCACACAACATTCCTTCCATCCTTTTCACCAGATTTGTTGGCATCCTCAAGACATAGCCAAGAATCTTCCTATCCTTCTTAAAGTGTGGGGCCCAGAACTGCACGCAGCACTCGAAGTGCGGCCACATGAACACTGAATACAGTGGCATAATCACCTCTTTTGATTGGCTGGTTATCTGTGTTTGATACGCCCCAGGATGAGGTTTGCCTTCTTGGCTGCCAAGGCACACTGCTGACCCATGTTGACACCGTCAGCCAGGACCCCTGACCTCCTTCTGCTGCCCCTCGGATGCGCCCTGCACCCACCTCACACCCAAGAGTCACCTCGGCACCCCCAGGGCCATGCTGAGAGCAGGGCTGGTCTCCAGCTACTGCTCTCACAGCTTATACTCATGCCTCGTGTTACTCGGTCCTCGGCGCAGAATCCAGCACTTGGACTTGTTAAATTTTGTGCCATTGATGATTGCCCGGCACTCCAGTTTATCCAGGTCCCTCTGCAAGGCCTCTTATCCCTTAAGGGAGTCAGCAGTGCCTCCCAGTTTGGTATTGTCAGTAAACTTGACAATGGTGCATTCAACTCATGCAGCCAGATCACTGATAAAAATACTGAACAGAACAGCCCCTAGGACTGAGCCCTGAGGGACACCGCTGGTAACCAACTGCCAGCCAGATGTAGCCCCATTCACCACATCTCTGTGAGTCCTGCCATTCAGACAGTTCTTCAAACAGCACATCGTGACTGTGCTCAACTCACAGCTGGATAACTTGTCCAGACTGATCGTGTGAGGGATGATATCAAAAGCCTTACTAAAATCCAATAAAACTACATCCACTGCCTTTCCTTCATCCAACAGGCAAGTGAACTTATCACAGAAAAAAAAAATCACATTAGTTAAACATGACTTTCCCCATGCTAACTGTGCCTGGTGATTGCACTGTTCTTTAAATGTCTTTCAAGAGCACACAGTATGACCTTCTCCATAATTTTTCCAGGTACTGAAGTTAGACTCACAGATCTATAGGTTCCTGGGTCTTCCCTCAGGCCTTTCTTGTAAATCTGAATACTGCTAGTTTCCAGTCAGTGGGGACCTCCTCAGACTCCCAAGACCCTTGGTAGATGCTTGAGATGTATCCTGCCATAACATCCACTAGCTCCTTCAGTACTCTGGCATGAATCACATCAGATCCCATGGACTTACAAACATTCAGCTGATACAACTGGTCTCTTACAATTCTGGTGTCCACAAATTCACTGGTCCTGCGCTCATGGGCCTCCAACTCAAAAGGAACAGGCAGACCAAGGTGTACTAGTATTATTAATGACTGAGGCTAAAAAATAAAAAGCATTGAATGCCTGCTTTTTCTTCATCCCTGTTTTTCAGGTGGTCATCTTCAACAAGTATTGGTGCAATGTTTCTGTGGACCTCCTCTTGCTATTAAACATACTTAAAAAAGTTTGCTCTCAGTTGAAGTTAAAATTGCTTTCACCTTTCTTCACCCTCTTCTGCCAACCACATTGAAGCTAGACCTGCCACTTAAACACACTGAATACTATAGAATATGCTATATCAAAAGACCTACTTAATTAAAGCATTAATCTTAATTAGATTGAACAGCGGTAGCTAATTGCTATGATTGTAATCTGGGCCAGCAGCTAATATTAAATAGTATTCAAGAGTACAGATCTCCAGCTGAATTGTACGCAGCAGTTATATTGTTTCTATGAGACAACAGAAGGAGCAAAACTGTAGCTGAGCCAAGCTCGATCATCTGGATAAGGTCTTGAATTGTTGTTAGACTCAACAATTTGCCTTTTCTGTGCTTTTCTCAGACCATCTATGCCAAAAAGAATTACATTTTTCCCAGTTCAAGTCTCTGTCTCAAATACAGGAGCATACTCTTAAAAGCAATACAAAATTCCTGCCCTCCCAGAAAAGACAGATGGACAAGCTAAGTCTTCACAGGTGGGAGGGATTATTTGAAATAAATTTATGTCCACTTGAAAGTGTATTGAATTGGTGAAAGATTACTAAGAGAAACTATTCATAGCACAAGCTTCAGACCAAATTATTTCAAATAAAGGACTAAATCTTTTATATTTTCTAATGTACTTTGGCACCACAATTGAAGCGTTTGAAAACACCGTTCATTCACTATACTTGTTTAATAATGTATTTCAACATAAGCTTATGTTTGCAAAAACCTGGCTGAAAACATTTACTGAAATAAGCAGAGAGTTAGTCAAGGGCATTCAGACATTAGATCCCAGGTGGTACCAGACAATTTTAACGTTTATACATTTAATTTAATTTAATCAAAAGGTAACTGAATTATTATTAATCTGATGATTCAAAGATGAACCATGCTGAAATAATTTAAATCAAGAGGATTATTCATTTCTCCAACCAAAGAACAGCAACTTAAATTCACATCTACCAATGTCTGCCACACGTACTAAGCTTCTTATTTTCTGGTGAAGCTAACAAGAGACATCAACATAAAATTTCAATTTTTTCTATCTTGAACAGTTTAACTGAGTAGTTAAAGTTACTGATGTGATATTCAACTTCAAGGTCCTTGGGCCAACCTTTCCTCTGAAATTTTTCTTGAAAAAAGATTTTTTTGTTGTACGTGCAGAGTATAAAACACAGTGCAAATAAGGCATATAAAAAGAACTCAGGAGAAAAATTAACCGCAGCATTAATCTCCCTGTGGAGAAATTATCACTACAAGATTCTGCCAAAAAGACAATCAGGTTTAGTAATTACTTTACTTACGGTAGGTTTTCTCCACTGTGCATGTTGTTAGCACGAAGCAGACCATAGAAAGAGACATGACTACTGTCTGCTGAAGAGTTTAAATCGTGTTCTTTACCTTCCCTAATCATTGTACGTTTAAGCAGACTTGAACATTTCAGTGCCAGCTCCAAGGCATCCATCCAACACCTGCCTAAAGACAAATTTAGTATTAGACTAAGAATCAAGAATTTAACAGAACTACATTACTTCCATTTCCTAATTGGGAAAATTAGTCCTTTGGGACTGCTTACGTTGCCTTTGAAGGCACACTTCAGAGTTGTTCCATGCATTGGGTTTTATAAACTGGTGGGGATATAAAAACTCAGAACTACCCACCTCTGGTACAAGGGATGCTTCAGAGCAGGACAAGCAATGTAAATCATGATTCCATTAGAGCATATTCCAGCATTTCTTCCTTAATACAAGTCTGATTCCACCCACGCCCTGACCGCTGAATGCCTTCAAATTTGCCTGCAGCCCTGCTCTAGTTTTGAAGACTAAGTAACTGGATGAGTTGGAAAAATGTGCCCAATATGATAACAGTGTGGCAAAAGATAGCATATAAATATAATTTTGAAATATAAAAAGCAGATATTCTAATTTTCTTTGGGAAAAAGTAGCTAAAATTTGTATATTCTTTCCACTTCTTACTTCTTCATTTCCATGTATGTAATCCATTTCTCAATACTGAAGGCAAAGAGAGCCCTATTTTCAAATCTGCAAGGGTAGGCTTAATTAACCAGCAGATAAGAAGCACCTGCTAGAAGGGCTACACAACAGTCATACATTTTGCTTTCACATTGTAACCATGGGAGACACTTGCTCTGACCACCACCTTCCCAATGAAAGGTGTTACGAAACTACCTTTTGAAGGAATTTTTACTACTAGAACTCTATGCAACTGCTGCACTTAATACACAAATGCTTTAATGAAATACATCTACATTAACACTTTAGAAAGTGATATTTCGACATATGTTAACATAGCTAAATTACAAAACCCTTTCCCCCTCCTCCACCCCATCAACACAAGGCAACTGCAAGGAGTTCAATGACATTTTCTTCAAGTCAATATTCTCCTTTCATAACCATGAAAAACTACTAGTACCAACACAATCAAATGTTCTAAATTAAGGGAGAAGTTCAACAATTAAACTGCAATCAAAGTGCTGTAATAGACAGCACAACTGAAAGACAACTGAAACCATCTCTTTCTAATAACTAACTGTTGTTACTGCTGAAAAATAATGAAATATCCATTTACCATCTGATTCTGAAGCGGCTCGGATGATCAAATAACTGCTGGGCAATGGCTGAGTTATAGAACCAACTGCTTCACCTTTGGGACCCTTGAAATACACAAAACAAGCAACAACATCAGACATTTTACTTCAGTTTTGCAGTTTATCATTTAATGTAATAACAAGCTGACACACTGCAGCGCTATTTACTGTCACTGAGCAACATCTAACAAAGACATCAATGGAAGGATGGACAGCCCTCTTTTACTGGATTTCTTCTTCAAAGACTTCATTCTAATTATGGGACCCAATTCAAGCCCACTTTAAAAAGAATGGTCTTTGGGATTCAAAAAAAATTTTTTTGTGTGTGTAAATCAGACTTGGCAAAGTAACTTGGAAATGCTCTGCTGATGCTACTTATAGCAAGACGACAAAAGCATCAAAAGAAATGCCATGGGGGAGTCACCCTCACTGTACAGGGATTTCTGCATATGGATGTAGAGAGATCACAAGGGATAGGCTATTCCTCTTCCACTCAGAATTTCAGCTGAAGAGGTAAGAATAAAAACAAGTAAAACAAAAGACATGTCTGTGAGCTAGTGTGAGTTGATGTACAACAAATACTGCCTAACAGAAGATCTCGTATTTGTACACCAACTGCCTTTTCTCCCTCACCCAGTCTCATTTGTTCTGGATGAATGCAAAGATTCCTCTCAATTTGTAGAAGGATGCTATGGTTCACAGAATGGGAGGTCTTACTCAGTGATGTACTTTATGCTTATTTATATGCCAATGTATTCGGTGTCTCAACAGCATTCTGTGCTCCAAAACTGCACAATTTTTGCCTCTCTTCAGAAGAGAGATCAATCAATTGTTTAAAGGGAAATAACTACTACATATTGCTACTGAAACCCACTAATCCTTTCTCCCTCCTTCCCCTTCAACTTCTCTACCTATGCAGTAGTCAATCACATAAAATACTTAGGTGCCTAGGCTTGTCATTTTATCAAGAAAAAAACCAAGATGATGCCTGGGTCCACAAAAGACATTTAGATGCTTAAGTCTCTCTATAAAGGGCATCAGCAACCATGACATTATGTTCAACCGAAAGATACACAGGGAATATCAAATGCCAAAGTTTTATTTTCACTATGAAGTTCTTCACATTTCACATTAAAAAAAAAAAATAAATCCAAAAGACCTTTACATTACCATCAAGTTTCATTTCAGAATAAAATGTTAAATAACCATTTTAAAGCCCCTTCCAAAAAATGTTTACCTATGGTAATTTTACAACAATTGACTGGCAAAGAGGGCTGTATTAAACATACTTGAAGCTATCATTGAAAGCTGGGTTAAGCCTGCCTAACTGATGAGTTAACACACTTTGGTCTTCACTGATTTCCTTCGGAGAAGCCTAATGAAAAGCCAGTACAAGGCTTAGAAGAGGGAACTGGAAAGCCAGCAGAAGTTTTGAGCAAAAGCAGATAAAGGCAGATTATTTTAAAAGCAAGCAAATGAAACAGCCAGAACGGTTCTGAGGGCGAGAAGCGGGTAACCAAGTAGTCTTGGTGGCACTTAAGACCAGTACAGACAAGCTAGTGCTGGTGTGTTAATTATGTTCAGAAACTCCCAAACAGTCAGAATAGAGTAACAGCAACTGGGTGTTAGAAACAAGATTCCAAACCTCAGTCTCCCTCTGAGTGAGCAGAAAGGTGTGCCTACAAAAAGCCTTTGGTGAAGCAGCAACACTGGGCTTAGGAGTTAGTGGGCGCCAAGAAGCAGAGGGGACAACCCCATGCATGACCACTGCTCACCCCAGGGGCAGGAAGGCAGGGAAGAAGCCCACTCTCACCTGAGGAGGGGAGAGCACCATGGTACAGCGCTGCACCAGACAGGGGTGGGAGAGGTGCTGGGGAACTGCACAGAGGGGACCATGGCACCAGCACTGTGCACAGGCCTCAGCCATCACAAGTCCTTGAAACTCCTGGGTCCCAGGACATGGACTAAGGGCAGACTTCTGCTCGTGAGATCTGCCCTTTAGGTTTATACTGCAGGCACTTTAGGGTATGCTACTTACTCTGTACCGAGCAACTATAATTTAGAGATGAAGTGTGGTTTTGGTGTCTGGTTTTGCTTTTTTTTATGCAAGAAAGTTATACTCCCCTAGGTTTTTTAACAATACATTGATTAAAACCAAATGAGTAACTTTTAGTGAACATTTATGTATGTTGACTTAATTTTAATAACTCCTCATGGATCTTGATTTCCTCTAATGGATTAATGATCCAAAGGCACTGAATACTTTTCTTTGCTATCACCCATTATGGTTTCAAAATCAATTTTCACTACGTTAGAGTTCTGTACAAGAGGCACATTAGTTTCCATTTTGCTAGGTGACTTTATTTGGATTGAGTCCGCTCCTGATGGATGATGTTACAACTACTCCAAGGCAATGGTCAAGTTAAAAATTCCTTTAGATTGAAAAAATTTTAAAGTTTACTTCCTACAGAATATTCATGCCAATAAAACTCAAACACCATGAACATTCATTCAAAATATCAATGAAAACTGATAAGCAGCCACTCCTGACTAAATTTACTCACAAAAAATTATTTGCATTAACTTTTCTAGTTTTTCATTTCAGCAAACTGATGGCATCAGGACCAGGCACATGAGAAAGACAAAACAAGGTACAGTGCATCAGCTACCTCAGAGTGCAGGAAGGAGAAACATCAAAGACCACAGCAACAGGCTTAAGAGAGCATATAAAGTGACTGGTCACAAACTACTGCAGAAGAGAATTTGCAGTCTGCCAGGACACACCACGTGTGTTCAAGTGAGAAAACGTCCTGCACTACTTACACATCTGTACATGTTTCTTGCAATGCCATCTTCCTGCACTAACTGAGAACAAGGCTCATTTTGCCTTAGACTTGAGGCTCGTTCTGGCAAATCTACTCTAGATCAGTCAATTGCTATTACACTCATGCAAGTTTGCATCATAGTAATAGATCTGTAACTAGGACATTATGATTGCCTAGGTAAACAAGGCAGAAAAAGGTTTCAAACTTCAAGGCCTTTCATCTAATTAAATCCAGTAATTCTCAACTGCAAATAGCCATAACAAAATGAACAAACACCACTCCAGCTCTCAGCACATTTAGAATGGACAATATCAACTGGTTCAGGTTTAAAATTTGACCTACCTTAAAAAAGTAAAAATCTGGTGGGGCATGTCCTCTAAATTCTAAATATCTAGTTAAAAAAACAAACAAATCCATTTCTCATTGCCAAGCAATAAAGAAATATAAGATTGATTTCTGATCTTCTGTAGACAGGCCACCACTTTGCAATGTATGTATACATGTCATAAATAAAGCACATTAACACCAAACGCTACAGCTTTGGAAAAGGATATGAAGTTTGTGATCTGCAAATGTGAGAGCGCTAATTGAGGAAAAGTCCTCCTAAGCAATAATAAGATAACTAACTATTCAAAAGTAACTGCAAATGATTTGATCTAAGTTTGGTAAATTTAGATAATATTGATAATGCTAACAAATCAGAATGATCATAAGCTGACTTCCTTGTCTAAGAAAAGAATGACAAAATCAATTCAGCATATTCTACAAACGTGACAGTACATCTATAACAATTTAAGATTTAGAAGATAAGAAGCTACTAATTGTGACATGGTAAGATGTTGCAGAGGGCATAATTAATTATGACAAGATTCCTAATATTGTACTGTAATTTCATCTAAAGCAAGATGTCATTTGAGGAGGAAAATATGTTCGCTTGTGCTGTGCTTCCACACCCCCTCTCCACATGTAAACACAAAACAAGGACTACAATAGTTTATCAGATTATAAACAATGAGTAATAGTGAGCATTAAAGATTCTTATGAGAAGTTAAAATAAACTTTTGCTGTGCAGAACACACTTTTCAACACAGATAAGAGCTGCTCACAATATTATGCCATGTATGACAAGGCAAACAGACATCAGAACTGGATGAAAACATTTATCTTCTAACACTGTAGCCAAAACCAAATAGATTTGGCTAATAAGTTACAATATAAGCTATTATTGAACAAGGAAGTAATCTGAATTTCTACTCTTACAAGAAAATTGAACTAGGGTGACATTTTATTACAAGAATATAGTCTTGGACACCAAGAAACGTTTATAACACAACTCTTTCATTTTGGCAAATCTCACCTTAATTTCTCAGATATGACTGATGTAAAATACATTAGACACTCATTCCTTCATGTGATTGCCAGTGATGACGTTAACCTCTTTAATGACATTCCTTTGCATATCACACTTCTGAAGCTCTTTAAGTATACAGAGCAGCATAAATCAAATAGTTTTTCTCATGAACAGGACTATATGTGGAAGGCTTATATTCAGAATAAACAAACCATTAAAGATGTAACAAAAATTGCAGTTCAGCTTTTCATTAAGGTTGTCTTTACTCATGCCTGGCTAATGCAACTTATCCCTTAAGAACCATGCATGCTACCACTAACCTTTATAGCCCATATGGACTGCTCCAAAGGATGAAAAAGTTTGAAACAAAACCCATCCTTTTTAGAAGGCCTCTCGATGAGTTCACAAGCGTTCAGGAGCACTGTTCCTACCCACTGGCCATTTTTGGGGGTCTTGTAAATAAGCAACACTCCTGGTTTCAGGACACACCACAGTTTGGTCCAGCTTTTCAAGGTACCACGAATCTAGAAGATAAATAGTTAGTTATATCTCAGTGAAGTCAGTATCAAAATCATCCCCCTTAACAAAAATAAAATTGAAATTATTTATTAGCTTTTATTTCAAAGCAAAATTTATCATGTCTATCAAAAGTTTATCCAGGTTTATCCAAGAATACAAAGGTACAATTTCAATGCTCACTTTTCTATTGTCTCTTGATGAATACTTAATTCAAAAAATGGGTATAACACACATTCAGAGATGGGAAGTATGACGGTTCACCTGAAACCTGAATGTTCCTATCTGAAACATTTTTTATCACTAGCATGAAGACAGGATAATCTTTGGAGACAGAGCTCCTGTGAACACAAGCAGACATCTGATAAGAAAAAGAAGATACTTAAAACTACCTCATATGTATTTGAATTTCTCAGATAAAACCCTTTAGAACAGTTGTTAGCTTCAAAATGTATGTGAAATAAAAGAACCTTTCCATACTCTGAATTTTTATACCTCATTAGACTGCTTGCATCAATTCTGTCAATTCTGGATTTTCGTCACTTGTGTGTCTGTAGGAATGACAACTCTGAGCAATATTTTATCCTGTTTACATTGATTTTTGCAAAAACTGAAGAAACTTTTTCCTGGCAAGTTACTTTTCAGAGCAACAATAAAACAAGGTAAAAGTTCTTTTTTCTTCCACTATTAGTACAGTACTACTGTACTATTTCTATCCAAAGGTTATATTTACAAATGTAAGGAATATGTACAAATATATAAACTGCACTACTATTGATAACATTGACTGCTATCTTTGAGAAATTAATTTCTCACCTCTGGTACCAGTTAGCTCTTAAGAAAGGAAAAAGGAAAATCAGCAGAAATGCACAAAGTAACCTGTATTCAAATATCTGACTGAATCATATTCACTGTTGTTGCAGATGTAATAGAGATTCACTTTGAAGTGTAAAATGAGAAGGACAAAATAAGAATTGCAAAGTCAACTCATCCAAAGTTAATGGCTATACACACAAGATGCATGTGACTAGGGTGACCGCATTAAGTGGGAGCTAGGTTCCTCTATTACTCCCCTAGGATTTGAGCACAGAGACCTTGGGATGCAATTAGTGGCTGCTGTGCCTGTAGAAAAACATTAACAGCAAGTAAAAGATTGAGCCTTTTCTGTTCTGGTCAAAAAGCAGCAAGCAGCTGCTTCATCTTCAACTCAGGTTTCACACTTGGATTCTGACCTTCAACCAGTCAGCCATAACAATAACTGATGGGTCCGTGATCGTGCTAAGTAATTCTTTTGTGGCTCTCTTCTTTTCTTCTCTGTAATTCTTCTTTTGAACCTGTAAATAAAAATAATTACAGCCATAAGCCAGTTATTAGCATAAAAAGGCATCGATCAATACAAGGTGAGCAAAAACCAGCTAAATTTGATGTGCGATACAGATACTGAGAAGTAGCTTTAAACCACAGCATTTGACTTCAAGGTACGAGTAACTATTTCATGCTGTTTCAAGAGCAGCTATGATGCAGCCAATTTCAGATTCTTCTGCAATTTGCTTTTAAAACTGAGGACTTTGAAACTCCTGTTAGAATCACAGAGGAATAAAACCAACCAAACCAACCTCCCTCCCCTTTTCCTTTCCTGGTGCAAAGTACAAAACGAGGGTTGGGTTAGATTCAGATTTACAGGTACAGTATCTGATTAGTAGTCTTTACCCATTAAATATGTTCCCTCCCCAGTAGAAATCTGCAGCAATGTGTCTCCCTCTTTTAAAGCCAAATGATTTTATGTTTCTCCTGACATGGTGTCTGACAAACAGTGGAGTATGGTCTTGTTACAATACAGGGGGAAGAAGGTAGTAGAAAAACTACAAATACTGCATTCAAACTGTAATTTTGATAATTCCATTTGTCATTTCATTACATGCAGATATTCTGAGGTCCCTGCCACTTGAATTATACTATAATCTTCAGAGCTATCTACAATCTTGTGCCATGCTAAAGACTACATTATAGAAAGCCCATTATTCAAGGAACAGTACAGTAAAATTTGAAGAGACTCAACAGCATGACTTCTCACAATAATTAATACTCCACAGGTCTCATGATTATTTGGCATTCTTGTCTTCTCATTAGGGAATAAGGTAAAACTATGTGAATGCATTTGTAAGTCATGAGGAGTTACTACAAAATTAATTCACCTTGAGAGATTCTTTTTTTGTAAGTTTGCTTGAAGATGAAGAGATGTCCTTCTCAGAGCCATTGAAAAGCTTGGATTCAGACTGAAATACACAAAATGCATAATAAATAAATGACAGTGATAGATGCAAGGATATATTACTGATACAGGCAATTTAGAAAGTGTTTGAAGTGCAGTTACGTCGGTAAGCTTCCCATTCCCACTCACTTCTGTACTGTTTCCCCCACTTGAAAAAAAAACCCAACAAACCACAGCTTGTAACATGAGCTGTTCATCACCTATTTATGGAGTCTACATAAGAGTTTTATGGGAAAGATGTCCGCGATTCCTCCAAAAGCAGCTGAACTGCATACAGTAAATATTTAGCTCATGTCGCCTGTTACTTGATAGAGCAGGCTTGAATAGTTAGGAATTACTTTAGCATAGAGAGAACATTTTAGGAAAATCCTGGTGTTTAAACAGAGGAGTCTTTTCCATGATATACAAATCCCAATGTCTTCATCCATTACTTGACAGCTCCTCTGAATGAACTGCTATAGAGGCACTTACCCTGTGACTCATGAAGGAAAACACAGACTCTTCAATCTAGGATTCAGTGCTTTATAAATCACCAGAGTAGAACTGCCCACTAATGGCACTCGTTCTCCTTGCTCCCTAATCCCAGACTCTGATTACTTTGCAAGTCATCTTCAAGAAGCTCCAGTGGCGATAGACAGGGGAATGAGGTTTGTTTATGACACCCAAGTCCTTGTTCAGGCAGGACAATAAGCTGCCTCAGCACCACATGATTTCTCTCCCCTACCTCTCCTCACTTCTTTTAAGGTTCAAAGTTTACTCCTTGGCATTTGTTGCCTACTAGTTGAAAGGGGACTCAAGTCAAATACTCACTGTGGGATACAACACTCACTGAAAAAAGGAAAAAAAAAAAAAGGAAAAAGTGGAGTCTATCACAGAGTTCTCACATCATTCCTATTGGAGGTCAGAGAACACTGAGTGGGTATACACCATATACAAACTTATATAAATTACAAAGAGTTCTGTTTCTTTGTGCACTGAAACATAAGCCTGGTGGATCAGAAGTTTCTGCCTTGTCAAAAAACTAAATAAATAGAAAAGTCAATGTAACACTCTACACTGTGCATTCAATTCGCAGGCAGTTTACGAGAACTGCTTCTCAAGCTGTTCAACATTTCAAATCTCAGACTACAGTGCTAAGCCTATTCACAGAATTTGTATTTTGGAGTATTATAAAATGACAGTCAAAAATATGGAAGCTTTGAGGAAATCTTATGGCAATAATAAAACCAGTGCACTTGAGCACCCTCAAGTCACAAGCTGCTCAAACAAAAATTAAAGATTTACAAGCAGAACAAAGCTATTTAATTTTATTCCACTTTGACACCTTTAATTCTAAGAACTAAAACTTTACAGGAGTCTACTTAGCTACTGTAAAAGATGAGTGCAGTAACTGGGAAAAAGTAATTTTAGTTCAACACTATTTCAATGATAAGTAATTCTTTAATTTCCACATATACCTTGGAAAAATGAAGGAAACTTCTTCATTTTGTAATAAAGGTATGTTCTTGACACTCAAAACTTAGCTTTAAGATGAGCGCAAACCTTGAAATTAAATTCCTCTCTCTAGATGCTAAAGGAAATACAGTACTTTAAATGTAATAACAGAAGAGGGGAAAAATGCTTATCACTGTCACATAAGAAGAGGTAATGAACTCATTATGCAAGCTATAATGAAGCAACTTAAGCAAAACATTCATAAATATTCTAGTTGCTCACTAACAGAATGCTAAGGCAATCTAAGGTCATGCATATAAAAAGCCCCAAACCAGTAAGTATCAGAAGCTACAAAAACTCATTTTCTCATTGTCTCAGTTTTAAAGCTCACTAATATGAGTAGAGTTCTACATTTACCTGTCCAATGGATTATGAGACAGGTTGGTGATCTGTGTATTATTAAAGTAGTAACTTCCTCAGTGTTACATCTACACAAAGTGGACAGGATAAAAAATTTAGAAGACATTTAAGGAGAACCTGCTGCAGCTCCCAGTGAGGTACATTCAGTACCAGATTCCAGGCAAGTCTCATCAGTACTTTTCCATTCTCACTTTTAGAAAGAGGGGCTGCTACTTCACCTCCACAAGTATAATCAAGCCTCACATACAGCAGTTTCAAAAAGACAGATGAAGAAAAACATGTATTAGCAGAAGTAGGAATACTGGTCTCATCTTTGATAGGAGAGAGACACAAACAAAAGTAACAGCAAAGAACACAAACACTTAAGATCCTGGAAAGACAAGAACCAAGAAAAATAAATGTAAGAAAGAGAAAAAAGGAATTGGATAATCAAAGAGAAATTATTAAGAGAGTCTGGAATAAATCCAAGTCAGAAGAGACCATATTAATTTGATTTTCAAGTAAAAAATTATTTAGAGGCTTCCAGACCAAAATAAATATTTTGATCAGAAGTAAGCTGAATGGTAAAGTATAATTCCTCAATATTCCTAACAAGTGAGGCTCTAGGATGCTGTAAAGCTAAAAGACACAAAGTTTTGTGATTCCAAGTCACACGTAAGCCACCAACAGCTTGAAATGCTTAGCTACACACCACAAAATGTACAGCAAGCTGCAGGAACTAACCTGCTCACCCCAGTGCAATTCCAATGACACTGTTTCGGCCAGGAAATGCTACTATAATCTTTAACTCTCTTTGTTTTTCTTCAATATCTTTGTAATGCTTCCCTTTAAGGCTCTGACGCAGCAAGTATCACAGAAAAATTTGTGTCAAGACCTCGAGTGCAATCTTTGTGTCTCCACGGGGTGTGGTTGCCGTGGACCATCCCCAACAGCACAGAGCCCACCTCACAGCAGAGCTATGGGAAGAGCTGTGTGCAAGAGTGGCAAAACGCAGGCATTTCCCCCATTTCCCCTGGGAGCTACCTGTGTTCAATCTCAGGTCCTCACCTGCTAGGGCAGCTCACACCTGCTGTGCCCTGACAATCTAAGTGTCTGTAACCACATTTCCCACTATAAAGACTGGACATCCTGGCAGAAAACAAAAAACCACAGAACAGAAACACAGCTGCATAAGTTAAAGCTTTTAAACTCTATGGCAAGGCAACGTCCCACCCTAAGATGACAGCAAGAAGACTCCATGTTTCACTTTCACTACTTTGAACTCTGAACCATAGATTTTCATGTGACATCATCCTGGGAACTGCATTAAGAAATTCCCTTTAATCTTTATCTTTTGCTGATTCTGAAGGGTCATCTTCAAGATTATCTACAATGAAAGTTAAATACATTTGCCTTGAATTAAAAATGCATAACTCCTTTACACACCACCATTTTAAACCAGATTAGGAGGTTGCTTTTCTTACCTTGCTTTTTGACATAGAATATGCTGCATCCTCTTTACTCTGTGACGCATCATCCTTGCCTTTGTCAAAACCTTAAAGAAAAGACATCATTGTTGCAAATGATTTGAAGACATTAACAATTTGTATGAGCTAACCTTTGAAATAATTTTGCAAATTATGTTTAGCACAAAAAAGTGCAAGTAGATATTTTCAAATATATACACACCAGTCCATCTCATCAGCTGAAAATGAACCAGCTACTACAATATAAACTACTTTAATACCCATTAAAAGAACAGTCCACTGTATTTGAATAATGCTGCACCCAATCCAATAACCTGATGAATTGTAAATATAATGTGCCAACTTTTGTCCTTTTATCTTCTCATTCTCTCCTACCTGCATGCATGCAGATACAGAACACTAAATAAAGCCTTTTTCGATTTGTTAATTTCTGTTGCTAGAAATAATTGTTACGTATCACCTACATGAAAGCATATCTAATTAAGATCACCAGTCAGGGTTTTTTGTTGAAAAATGGAAAAGGTTACATTAGCCTGGAATTTATACTTTCAACTTGACACTGAATAAGCCTAAGTACAAGGTTTTATATTAAAACAGTTGTAGAAACCCCACATTTATCTTCTGTAACTCACGGTACAAACCCCACACTTTCCTAGTACTCAAAAAGCAAAGTAAATCAGTGTAGGTGTGGCTATGGAAAAGAGGGTCACAACTGGCATGGGTGCTGCCACAGTCCACGGAACATACACTGAGAACGCAGCATTCTCTTGCAGAAGACCATCTACTCTGGTTACAAGACACAACATCTCAGTGATCCATTTTATTTGAAGAGGGTGGTGGTAGCCTAAAGCTTTTACAAACAGGAAGAAAACAAATTGCACAATGCATTTATGCGACTGAGTAAGCATGCCATATTTTGCACACTCTCTGGAGAGAAGGCAGATAACTGTGAGCTCATCCGTGGGTTTCAGGAACAGTGCAGGCAGCTGAGCCCGGCACAGGGGTGCCCTGGAGCTGTGGCCCACGAGGGGGCACTGCACCAGCAGGCAAACTGCATCCACAGACACCACAAGCGCTTCAGAGCATCCCTTTAACGTGGTCCCAACTTAGCCATGGAAATGGGTACTCAGAGCTCTGAAGTGAGATTTATGAGAAACTCCTTGATTTCACATTCTTCAGAGGAATGTATGTGTATGTGCAGGCAAACTATGAGCTTTGAAAGACTTTTATTAGCTCTCTGTAGCAGTGTCAAGTAGTTTGTTCACTGTAAGATTATTTTTGTTAATTAATATCTTCACCCTTTCACAACTTATAATACCTAGAAACCTTAAGATAGAACTGATTCATTTATCACAACTACATACATTATTACAATTATACACATCCTGGAAAATTTCACAGAGTTAAAGAGGCATTAGGTTGATCTTCAAGCTACATAAGAAATTCAAGATTCCTCTTGGTTTTGGTATGGTAATCAGTCTTTTTGGGTTTTGGTTTTTTTTTTTCATTATGTTTTTATGTTTATTACCTTTTGCATAAATTCTTAAGACCAGATTTTTTAAAATTATATGCTGCAGTACAATATTTCATTTTATGTTCACATAAAGCAAACCCTACAGACCTTAAAAAACCCCAAAATGAAACAACTCTTACACATCTTTACAGAAGCCCTCCTGTGTAGAGTTTATTAAACCTCTCATTTTGAAATTCTTCCAACACATCTGCAATAGGTTTGTTCAGCTAATGAAAACCTATAATGCATTACCTTTTGATCACAGGGAAGAAGCACCTAGACAGGCAGAAGATTTGTAGTAGTAGGTACTCGACAAAAAGGTATGTCACGATCTAGAGACCAGAAGCCACATTTCATATATAACACCAAATACAAAAGCACGTTTTTTACAGCAGAAGTTATCAGATGCTGAAACAAAATAAAGGTTGCTTCAAGCCTGAGAGGACAGACCTGCCTTAGTACACTGAGAAGTTACTAGATTTGATGCCAGTCATAGGCAGTCAAACACGCACCAGAACCATCGTAAAGAAGCTTTCTCCTCACCCCAAAACCCAAAAGGAATTCATCAATAGGAAACAGGTCACACTGAAAATGCAATACAGGCATTTTCTAGTTACTTTCCCATTCTTACTGATTTATTTAATGGCTCGCAAAAGAAGACTTAGTGATGGGAATCAGCGAGGAAGTGCTAAGTCAGGATTGTTCTTATAGAAGATAAGCTATAATTCACAGCATGCTTTCTAAAGCACAACAGCTTTAAAGACTTTATATATCCTTATCCAACAGACACACATTTTTATTTTCACAAACAAACTTTTCATCAGTATCACCAAACAGAAATGAAAACATAAAGAGCTATTCTGTCCCAGAGAATTGGACGTGAAGGCCAAAGTTCAGTTCTGTTTCCATGTATTTCACCTCCTTGCTTTCAGTGTCTCGAGCAGGAGGGCTGTGTGTGCCTGCTGATTCATAAACATGCCACCACACTCACTGTTCCCTTCCCCATCCACATGCACAGAAAAGGGCTGTCCGAGGAGTTCTTTAGCAAAGCCAAGTCAGGGTGCTGTACCTGCTGGTACCTTGCACTGCTCCATCTTGGTCTGTGAGGAAACCACACCATCCTACTTATAAAGTCCCTCCACACAGAAAGAATAAGCTCTCTCATAATACAGATGGCTTTTCTCCCATGTGTTAAAATGTACATTAAAAAAATTAATCCTAACTCGGGTGCCAATCCAAACACAGCCTCACCAATGTAAAGGCACATTTTCCAGGGAGCCTCTATTAAGATGGAGACATCTCAACACCAGAAAGCAGCCTTACTTATTCTAGCAAGAACAGTTTATACTAATACCTGCAGGGAAATCTGTACTGAAACATCACAAAAAGCTACACGTGGGCCAAAGCTGGGGATGATATACACTTTGCCATGGAAACACTTGGTCGAAGAAACAACAACAGAACAATTCTATTCAAAGAATCAACAATAACAAATATTGTTTTCACTCTTCCAGCTACCAGTTATGAAGAATAAATTTATCTATAGATTTCTGACAAGTAAAACAGCAAAGCCAAGATAGCTGCAGCTCTAAATGATGGTTTGTGTTATAGGGTTTTTTTGTGGGTTTTTTCACCCCAAAAGTACTGAAAACTGCATCCCAAAAAGACATTGCATCAGTGTCTGGAGCAGAGACTACCAGGGTATGAGAGGCTAGAGGCAGGGTCTAATTAAAAGAAAGTGTTTCAAGTCTTTCAGTGTTTATCAGCAGTGGTTTGGAGCTTAATATTTTAATTTACTTGCTCTTTCCCATCTTGTAGTTCAATCAAAAACTCTTTAGCAAAGCAACCTGAGCTCACACTTCACAATGCAAAAAATTCAGGTGTTGAAATTCTGTCATTTCCTCTCCATTAAATCCTTTGAATTTCTGTATGCTTTTCTAGCAATCTTCAGAGTGAAGAGCTCCAGGGCTGTACCCTCTAAAGCAGATCTGAACACCAGGGATTGTGTTCAAAGCAATACTACATCTTAACAGACTTTCTCCCAGTGTGACCTTCCTTATCTTAACAGCACAGGCCCCATGGGCTCTGAAAGCTGATCCCAATGCCAGAGCAGTCAGCTGCAGTTCATGGTATGACCTTAGAAGCCAAGGGAAACTCTCCATTAGGGTGTTCCGACTGTGAGCACTCAGCAAGCCCTTCGAAAACTTGCAGGCCAAAACCTACATAAAAACCCATGATGAGCTTTAGACAGATCCAATAGTCTGACAACTGCATGCAGCTGAAGAAACCAGAACCCTCTGCACTCAAGATGCCAATTAAACAAAAAAATGTATCAAACAGTGCTTCTTTAGAGACTGAGCCAGAATAAGTAGGCAATACCAAAAGAAAAAAAAAAACCCTTCAAAACACTCATTGACAAAAAATGAAGATATATACACTGTAAGACTGTTTACAGTGGAGTCTGTAGTAGGGTACATTTTCAAGCAAAACTATACAGTTAATAGATTCCAATTTTCAAGCATAACACAGGGATTATCCTTTAAAGCTGCACCCACAATCCGTTCCTTCAATCAATTCTGAGGGAAGGGAAAAGCCAAAACAAACCACATAGCAATTCCTACATCTCAAATACTAGTTTTGTACCTCTCAGCAATTGTGATTTGCAATTAGGATATATGAAAAAAATACACCAGAAAAAATCATTACTTTTTCATGTTAGATCTATTTTATCCATTAACTATGCACTGGCAAATCTTTTCCAACATAGAGAAGGACCATCAAGAAAGCAATGCAATGCATGGAAAGATCACAAACAGCAAACCAAGCAACAATATTACTGACTTCAAAATGAAAAGAACAGCCTGATTTGATTACTGGTGTGAAGAACAAATAATTTAGCTGAAAAACTATATGCTTCTGGAAAAACTATGAGCTACATTTAGTGGGATTAATACTGGTGCTATATAATAAACAGGTCAGGAAAAAAACCCTGAAAAATCTTTTTAAAGAATTGAACACAGAGAACAATAAGTCTTTTTAACTGACTGATTTTCAAAAGCTTACTGACAACCAGTTTTAAGAACATAGTCCCACAGTAACTAATTCAGAGTCCCCTATGGATTTTGAAACCTAAGTAGTCAGACAAGTAAGCAAAGTCCTTTTATCTTCTCACAATCTGTTTTCTTTGGTAAACACTATATAAAATAAACAATAATAACTAAAGAACGTCATCACTGTAACTACACATGAGCATCTTTCAGACAGGCAACTACTCTTTTTTTAAACTAATCTGAAAGACTATACCTTCCAGCATATTAAGAATGTTTAAATTATTCAGAGATACGTGAAAAATTCCAAAAGAGAAAACAGTGTTTAGTTATACATTTACACTTGAATTTTTTCATTAAAAAATGCAGAACAAAAGGAAAACAGTTAACTTATTCATTGCCTACTTATGGACAGCCATCAGCTTTAATTGCAGAATTCTATACAGGAAGAAAGATACAAAATGAAACCTTTTTTTATCCATTAATTACCACACTTCATGCATTTATTTTAAAGATAGGAAGGACTTGTCTAGTTACCAGCCCCATGCTTTCAAGCTTTGAGATCTTTATTTCCTGAGCAGCTTGAATAAAACAGTGTTAGATTCCTGGTAGAAGGCTAATAGTTTCCTGAAGTAGAGTAAAAGGAAACATTATAGGGTAAAACATGAAATTTTATAAAATGTTGTGTCTCAAACAACTTCTCCCACCTGCCTGAGGTTGAACATGCTGCTCCAGTGATTCTGCAAGCCAGGACTGGCGACTGATACAGAGTGACCCCTAATTGCCAGTCTGCAACCTCCCCTATGTTCTGCACCCAACTCTTCTCCATGTCTTCAGAGCCAGGCCTTACAAACTCAGTGAGCCCTACTGCAGAAGCTGTGCGATAGAAAGCGAAAACTATTTTAGTCCCCCCTCCCCTTCCACCCGCGGGACTGTGGAACACAGTGTGCGTGTGCGCATGCACAAGATAAATCACACAAACAGAGTAATTCTGGTAAGAATGCACAATTTCTACAATGTCCTCTTTCAGGAAGAGGTGACCTTGTAACATTTTCAAGCACTGAAGCTTCCTGAAATAAACTGATGAAAATTAGTTAGCTATATCACAGCAACACATTATGGACAATGAAACTACAAATTAATTTCAATATTCCAGTACCAATTTTCAGGAAACAAAAAATCTAAGCAAAAGGAGATTCAAGCTCTTTCAGGGGTTATAAGTCTCAAAAATCTTGTACTACAGAGTTTAGCAAGGCTATGTTTTTAGCCCTCATTTTCTACCTTATCATTTTACATCAAACCACTGATGACAAGCATGCAGATTCTCCAGCAATTAGAGCTAAATAAAAACCTTCTGCCATACTTTACTGTTTTAAAACAAATCCATTGTGTGTGGGAGTAGGGTGAGGTTGGGTGGGTAGTGGAAAGTATAAGGGAGGAAAGCATTTAGAAACCACATCACAGAACATCAAACCAAAACAAACATTCCAGTCAATCTCAAATACATCAATGTATTTTAAAGTGAGATTTGCAGCAGTGTAAAAGCCAACTTACTCATTTGCCTGTCTGCAAATCTTACCACTATGAAGAGCTGTTACCTAAATGCATACAAGTAATATTCTTTCTGATTTCTACCAACATTTTAGTACATTACTTTCATTCAAGCTTAAAAATTTGAGGTGGAAATGATATTCTCTTCTGTACATTTTAAGAAATGCAAGACCAAAACAAACCTGGTAAAGCAGGAGAAAGCTCGTTATATCCTCCAAAAGAAGCATTCCGGACAAGCTTTCGGCCATCAGCTCTTGGAGAAAACACAGATGAAATCCCAGCACATGAAGAAAACCTACGTCGCACTGGACCCTCTTCCTTCATGAGTTAAGGTGTTTGTGTAAGGATTATGTTCTCTGTGAAAGCTGGTTAGCATTAGCTGCTTGGAACAAAAGCGTTGCAGTAACAGCCTTTTACCTCACATTCTGATGAGTAAGATACAAAAGGGGAAAAAAAAAAGAAACGAAGGGCACACATGAAAAATGCAGTGAAGAGACAGAGGCTGCCAAATCAGCAGCAAGCCAAGCAATACTACACTCCTCTCATCAAAGCCATTAGGATGCTTAAAGTGGAACGGCTTTGCTTCAGCTCCTCTTTTCCAGAAATACACTGTACTGCATTTTTTACATCTCAGTTTTGGTCCTACTCATTTCTACGCAAACAAAAATGGCATTTATTTAGGTTTTAAGAATGCCTTAAATCGAGTTCCTGTTAGTCTTTCAAGTCCCAAATTTCTATGTCAGAAAGCACAACTCATGAGCTATGTGGCTTCCCTGTCTTGATACCATGGTATGCTACGGAAATCGGAAAAGAAACTCAATGGTTTGCATGATGCAGTCATGCTGAACCTTCCTATTCAGGCACTCACCTAACTAGTTTTTATCAACTGATTACCATAGCCTAAACATCTTAATTTCCCATTTTAGAGGTGAGGTGATTGCTCTTCTCTAAAACTCTCCTGTACTTATAAATCTACAAACCAGCCTAACTCCTGAAGAGCTGTTCTAAATCATCTCCACAAAAAAACCTTTTTATTATTAATGGCCCAAATATTTCATGCAATGAATAACACTTAAACGGACCAACTTAAAATCTAAATATAAAAATTGTGCTTCAAGACTAGAAATGTCCTGATCCAAACTCTTCTTGCTGGCAGCTACCAGAATAAAGTCAGATAAGCCCTCCCTAACCTGTGTCATCCATTGCTCATTAGATCAGCTGCTTCTGTGCCCTTATGATTAGCTTGCATGTACACTCTCTTCCATATGTGAAATTTCCTTCCCATTTGGTGTTTCTCTGCTGATCCCATTTCCCCAACCACACCTTATTTCTGACAAAATCAGTTTTGAAACCTTTTCCGTTTGCTGGAAAGCAGAAAAATAAGACACTAACAATTGGCTTGAAAGTAAGAACTTGCCTTCTCCCGTGCTCCATACTAGAGATCTCCTTTTCTTACAAAGTGAAACACAGCTCACAAATTAAATCAACGGTAGCCTGAACGTCATTAATTCTCAAATAATACTGTTTACTCCATCTGCTTATGCAAAGAAGTGTCCTTAGTATCTGTGTTCAGTAATTTCAGTCCACGTTGGCTCAAAGATAATATAGTAGACTGAAGTATAACTCCTATGAAAGGTACTAATTGTGAAAAGTGTACGTGTATTAGTACCTAGAAATACATACACTGAGACACATACAGAAAACACTGAAAATAATTCTTGTAATATGAAACAAGAGTAGCTTCCAGGATCTTACAATCACTAGACTTTCTTCATGCCTCGTAACAGACTAATGTCCCAATCTATGACAAAGAGAAAAGATGTACCAGAAAAAAAACAAATATGAGGCATCAACTAGGCATCAAAAGAAACCATTATATGTGATACGAAAAACACTATTCACTTGAGCACAGGGAGTGGGGGAAAACTGGATGAGCACGTAATGTATTCAGGCCTGTCTTCATTTAGCCATTATTGTGTCTCACGCTTCTCCCAGCTGAAGTAGTCCTTGTCCAGATGTCCCAGACGAAATAGGAAAAGTAGTTGAAAAACTAAAGGAGTGGAATTGTGGGGCAAGGAGGAAGAAATGCAGGAGGGATAGCTTTTGTCTTTTAAAAAATAAACACAGCTCCACACCACTTTTCCAAATGTATCTTTCTAACTACAAAACAGAGCAACTACCTTGGTCCAAATCTATTCAGACTACGCATTTTCTTTTTTTTTTTCCTAATTAAGATCAAGGGAAAGCTGCAGTAGAACTCCCTTTACACACAGAAGGAACTGTATCCTCTCATTACAGACCTATCTTGGCCAGTTAATGGGGCTGTTATCTCCTCTTTCAGACCCAGGGCTATGACCCTGCCCGGAAAGCTCTGCTGACACTGGTATCAGGATGTTTCCATGTCTTGTACTGGAACAGCTGGGTCACACCGACTAACGGGAGGGGAGATTCCACCATCAGCCACCTGCACACCACTTGGTCTGCATGTGCCTCTAGCTGCTGGGCCAGTTCTGGAACCCTACTGACCATGACTCTGGTAGGCTGGAAGAACCAGCCAACCTGGTTCTTCCACAACTTAAGTCTTCTCTTATATGCACATTACTAAAAAGTGGATAGACTTCGAGGGGTTTGAGAAAATAACATAATCCTGAAGGCCTTCCTCTCTGTGCCCTTTCAGTTCCCTTGACACTGTTCATGTAACCAAACTGTAAACAGGAACAGATTAAAATACCTCTTTCTCCTTCCTATGCCCTTTTCTCCATATAGAAGTGAAACTGAAATCTATGTAGATAAAATTAAGAATTTTAATATGGGTAATGTTACATTTCCTCCCTGTGAAGCTCTCTCCAATCCAAGAAGCTGTTATCCAGGTATTCCGAGAACCTTCCACTTTAACTAAACAGCAACACAGAGGAGGCAGGCTCTGTGCCTTTTGCCAAAGTATGACTCTGTCTCACCACCACAACAGAGTGAGAAAAGCAAAAATCTAATTTAAGCTTCCTCCTTCATCTTCCTTCTCACCCCCTCCAGTCATCTTCATGTTTCACTTAAATCTGCAGCAGTAAACCCGTTAATTACAGTCAAACGTCAAACTATGTAAAAATTCACTGGTTCTCCAACTTTTCAACAGCTTGCCATTTATTATGCCTGCTAATACCTGTATACACATGCTCAATTGCTTCAACTACCTCAAAGGTACATTCCTGCAGAGACACCTGACACAACTGAAAGGCTGTCAGAGCAAAAGGAATCTAACTTTTAATAAAAATCAGGATTCTTCTACATGGTGTAATTCTAAGCTCAATTTTATTTTAACTCTTGAGCATCCGCCTGTGATATTAGAGGGGTTTCTGCTCACCACTCAGCACTCAAAACTCTTAGAAACCCTTTTAATTCCTTGCAATAAACTGAATTCCTGAACGGAAGAAGAGTACTTTTAAATAATTGAAAGTGCTTTGACTTGCATGTTCTGTACATCGTATTAGGAAGGTGCACTGGTTTAGCCATCACATATAAGACGAAAAACCCCATAAATCCTTTTTCTACATCTCCCATCTGAAAATAAATTCAGAAAGAACAGACCAATCTACTCACAAAATCAGACTTAATATCATTCCTTCAGTGATCTTAGACTAATGTTCCAGGAAGGTGCCTATCCTTTTGATATCAGTTCCCAGTGCCTTAATAATGGGTATACTTAGAAAATGTGCTGAAATACACAGCTTGGGAGTTTACACAGTTTCAGAATATTCACAAACACAATTATAGCCAAGTCCAACTGCAGAAGTCAGACACAGCTGAAAAGCCTGCATAAACAGGAAAGGACCTGCACTCTAGCCTAAATTCATCAGGTGCGTGCCACAGTGCATCTGTACATGAAAATATAACTTTTCTCATAACAAAAGTTTACCTCATGGATGCACGTACTAGACTAAGTATGACACAAAGGCAGAAAAAGTGTCCTCTTTTTCTCTGTTTTATAACACCTAAATCAGTAGGAAGACAAAAAAACCCAGATGACTGAAATATTTAGTTCATGTATCTCAGCCTGAGGGGTGGGGAGAGCACGAGGGGAAGAAACCATTCTCAGTCAGTCTGTTGAACATCTCTTCAGAGGAGGAAAACTTATCTGTTGTATAAATTTTTCTAAAAGGCAGAATGCATTTCTCATATCAGCTATTCATTCAGGGCTTTTTCAGTAGTAAATGCTGGCTGAAAACATGATCTTGTGCTTAAGACATTCTTCCAGGATATTGCTTGGAGCAAAATGTAAATCTCAGTATACAAAACAAAGTCAAATAGAAGACATGCAATTCCAACAGTTCACGAACACTTCTAACAAAGCCTGGCTTTAGCTTTGAACCATTTCTCCAATTGAAAAATATACTTAACAGCTGAGAAAAACAAAGGCTTATCAGCAAAGACATCTCTGATTTGTATGAGTTCAAAGCACGAAAACTGAACTGAAATCAAATCTAATTGAACTTTCCAACTGAGGAATTTAAAATAACATCCTTTTTATATAGATTTTAGAAGTTTAAAATAACAAACACATTATACAAACTGATACTGATGCAGTAATAAAACTAAAGAGTATACCTAGTGATGCAAATTAAAAAAATCCTTTTCCCCTTAGAGGTGAAAAAGGAAAAGCCAACATCTACTTCAAACCAAACTCTGTGAAAGCTAAAGGGAAAAGAAGGAGGAAGGAAAACTGTTGGTGTAGTAGAAGGCAGAAGCTTTTTAGACTTGCATTTCAATTCTGACAGTAATTTGCCCTGACATTTCGACAATGCTAGCTTTTCCAGTAGAATTCTCCCTCCAGTCCAAGAAAAGAAAAGATCATAAATAATTCTCTACAGGCAGCATAAGCACACTCTTTGCAGTATGCAGAAAACAGGAAAAGGAAAACAGCTATCATACCTATAAAAGTTTTATCCAACACTTGATTTTTCTAAGTGGACTTAAAGTGTTTTTTTCCTATTTAACAAAAAGGGTATTAAAGATATACTTGCCTTCAGCACCGAAATTCGATTCAGAAAAAAGATATCTAACTCATGAGGCTACAAGTTGGGAGAGCAAGTTTCTTTCACCAAATATTCTTCTGTTCTCTGGTATTTCCAAGTCCACTGTAGTTTAGCCGACGAGTAATTCCAGAGGCAAGCCTGAGAGTGGTTTTGAATGAACACCAAGGCTCCCCATGCACTGTTGGCAACTGTCCTTGGCTGCATCTCCTCACTTGCTAACAGCCTGCTCAGCTCCTCCCACACAGAGTAAACACTCTTGCTCACTGCTCAGATCCCAGTGTTTTGTCATCTCAACCCTTAAGACATTGTCAAAGTCACAGCTCAGGTTCAATAGGCCAGCTCTGCAGACAAAGTCATGGAGAAAGACAACTTGCTTGAGATGTTTCACACCAATCAGCCCTGCTGTGCCTTTGAAACCCAGTACCAGGCTTCCATAAAGCTATAACCCACACAGACGGGAGTACATACAATTTACTCGAGCCACAAATACTGGGTGGAGTAGCATTGCTGAAATGGTAAGTTTTAATAAACACACAATGACTCGCAGAGAGGAATGTGCCAGAGTATGCATTACGGTAAGAAAGCAGGAGGTCATGATAATATATTCAGGAGACTAACCATACACAGCAGAACTGAAACCATTTTACAAGAAATTCAGTCTGATAACACAGAATAAAATCAGATTATTTAAGACTCAAACTCCTTCCTCAATTACTGCGACCAGAACCCCATTCACATCCTATTTGAGACAAGCATCGCTAAAGCTATTCGAAGTAAGTTACATAATTTCGTGGAACTGGGACATCACCTCCATGAGGTATGCTCTGTCAAAACCCTACGAGTGACCACCCGTGTCACTGGGGTCAGGTCCCTTCAGAAGTACAACAGATATTAATCCAGAACTACCTAAAACCAGAGCATGTGGCTCCTATTCACTGCTGATTACCAGATACTTCCTCCTCATCAAAAGACAAGGCAAGACAAATTAAAACACCTCCCAGTAAAACACCAAGAAAGATAAAGAGTCTCCAAGCATGAGGGCTTGCAGGCTTTTAGAAAGAATTCCTATGTGGCAGGAAAAAGCAAGTGTTAACTTCTAAGACATTAAACCCACCTACTCTGGAGAGAAGGTGCCTTACTTCAGAAGTACTTACTGTTAATACAGAAGTATTAAAAAAACCCCCACCTTTTTGGGAGGGCCTCAAGAAGGCCTTTAACAGTTTCTTCTCTAGTGCTGAAACAATGAGACAGACTTATGGGAAGATGAAGTAAAGCAACAAAGCATGACATGCTTAGTGATAAATTGCTCTATGTCAAGACAATAAATTATTTAGCCATTCTTCAGCTTCTCTATTCAAAGAAAGATAAGAGTGAAGAGAAACAGGAAACTGCATGAAGTTACTTCCATGACTAAGTCTGTCTAGATGTACAGAGTGAACTCAAAGGAAACATGAAAAGAAAACCAAAAATCACTATCAAAGATTAAATATAACCCAACTTCCCAGTAAACAGCTTGATCTGGAAACAGATAGATTGGCACGATTTTGCCATCTGCAAGCCAAATACTATTATCAAAGGGAATTATCAACATATTGGAAGCACTAGTTGAAAAAAAGCAGGAACCAGCATTTAAGCAGTGATCAACCCACAGTGGAGTTAGAGCGTCCCTCCTGCTCAGTGTATCCACGTGCTTTAACTACATGCAGCAGGATTTCTCTCTCCAGCTCCAAGGCAGTTCCTCTCTGCTGTGCTGCCAGTGTCATGCATCCACACCTAAGAACAGGCTCTTGCGACCTCTTGATAGAAACATACCCAGAGCAGGTAGTTGCTAATACTTTGAAAAGGCTTCCAGTTCACTGACATGAGGTTGTATCTTTCCTTCCAGTGGTCCGTAGCAATCCGTCTTCCACTGACAGCTGGTTAAGAGGATATGGGTGCTACATGTCCAGGGCTTCTTGCACGCTGACCACCAGTGACCCAGGACAGGGATGATGGGTCAGGAGCTCCAGACATTTCTTACTGCACAGTGAAACAAAATGTGCAGCTGCTGTTGTTTTCTCGGGTGGATAGTCAGTAACATTTGTGTCTTGTATTTTCTTGGTCATCCCTTCAATGGCTAGTATGTGTTATTTAGTCCGTACTGCTTGAAAAAATCTGCTCTTCATTTTCCACCTTCTCTCACATACAAAAATAGTTAAATTTGTATTTTCTCCCAAAATGCAGCACCCTGCGGATTAAAATCCTAGCACTAGTACATCCTTCAAATGTTTACTCTGGAGCTGTTTAAAGTATAAGCTCAGCACAGCCAAAAATGCCCTCGCTATTCCCCTAAATCAGCTTTACCTCCTACTTCCAATTCATGGTGATCATCACCACTGGCTGACCTATAATTTTGTTTCTACTGTCAACCCACCTCCCCACACCTAAGCTACTTCCATTTCTCAGTCACGTAACTCAGACTATGTTTTTATCATACTGCAAACTGAATTAACAACTACTACTCCTCTACTGGAAAAGAGGGGCATTTTCTAATCTCAAGTCATGCTCCTTCTGGGCACACACTTCCTTACACACACACTGCTTACCCTTATTTGACAAACTGACTGGAAAAAAATTAAAAAAAAAAAAATCTATTCCAAAACCACCAAAACCCACGCCCAACAGCAAGAAGCTGTTAATTTAGCTGAAAGATTTACATCCTTCATCTTGCTTTTCCCAGACACCACTCACATTTTCACCCGATCTGCATCTTTCTTATCAACGTTTTGAATAAAGACAGGAAAAATACAGCCAAGTCTGACATTTTCAAACATCCTTTCAATAATACTATCTTAACTAGATTTATCACTTCACCACCAACCGAGCTTACTGCTATTTAAGCATCTATGTTGTCTTCATAAACAGTTTGAAATATGTCTTAGGAACATATTTATATGAATATCAACATATTCATATTAATATAAAAAAAAATTATGAGGACACCTGATATTTTAATAAATTTTAAGTGATCACTACTTCTATATTAATCCATATTATCAAAGAAATAAATCAGTATGTCTGAGTTAAAGAGACTTAAAAGAATCCAGTTTACCAGGGATAATTTGACATAAACAGATTACATCAGCAAGCAGAATTCTGCTTTACACCTTTTGAAAATGCAGTCTTGTACTTGATATTTTTCATGTTAATTTTTTAACTGCAATGAAATACTTTTTTCAATTATTCCTTCTGGTCACACGATAGGTTAAAAAAAGAAAAATTCCAAAACCAAACTTGATATGACTTTAGTTGTTTGCCCATTAATAGTTTATAACATTTTCTACCACAGAATGCAAACAGAAAATGAGCTAAATTGGCATTATACAATCTGTGTGTCAGCTGTTAGAACTGAAAGATGATTTAGCAGTACTAAAATCTACATGCAATACAGTTTAAAAAATATCACCTTGGTGAGTTGGCAAGGCCATGCTGCTCACTACGGCCTAAAAACAGACCATGCCACAAACATAAGCTAAGTTTTGCAGATAAAGCTAATTTCCTGAGTCAGAGTTCCCATCAAAAAGCTACTGAATTATTTAGGTTCAATTCCAAGTCTGACAATTCTAAATATTTAGCAAAAAACTTAAACATAATCATTTAGTATGTTCAAGACACGTTAATTGCAGCATTATGATCTGGACTAGGTTATTCTGACATTCTAGTTAACTACTTGTTGAGCAAGGTAGAAATAAATGAAATCCACAACAATTAAAAGTCCATCTCAGGCTCAATGTTATATCTGTATATTGCCGAGTTAGCTTTTCACCAGTAAAATCATGAACTGTCTATATAAACAGCCTAGGATCATACAAGAAAAATCCTCACCATCAGTTTTTTCTAATATATTTCCATCAAACAACCTTGCTGAAACTTTCTATGACAGCGAGTCTGATCTCCACACCTACACATGTCAACCTGTAGCCTCAAAGGTAAGCTACTTCAGCCTCAGAATAAAGGAACGGGTACCTTCAAGGTTCTTAAAAAATATTCCATAAAATAAGAAGCTGCAACTTTTTCCACAAAAAGATTATGCAGAACCGTGATAATGTAAATAAACTTTTGCTGAATAATCACTAGACAATGTTGCCAGATCAAACTGTACTCTACCTTTGTAAAACAAATATGCATTGGACTCCTAAAAGACCAGCCCCCCCATCTCCGGCTCAGACAACACCCCAAGTTCTATCTCACAAGGTGACAGGAAAGAGGAAGATGTGTTTTAAACTGAAAACCAAGTACAGGGAAATGGAAACTTTCTGAATTCCAGAGGTATGGTCACATAAATGAAAACACAGTATTTATAGACAGAAGCACCTAAAATGATAAAATACTTACCACTTACAACTTTACATTAACACATTACATCGTTCTCTTTGTTCCAAATGGGAAGTCAATGGACTAAACTGACATTAAATGTTTTACCTCCACTCCCTCATATTAAAACTCATTTAGTTTTAACCAACTTTGTAATATTTGTCATTAAGATCTTACTTAAAATACAAGCAGAAGACACAAATGAGGCTTGTTCCAGTAGATGTTCCATGAGATGGTAACTGAGCATGCCTCTCCCTGGACAGCTGCTGGCCAGCCAAAGAGTTCAGCACACATAGTGATATTTCTCTGCTAACACCAAAGTTAGTGCTGGATGCTCCAGAGACTGCCTCTTGACAGGTTTTGTTTCATTTTAAGTCACCTGGTTTTGAGCTACAAGCTCTATACAAAGCTGTCCCTGCAACACAGGTGCTTTTATTCAGGCAGTCGGAAACATAACCCAGGTAACAGCAACCAAATAGCATTCAACAACATCCAACTGTTCAGCAGCGAAAGCTAAGTACCCATGTCCCTGCTCTCCATTATGTACATGTAATCAGTTCTTTGTAGATGTATCATACATTTTTCTGTTTTGATACTCCTTTATCCTGTGCGTAGCATGATTTTTAATAGTATATTTATATTACCTATCTCATAAGGATAAATTCAGGTGCCAGTGACTAAAAGTATTTCCAGTTACTTCACAGTAAATGCCTTTAAATTCTGTATTTAAACATTTCTGATCTCATCATACTAGTTTATTGTACATACTTTTGTTAATTGGATTTCAGTTACAGTCAAACTCAAATTCTCCATCACTTTAAATTCTGTTCTACTTCATAGTTTTCAGGCTTCCACAGCATCTCTTTTACCCATATGTAATAAGCGCACGTTTTCTCTAGCACTGTAATTTTGCCACGAGAATAACTACAATAGAATATTCACCCAATTTTTAAATGTGGGTCATCCCCCTCCATAAAAATCAAAGATACACGCCCTAGCTGCAGATAGGCTACAAGTTAGTAATTGTGGATTGCTGAAGTCTAGCCTTTTACTTTTCCACTACTCAAATTGAATGCAAGCCAAATTTCTTGCTTCACGAAGCTACAGCTTCATTTCCAGTAGTGCTCCTGGAAGACTAAGACAGTGATGACCGATGCTAAAAAAGGCACAAATACATTTAACCAGCTTAAATTCACTTATATAAGCCCTGGAATAATCAGAGGGAAAACAAAAAATCAGGAGAGAAGACAATCTCTGTAAAGAGACTGACGTAAAGCAATTAAGTCTTAGGGCTTTTCAAGCCCTTTTTAGTGATTTTCCTATGAGTGAAAGCCTTGAAAAAAACACATCAGTTTGATTTTACAGATTAGTGGGAATAGTAACATTAAAAGGAAGAACTTATTAGAACATTCAGGTACACATATAACTACAACATTTGTCTAATAAGGGATACAATACAGTAAGTGGAGAGAAAACAAAGAAAATTCTTTAAACATAATAAAAACTATAAACAAGATATATATTTATATTATACAGAAAATATTTCCAGATTAACCATAATACAAGGCAGAGAACATCAAAAGCTGTTCCAGTGAGATAACAGCAACTATTAGAAAATACATCAGAGCTAGCTATGGATAATACTGAAAATACTACCATAGTAATTCTTAAAATACACTAAAAGACTACTTTGTTCAGCATGGTAACAACTAGTTTTGGTTTAGAAGTTTTTTCTTGTCTAAATAGTACTGAATGGGAAAACAGAAAAATTATTTGAAGTTACCTGCCTTTATTACTCTGACACACTAATATTATTACTTTGACAAAGCAAGCTATAGGTATTGGGGAGGTTCATACAAAAAAAAAGTAAAAAATAAAAAGCCATGCAGAACACTGCCCATGGGAAGAACTAAAGGAAGCATAGATGACTTACATGGCTGCAAAGAGTAAAGGGAGAGAGAATATTAATTTTAAAAGCCTGATGTTTTCACTGAGGATTTCACACACATAACAAACACGTCTAATGATATCCTAGGCAATAAGATGATGGAACCAGTACCAAACGCAAATAAGCACAAGGAGAGCTTGTTTTTTGCTTGGTTTTTTTGTTTCTTGAACAGACTATCAACATGCCAGGTCTACCAACAAGTTTCACTTTGCATACAGTAAATTCATATGGATTCATAGAGAGTTTGTTTTCAAAAGGTTTAGCAAGGCAGAGAGACCAAAAGTTGGCAAAAAGTAGTGTTGAGGCTTTTCTTTTTTTGTTCTTCTCCAAAGAGAAGGATCTTTCAGTAGAAGTAATTGTTAAAAGATCTTTACACATAGGTTGCATGCTTAGGTGGTACATCCTAACACCTCTGCGTAGACACAATTAAATACTGAGAAAAGAACATTACCATTGGTTACACACAAATAATCATTTGCCATCATGTGGACTGTTCTTCCATCCCACAAATCATAGCATGCTTTAACAAACTAATGCACCGCATAATATATTTTTTTCCTGTTTCAGATTGACACATAAGGATACAAATAATTACATACAACATTTCAATATGCTTTTTTCCTTACCTCTTTATTGTAAAAAGCAGCGTTTTTGAACCAATATTTGGAACAGATAACTAACGTCAGAATTTAAGTTCTTGAAAACCTCTGTAAAAACCAGCTTTGTCTTACCATGGCTATGGGAAGTTCCTGGGCTGAGACACGGCTGGAGTAACTCTTTGGTTGGAGTATAATAGGCTTCCTTCCCTTGTTGCTGGTTCATTTTTCCTGGAGTTATAATCTGTGGTTCATCACTGTTTGTTACCACTGCTGAAAATACAAAATTATGCTCAGTCAATGATGTTATGTGCTTGTGCATAGTTTTGTGTTAAGAACTTCACTGCTATTTACGAAACTGGTATTCAACTGCTGTCTTGTGAAACATTTCATTCTAGAAAATGAGGTTTTCAAACCCGAGATTTGCTTTGAAGAGGATGGCAGAAAGAAACCAATAAGACTGGTCTAAGACACAAGACAGAAGATGTAAACAAAAACTAGGAGGAGGTGAAAAGGCTGCTACTGAATACAGTTACAGCATTAAGCTGTTATTTAACTTCCGAAATACTTCTTTCTTTGCCGCTTTTGTGATAGCCACAACTCAGTCAACCCAGGAAACAGCTTTGCAGTGAAATCTTGGCAAACTAATCAAAACCTGTACGTCTCAAAACCCACACTCAGTTTCTGACTAATCTTCAAAGCACTCATACTTTCTTATGATTTTAGGTGGGAACAACCAAAATACGAGTTTTATGGGTTTTTTAAAAAATATTCCTGAGGAAAGCCTCATTCACTGAAATTATCAGTGGGAAAAAACATGTCCTATGAAGAAAGGTGAGAGAGTTGGGGTTGATCAGCCTGGAGAGGAGAAGGCTCTAGGGTGGCCTTAGTGCAGCCTTTCACTAGATACAGAAAGATAAAGACATTCTACCATAGTCTGTAGTAACAAGACAAGGGTTTAATGGTTTTAAACTCAAAGGCAGCAGGTTTAGATTAGATATTACTAGGAAATCCTTTGCTGTGAGGGTCATAGGGCACTGGAACAGGATGCTCAGAGAAGTGGTGGATGCTTCATCCCTGGAAGTGTTCATGGCCAAGTTGGATAGGCTCTGAGCAACCTGATCTAGTAGAATACGTTCCTCCTCACAGCAAGGGGGTGGATCTAGAAGATCATTTGGGTTCCATGCTATAATTCTAATTCTTCTTAGGTTTTCCATGACATTTCTGCCACTTGAAAGACAGATTTGATGTGCATATGCTCCATGTGTCTGAGAAGACAAACAGTGGCATTGCCAACCATTCCTTTCACTCAAAGGCCTCGAAGTGGTGATTCATTTTTATATTTTCACCCAGGCTTCAGGGCACCCATCCAAGAGAAAGACAACTTCTGTTCATACCTTCCTTCATCTGAGTGAGTTTAAACCCATACTGTATATCTCCTTGAAGACAAGCAGAGGGTTATTTTAGAGAAGAAACGTCCACTAGTAAATCCCAAAGCCTCCTTGTGACTCTCTAGAGGGCCCATTTCAATTAACAGAACTGCTAAAGAGTTGAGAATACATACTTTGTTCGTTTTCATCACACTGGCCATCAAATTACTCATATATAGTTTTTCAGTACAATTCATGCATCAGAAGAAATACAAACCAGGCTCTTTACAGCCAATTTATTTCAGGTAAGGCTATGAAAAAAAAATCCAAAGTGTCAGATTCCCACTTCTGTTTCTACAACAAGCATATGAAAGTGTCTACACCCTTGAAAATATTACAATGCCACCAGATATAGGAAAATGTTTATTATGATTCAACATTGGTTTTTTAATGTCTATAATAAGTCATATCAGCTAAAACCACAGCTTCTACACAGACTTCTCATAAAAAAGAAACAATTTGTGCCTGCACATTTCGATTCCCCACATACACACACCCTTAATCTCAGGCAAAATCATAGTGCCAATCATGCTATCATCCTAATGCCCACAAACCAATGGCACCAATAAGTCCTTGGCTGAATTCAAGCACATATATACATCTGAAGTTTCCTCTATCGCCTCATCAGATCCAGTCCTGGAGTATGATAGTATATAAACCTGTTCAGTTCTGAACATGTAAAATTATTGAAATTAAGTGAACCATATAACACTATAAACAGCTCAAAAATAAAAGCGTTTCTGAACGCTTCCATGTTCATGTTCATGAAATTTCCATGTTTTTACTATATATACTACAACAACAATTGAAGGTTTAATTTCAAACTGACAAAAATAGTTCTTTATCCTTCAGATAAATAATATAAAAGACGTATTTTTGTAGCCATGACTGGGAGAGGTGAAGAATAAACTTTTCCCACTAAAGAAAGATCAAAATTAAGGTAGGGAAACAGTCAGATGAGTGGTATGCCAGGTAAAATATTTTTCCAACTGCTAATTTTCATCATACTTCAATTTCTCAATTATGATACAGAAGAAAACCTAGTATCTAGGACAGCAGCCCATATGCAAAATATATGCTAACTATTATGAACGTAAGTGCAAACATACTGTAGGAGAGAGGAGTCACTTACTTGATGATCCATGAGAATCTCTGTTCTCACCATGTTGCTGTGTACACATACAATTGAAGAACGAAGAACAGCAAACATAAAAGTCCAGGCCAGGAAGAAGCAAGTGCACAAAAAGCAGCAGCAGCGGGAAAGAAGAAGGACAATGAAAACAGTGTTAGTTCGTAACTAAAATACAACATGCACCTCAATGCCAAAGGCAAGACCTCAAGAGACTTAGCAGTTCGGAAAAGTTGAAGCAACAAAACTGACAAATATGCTTATAGAAAAGCAATTATTAGAAGCCATCATTAGTAAACAGCAACTGCCTCAACCGCTTATTCTGAGTGAAACTTCACCACCAGCGATTTAGTGCTCATATGACTTGATACACAACATTTTTTAAGAAATTTTGAGCTGGAAAGTTTTCAAAAGACTGAAGCTCTGAAGAAAGCTGAAATAACACAAAATTTGTTTCCAAAACCACTCCACTTTCAGACAAGTGTTTTGGAAAGAAAAAAAAGCCTTTAAAGCCATCAGAAATGTGCAAGCACCCACTAGTGCTAGATCCAAGCCTAACTGCTTTTGCACACAAGCACAAACTTAAAAGTCACAGATTCAGCTTATCTACAAACACAGGTAAACATTTTAAATTGCTTAGAATGCAAGACAAGCAGTGCATTTTTAAAATTTAAGAAGACATTTTACATCAAAGTACTTCCAAAGAATCAAGTTGTATAAAAAATTATTTCTGTCCCACTGAATCCATCAAATATAGGCACTACAAGGGGGTAACTACATAGTAATAATAGCCTGTACTCCTTTCTGATATTTGATCTGTAATCTTTTTTAAATCATTGCTAGCCAAGACCAAAACCAAGGCTAAGGTCCCACTGCTGCTCAGCTGTGTACAGATGTAAGGCAAGTTCCACCTATGGCTTAAAGGATTTACCACATTTGAAATCTGTGAAAAATAGAAAAGGAGAAAACAAGTATACTGATCAGTGTGAACATTTCCTCTTTAGAAATAAAATAAGTCCAAACATGATGTATCTTTTATATCCCAAATAAAAAATGTGTGCTTCATAAACGAGAGAAATCCCTACCTTGCTTTAAAGAGGATCCAATCTCATCTCTGTTATCAGGACTAAACAGCAGGAAACATAAAGAAGAAAAAACGTAACCAAAATCTTTGCAAGCAGGAGTCTTGGCTTGCACCCCTAATCCCAAAACATAGTTTGGTGGTTTTTTTATTTTGTTTTTTAACCCTCACATCTGCCTAAGGGTGTTAAATTGACAGTGCAATGTGCAAACAAAGTATTGTAGTGTAAATACAGCAACTGCAGTACACATCATTAGAAAGGCGAGGGACCCCCTCTTTCATAATTCTGCACTTTCTGAAACAGGACTTGATTTAAAAAGAAAAGCTGAAATAAAACAGAAGCACACTTGGTAAATAGCCTTCGATTCCTGTCAGAGACTAAATTTAGGTCCAAGAGTCAAATGCTGCTAAGGGAACCCACGATCTTACTAGACAGATTTAGGTACCAGTACATGAAAAGTATTCAAGAATTCAATGGCTTTCAAGGCTGAGTGTTTCTTTTAATGTACATATAACATACCACAGACTAGAAAACAATTTATGTTCGGATTGGATCTGTACTACTTTATGCTGATTTTAGATTGAAGAGAATAATTACTGACAAGAGAGCAAGAAGGCTGCAGTAACTACAGAGATCCAGCAACTGACTGAGGGACTGGGAGCACCCTTATTCAGTGCTGGTCTGCTTTATTTCACACTGGGAGTTGGAAAGCAAGAGAACAGATCTGGAAAAATGAATTGTAAACAGACATACAGGATCAGAAGTATCGGAGACTGAGACAGCATGTTCACTCACACTGAGTACTTACGTGTTGAAGAAATAAGAGTGAAAAAGCACCACAGCAGATCCTGTCTCACTGCCTGCCTCTCAAGCAGCCCTGGCCAAGATATAACATGACACCACAGAGCAGGGCAACCCGTCACCAGAGACGATGATGCAGGGGCTTTTCATGTAAATATTTTAGCATTGCATGGTTAATCCTATGAACTGGTACAAACAGCTCCTATGCCAGAGGCTGAAACACAAGCCTGTCTAACTCTGTCCTTGATCTTCTCCAACAGACATTCTGTTTACACACCAAACTACCTCTGTTGCTCGTCAACCTCCTCTCTTCATTAGAGGTATTTGGGTCTAAAAATTAGAGGCATTTACCTAAAACCTGCAGAATATATATTTCTAAACATTGATGCAAGATGTTAAGGTACTGAAATGAGACTATTCGGGGAAAAAGATCTCTTCATTCTCCAATGGTCTACTGCACCTCTATCATCTGCAATTCATATAACTGCAGATTTGGGATCCAAACCACTAAGGGAACAAAACATGACAGTTTTACTACTTCAGTGTTTGCTCTGAAACGAATGTTCTCAGAACATTCCTGTCCATCACCTCCCACAACTCCTATTTTAAGTATACAAAATTTAGAGAAACATACACATAGTTCCAGAGACACAACCTACCCTTATTTTCACATTATATAATTGATGACTTTGATTACAGATTAGAGAACAAGTCCTTTGACCGCTTCTCAACACGTTTGATTTAGCTTCTACTGAGGCACAATTACTTTAAAATGTTGCTACCAAAATATACAGAACCTAGTTCTCCTCACAGTAAAGTTTTTGACTAAGACGTATGAATAAAACCAGCATGATAAAGCATCATATGAGACAGCAACCATAATTCTGGTTTTATACAAAGGCAGCTTATGTGCTTCAGAAAAGCACTATTTTTAGACATCCATTTCTCAGAAATAAAGCTAATAACAACTGCTACTAAACTTTAAATTATATCTGCCAAGTTGTCCTAAAAAAAAAAAAATCCTTTTCCTGTTGAATATTAGGGTAAAAGAAGCAGCATACATCATACTAGCGTGTCTGAGTCTCATGCTACAAAACAGAAGTTTTTTAAATACACTTACTAGTTTTACAGTCAAAACCTACAGCTACATCTTTAATAGATTTGAAATGCACATTTCAAAACCAAGTTAGAGTCTTCAGCCTGCTGAAGACAGACTTTTCCTGAAGGCAGTCTCTGATACGTGTAAATCGTTAAGATTATCCTAGTTACATTTAAATTCAGGACCACTAATCCAACCTGCAAATCTGATCAGTAAAGAGGACTTCTATACTTAAAGAAAAAAAATATACTTTTATGTCTGCTGATGCATTGAAATAGCAAAGACTGATTGTACAAGCTATATCACAGGCAATTTCTTCAATGTATGTTTTGGTAAAAATTAAAGGAGACTAAAACTGCAAAAAAAAAATATAAATTTTACCAAAACATTCCCATGCAATGTTGTGAGTTCTGGGCCAGTGAAGCTTGTTTAAATTAAATTATTATTTCATACAAAAATAGGCAAAAACTGTTCTTAAACAAGAATTCAAACCAAAGCTTCTGGTATTTTGCATTGTTTTAATGGTGTCAGACCACACAGATAGTTTGCTGAGCTGTCATAGCCTTTGTGTTCAGATATATATGCCGTATGTATCAACCTAAATGTTAGACAAGAAAACCATTTAATGCAAAACTTTTCTCCCTATGCTGATTCTGGAAAGAAAAGACCACAGTATTAAGTTCTGTGATCTCCTCCTCTGTTTTTCTTTTACAGACAAGCAAAAAAAGCAAATTAGAAAGCTGATGCCTCTAAAAAGGGCTTTTTCAGGTACCTCCTGGAAACATCCCAAAGGACTTAAAATGTTGGAAAAAAATGTTGATCAGTATTCGTCATGCATGTTGCACCTCATCTATTTCATGAATTTTCATCAGACAAAAGGAACTTAAAAAAAACTCAACCAAACAAACCTATTGCAGCTAAAAGTCTGGATATTGAAAAACTTTAAACACATTTTCAAAAAATTTAAAATTCTGGGAAGTATCAGGATTTGCACTGATTCAAGGTCTTAAAAATTACTGGGCCAATCTCTCTTAAAATATAAATGATGTTTTAATATTTTTTTTTCACTTTTTTTTACCACGATGTACACCAGACTAAATATATTAGACTACCAGATAAGCTTTCTAAAACACTTTTAACACCTGCAGTGCAACACACAAAACTTGACACGGTAAGTGCAATTAAGACAGACAATTACCCCACTAGCTGATATTTTGGTAAGAAATGCTTAGAGTAGCCTATAACAGTATACCATCAATTAAAAAAAAATATTCTGAGATTATACTTTAGGTGCCTATGTACATAGGATGAAAGGCAATCTGCCCTTACACTTAGCATTCTTCTGAAGGAGACTTGGTAAGACATATAAACACTCCTTTCAAGATAGCTTTTTAAGATCATGCTATTCTGAATGCATGTCACAAAAAGCAAAGTAGACCATTTTATGTTGCTTTGAAGTTTTTTGTAAACTGGTACTTTTTTTTTTAATTTTAGGAAACAAGGACCACTGCAACTGAACTGAGAGGATTTTTAAAAAAATAAAAATATGCTACCTCTCAGTGGACAGCTGATACTCCTGGTATATTACATCTAGGATGTAGATGCATTGGCCATGCAACAAAACAATTTTTTTTTACAGGAAAAAGGAAGGGATTTTCTTAATGCATTGCAAAATAGTTTGTCTCCAAATTCATCACTTAAGATAAAACCAGTAATAGAACATCTGATCAAATTAATAGCTCTGTGTAGTAGTTGAATGTCACTAATAAAGTTTGTCACTAATGAAGCATTAAACTTTCATCTCATAGAAAATATATGCTATTGTGCCTTTGGGAGGCAGTGCTTTCTATCAGAAAGCAGCTTTGGAAACTGAAAAACATTTCCTGCTTCAGTTATTAGAGTTTTTCTACATAACACAGTTTGTGGAAAACTAAATTCTTAAAAGATTTCAACATTATGATGATGATGAAGCTTGATAGTACTCACTAGCCTTTCCTGTTTTTAAACAGGATTTAAAAATTTAGAAAGAGCTTCACTACCTCAGAAATTTTATAATCAGTACAGATTATCAACATTTACACCTCTGATTACTCTGATGGCATACAATTACCACTCCTCCTGCCTTTTTTGCTCCTCATTCCACTAAGAAATACATTATTTTTTCCATTGTTCACAGTTACTAACTAGCAAAGTGCCAGTTAGACTGAGATGAACACCTTTTTTCTTTGGGATGCTGAGATAAAATCCAAAATCCAAATCAAATGCAAAATCCAAATGTTTTTGGACATTCAGCCCTCCTGCCAGGAGATTCTAGGAAATTATACATGATACTACCTGATATACCAAATACATTCACCAGAAAAGCATCAATTGAAACCAAAACTGAACAGATGCAAGACATTTTACCCTCTCCCTGCAAAAGTATCCTCACATTCATCTCATTAACCTTAAGGCGACAATACAAAGGTACATTTAAGTTACTCACTGAATTTCTATCAAGTTCCTCGTCAACCGGAGTCGTCTCCATGCTGAAAAGGGCCTGTTGTCTGTCTCTCTATCAGTTAGAGTTCTTCCATCCTGCTACTTGAGATCCTAGAGAAGAAAAATATAATAATTCAATTCCAAGAGCTGAAATCTCTTAGACAGCTACGCTTTCTCTCTCATAAATTTTAAGAGGCTAAACAGTCTTATACTGCAAATTCTGCATTTTACAGTTGCTTGGAAAACATGGACTTTTACCCAGAGAAATCAACTTCTTAGAAATGGAGAGGATAGTTTCAAATAAAACGGCCAAAACAAAAGCCACTAACAGAAGCGAACATTTACTTTCACAAATAAGGAAGTTATGCAAAAAAAAAAAAGAACCCATAGGTTTTGCCCTTGCATCAGAGTTCCCAGCAGCATAACACTCCCACCGCACAGGCACGTACACACAAGCTGTGTGGATACAAATAAAAACAGCTATTCTGGAGCAGACAGAGTTAAGGGCTTCCCAGCATAACTCCAAAAACAGCCACGTATTGCTTTGTGGAACCAAGAGACAGAAATGAAGTAATTTGCGCAAGCCAGCACCCTCTGTGGCAGAATGGCCACTCAGCTGGGGGTCACCACACACAGGCAGAAAGCAATACCTCATTCTTTAAGCATTTCCTATTGACTTTTTTTTCAAGAGAACGAAACCTACGATGAATCTTGGTATTCAAAGCACATTACAAGCCACAAGTGAGACCAGAAAACACTCTGGAATGAAGCAAAACTTGGTAGAAAAAACATGCTTTAACCACTCATTTGTTTAGTGAGTTTCAGGAGAGAAGCAGATCAAACTGGGATGCCTACTGAGATGTCCAACTGCAGCCCATTGCTCTACCGCTCTCCACAAGGCCTCCATCAGAAAGATACAAGCAGATGAGAAAGCTGTACGCTGACCTGTTCGAAACAGTACGGTCAGTATCTGCAGGAAGAAAACCCTCCGGTCCCACTCTCAGAGAAGCCATGCTCACTCTGTCCTTCCCTCCACCCAGAGCAAGTGTTTCATCAGAAAATTAGCCCAAGGACATTTTTGGTTTTCATTTTGTATTGGGTGGGGCGAGGGGACAGGAAGCAGCTGAATTACAAACTAGATAGCTAAAACAAGACTTGTGCAACAGCAGCGGTAGCCTAAAAATAACGTTAGTTTTTTAAGATAGGATGGTAGCATATCATGCTTAATGTATATATGAAGCTATCACAAGACTTTAAATGATTTAAAAGATTTTAAACAAGAGTTTAAATGAGGACAGAAAGGTGGGGTGGGAGGGTTATCCGCTCCAGTGAACCTGCGGAGCATCCTGGGTGCAGGAGGATGGGAGAAAGGCAAACAGATGATCAGAATACATGGTCTTGTGTTTCAAGGCCTGCCTCAAGAAACAGACATTCATGAAAACAAATCTCATTATAAAGAATAACCATGTATTCAAATGCTTTCAATGTTTGTAGTATCTTTTTTATTTGTTTGTTTTGTATTATGTAAAGCACATTAGAATTAGAATTTTCCCTCAGGAAAAACATGCAGTATTAACACACTATATCAAGTTACCATTTGTCCCTAAAACACAAAAAATCATCAAAAAAGGTTAACACAATGACCGAGTGCTAACAAAATTGCAAAGTTAATACTACCCTATGACTTAGTCCAAAGGACCGATGAAGATCCTGCTCAATGACCTGAGCAATGAACTGAGGTGGCATAACTGGAAAGCCTAACTGGGCAGTGTATGGCTACATGTTCTCCTGTCAATTCGAAACAGCAGACATCTGAAAGGACGTTACTGCAAGTGATTAATCTGCATTAATAAAAGGAAAGATGGCATTACTGTAGAAAGAGGAAAGAATTCCCCCAGAAGCTCTGTTTCCTGGAGCAGCAGGCACTGAGACACGCACCTTCCACACCCCAACGCAAGGATGCAGAACTGGGTAATGACTCTTGATGTCTCTTCCTTGTCATCTCTCCCCCACACACCCATTTTAGGTTCTCTTATTAGCAGGAAATTCAGCAACACCAGACTGCATACATATTCAATTTACGGAAGCACTAAACTCTTTTAAACAGGATGAAAAATGAGTAGCATTGCAAACAGATGTATGCACTGATATTTAAAGCAATTTGTCAGCTTTTCTTAGTTATACAAACTTGCAACCACGCTCAAGTTATCTGAATAAACAGATCTTTCCTGACACAGGAACATTCACCCTAAAACACTTTTAACCCATCCCTATATTTAACATTTTTTAACTCTTAATTTTTATGGTCAATGCTCCTGGTATATTCAGCTCCTCCATTTCTACACATGAGCACAGCCACTACATCCCTTCCTTAATGCAGTCTCAAGACCAGTATCAGCAGACAGGCACCCTGATGTCTAATTCCTAGCATTAATGGTCACCTGTGGTGTTCAAGACACTTCTAATCCATCAGGGCCCCAAAGTCTGCAGTGTCGTTTTCCGGGAGACGGAAGGAAAAATTCTGCCAGCTCGTGTTTGAACAGTAAAGCAGGTGCAGAAATGGTTAAGGACTACCTCGTCCCCACACTGTTTAGCTTCTGAGTAGTCAGCCAGCTTGACTTATTTTTCTTGGCAAAATGAAGCCTAAAAGTGAACAATGTTGCCTCTGAAATATGCCAAAATAAATACCAAGGAAGAAAAAGGGCTCTCTCAGCAAAAGCATATTGCTAAAGAGTCAATTAAGTATGAAATTGGAGAACATATTTATTTTGAAAATTACAGAATGCTTCTAACCATCTGAGCCCCAAAGCTTTGAAACAACTTTCTAATCAATGTGAAGAAGGGGAATTTACTTGTAAATGCAGCCAGGTTATTACAAGCGTTGCTTCCACAAGTGAGCAAGCTCTTTTCTACTTCAGCTAACTCTACCATCAGATTTGAAGATACAACCCCAAATGTATAATTTGTTTGGGTTTTGGGAGGGTTTTTTTAGCTTTTAGGGGACATTTACGACATGCCTTTGCCTCTCTCTCCACATTCACAAGTAGAGTTTGCAGCTTGGTTGGTTTGAGGTTTTAATTAACAAATGTTCCTTCACAAACAATTCTTAAAAGCTTAACCATTCAGGAGAACACACACAAGCTGAAATTATTTGAAAATAACTATATGATGGCACCCAGCTAGTCACTATTTTTCTTTTACAGACAGTGGATACAATCTGGACCTTACAAAGGTATTGCTTATTTTAAAGCACCTGTACCAATCAGACAAATTATGCCACAAAATAAGCTACTTCTCTCCAACTGTGAAGAAAGTTGAACAGGTCAGAAACATGTATTTAAAACAGAAGTAAAAGGCATCCCTCTTATCACATGATCCATAACCTGTTCTGTTAACATCTGTATTCCATCTTATTTCTGATGATATCAAATTGTGTGGTGCAGCTGACATACTAGAAGAAAGGGATGCCATCCAGAAGGACCTTGACGCACCTGACAAGTGGGTCTGTGCAAATCTCAGGCAGTACAACAAGGCCAAGTACAACGTCCTGCACCTGAGTTGAGGCAATCCCAAACACAAATACAGGCTGGGTGGAGAAAGGGTTGAGCACAGTCCCGAGGAAAACGAATTTGGGAAACTGGTGGATGAAAAACTGGACATGGTCTGGCAACGTGCACTCGCAGCCCAGAAAGCCAACCACATCCTGGGCAGCCACAGAAGGAGTGTGGCCAGCAAGTCACTCTGTCAGGTCACTCACCAGGAGGTCTGCTTTGCTCTCAGAAGACCCCACCTGGAGCACTGTGTCCAGCTCTGGGGCCACCAACGTATGGACCTGCTGAAGAGAGTCCAGAGGATGGGCATGAAAAAGATCAGAAGGCTGAAGTACCTCTCCTCTGAGGACAGGCTGAGAGAGTTGGTGCTGTTCAGCCTTGAGAAGACTTCAGGGAGACCTTACAGCACCTCTTACAGTACCTAAATGGGGCTACAAGAGACTGGAGAGGGATTTTGTACAAGGGCATGTAGCAATAGGACAAAGGAGAATGGCTTTAAAATGAAGCGGGGAAGGTTTAGACTTGATATTAGTAAAATTCTTTACTGTGGGGGTGGTGAAACACTGGAACAGGTTGCCAGAAAAGTTGTGTATGCTGCATTCCTGGAAATATTCAAGGCCAGGTTGGATGTGGCTTTGAGCAAACTGGTCTAGTGGGAGGTATCCCTGCTTATGGCAGGGAGGTTGGAGCTAGATGGTCTTCACGGTCCCTTCCAACCCAAACCATTCTACGGTTCTATGATTTTAACAGATTGCTTCAGTCATTGGTAGTTTTTGAAGCAATTTGATTTTCAGTTAGTTCCATCCTGAGAACAGGAAAACCCTCCTTGGGTCTCTGTCCTAGTTCAGCAGGAGCGGCCAGTTATCACTGTGTGCGGGTGACCAAAGCTATGTATTCTACCCCCTCTATTCATTTCCCAAGAACAATGGACCATTTGCAGTAGCTGCCCAGGAAGTCGT
>JAWWMO010000043.1:37144523-37157861 GCA_035047845.1 Dendrocincla fuliginosa
AGTATTTTCTCCCAACCCTTCCCTCATTCCACTCTTAGGTCTGCTACAACAGCTTTTGGGAAGCTTAAATTCTCTCTGAATGGCAAAGATGGCCATGTTCTTGGCTAACATGGATATCTTAGTTCTTCCTTGAACTGACAGTCTCCCCAAGAATGAAAGGAAAACATGCATTAATGAGAGCTGCTATCTCTGCATGAATGGGATCTTTTTTAACTACCTACACACATGCTCAAATGTCCTATGTGAAGAGGTAATAAGACAACTCCCACTGATTAAAAAAAAATAAATCTCAAAAGTCATAAAATATATGTCTCAGTACTATAAAATTACATGATATTATTTTAGATAGAGTTACACAGATCACAGAGCAGAAGCAGCACAAGATCGGTTCCTTGGCCATGACAGAAGACTGTGTCAGCTCTTCCAGCCTTTTCTCATACAAGAGATGATCCAGGCGTTTGACCGTCTTCATGGCCCCTCACTAGACTCACTTCAGTATGTCCATGTCTCTTTTGTACTGGGTAGCCCTGAACTGGAGCCAACAATCCAGATGTGGAGTCACCAGTACTAAGTAGAGAGGAAGGCTCACTATTCTTGACCTGCTGGCAATGCTTTGTCTAATGCATCCAAGGACACCTTCACCTTTTTTGTGGCAAGGACATGTTACTGACTCACGTTCAACCAGCCATCAGGATGACCAAGTGAACCCTAGGTAATCAGTTCTGAGGTGTGGTCATCAGTTCTGTAAAGTCCATAAGGAAGTTTAAGGTAATACTTTTGAGAAAGGTATCTATGTGCTAAAACAAACAAATAGTAAAGAACAAGTTTCATAGAAATGAAAAGCTAATAGGTATAGGATCAGTTTTAAGAGACTAAAGGAAATCTACATCCTAAATCTAACCACAGTGATCAAACGAAGGCTCTCAAACAATCCAAGTGTTTTTCATACTGTCATAGGACTGCTGAAGGCACTTTCACTTTGCTCCAGGCAGCGGTGGAGCAGCAATAGCACAGAAGGTCATAGAAGTACGTCTTACTTTCATGGCTCTTTGAACCCAGCGCACCAGAGGAAGTGCAGCCTCCTGGTTGTAGGGCGAGGCCACAGATCATCTCTCAGCTAACAAGTCCACACACTAGGCACACTTTATTAACAAGCTACAGATCAAGCCAGCTTCTCACACATGATACAGTGCTACTGCATGCCAAATACTCTGTTGAGATCAGTTCTGAGAAAGCAGGAACTGAAGCTCAATTACTGGTAAACATGAAGGAGGGACAGCAGGGTAAAACGATTCAGCAAAAGATCTGGTAAACACAGAAATCACAACTTTTCCTCATCTCTCAAACTAAGCACCTTACACTAACAAGATCTTGGACAAACTAGGAAGACATTGTATTCTGCAATTCTAGAAGAGAAATTTGAGAGTTGAGAAAATCTTTAGGCTCAATTTCTTCTATTGTCAAGTCAGCCCAAACAGGAGCTTGACAAAACCAAAAATTATAAAGAAGTCATAGATGACAAATTACAGTTACATTAATTCTGAATTGCAACGTTCAAATGCTCAAAAGTCTTCTACAAGTATAAGCACACCAGAGTCAACAATTGCCTCAGGTCCCCTAAGCATACTGTGATCACTTAATGCTATCAGACATCAAATCTACCCTTACGAAATGCATCCTTCCCCTGAGTTTCATCACCTGCCTTTTCACTTCCTAAACAGTCAGCATCCAAAGCAAGCTGTTTCCTCTGTTTCTGTAGTGATGTTTTCAGAAGGGAAAAAAAAATCAAATACAAAAACATCAAAAAACAGGAAAAGTTGAAATGCTTAAGAAAAAGACTTGAAAATATCTCTCATCTAGAAAAAACTTGAGAAGTAGAAGCATAGTCCAGATACCTCAGCTATCTTTTGAAAGAGTTAGATGAACACCAAGGAGAGTATAACAAACTTCTGAATATCCACTGCAACTTTAATAATTACTACCTTAAACTGGTGTCCCACGGACTAACTTGTCCTGATAACTGATAAAAATGAAGGAGTACAGAAGAGACAGTAAGAGTTACTTCCAGGTAATAAAATCCAATACTTCCTCTAAAAGCTCAAGTCCCAAGGTTTCTGGAGACCTTTGGTCACTGAAACACTCTTCAAAGCTCCCCAACCTGTCCCAGTCTTCATGAAATACATTCTGCAAGACTGCTCCTATGATTCAAATGGGTAGTTAGTCCTAATGGTAAAAATGTCTATTTCTTCACTTATAGATGTCTAGTTACCTGAAACATTACACACTTTGCCTCCAAAAGACATTTTTACCTAAGGCTCAGTCTAACCTTTAAGCATAAGAGAGGCAATAAATCATTGGTTTTGTTCATTAAGCCAGAATCAGGGAGAACCTATGAAGCTTCATAAATTTGTTTCACTGTGAAGTAGGGAAAGAATATTTAATATAACCTTGCAACACCAAATGCAGCATTTTATTTTTACATGCATTTTATTTTTTACATTGTTTTGCTGCAGTACCAACCAGTAAAATAACTACATGGATGCCATACAGAACCTTAATATAAGGTTAAATTAGGCAGTAACAGCTTTGATTTTGAAGAAAAAAAGGATGCACTCAAACTAAGTGTTTAGATACATTGCAAACGGTATTCCTTTCAGAACCCTGCCCTGCAGCTTAAGGGTACTTTCAATATTTAGGCCTTGTACTTTTCCTGCACAAAGATAAAGCTAAAAAAGGTTTACGGAAGTAACATGATAAATTCAGTGACTTAAAGTCAAGGAATTCCGCCTTCTTCTAACAGCATTAGAAGTTTTCTTTCACATCTGTAAATGTACTACTAATAGTCTCTCACATACACACCCCCATCTCCCCAGATATCTAGTCAATTCATGTTCATCTAGAAGTTTGCATTAGAAACCAAGATGCCTCTAATAATAGCTCAGAGTATATTAAAAAAAAAAAAGATTGTTCTGCACTGTAATAAGAGGCCAGATGGTACTCTGACATTTCTTCTCACTCATTTTGGCTTCTGTATGAAGATGCAGTGTGACACATTCTTCTAGAGATAGCTGAAAGGGATAAAGAGATTAATAGTCCCCAAAACCTGGTTCTTACCACCTCTTTCCCTGGTGTGACTGCTACCTTTCTGAACTGCCTGCAGATCTGTGTGCAGGTGCTCCCTAACCCTTTTCTGTCAGAAGAACCCCCCACCCGCATTGCAAATTATTTTAAACAGATACTCACAGAATGCATATAATTTAAACTGAGCTAGGTTGGTTCATAGGACTCCTACAGGTCTGGCACAACAGTGGTAAAGAACAGCTGAGGGCCACCTTTTAACTCACCTCCCTTCCAATTATAACAGTCTGTTTAAGCAAGGAATGTGCTTGCAACTACAGGCTCCCCAATACCAACTGGAAACTACTGCAGGAAATGAAGGGAAATCAAGCCAAGGCAAAAGGAAAACCAATGTTGCTGTTAAAGGTTTTTCTGAAATGAAAAAGTAAGATAAATCAGCAGATATGTTTCCACAGCCAAGCTGGATAGGTGGCAGAACAAGTACTACCATTTTTGATGCCAAAGTGGAATCAGTTGCCATTCTGAGACAGGATCTGTATTTCCTCTGCATGTAACTTTGCAAAACAAAATCCAATATTGCTTTTCCTAAAAGAAATACTTCCCCTTGACAGACATTACTGTCAAATACAGAGTCAAAACATTAAAAAGAAAGAAAGACACTATTTCAAGACTACGAAAAACCTTTTAAGAATGTAAGAATTAATCCACTGTGCTGAAAAAACCTCAATAAGAGGATGTTATAAGTCTACTTTAATACATCAAATTATGTATCTAAACATCTTAGTTAAAATGAGATCACAGATAAAGAAATATTTTAAGTCTTACATGCAGGTCAAGAATACAATCAACTTCATAAGGAATAAAGCTTCAGAAAGCTATTCTGAGGGTATATATAAATGATTGCCAGTAATCATACTATTACAGATCAATGAATTATCAACTGCTAAATAAATTATATGTGACTAGATGAGTGCTCTTTACCTACTGCCAAAAAAGTAAAAACTTAGCTTAAACTACCACAAAGTTTATGTATTTTAGAAGCTGCGATTTGCCTGTACTTCAGTTTTGTCCAAATGTGACTATGGTCCTCAAGTTCAAACCAATACAAACAAGTACTGTTGAGCTGAAGGGGACGAGAACTATGTCAATGCACATCTACAGCAAAAAAAAACCAAAAAACAAACAAACAAAAAAACCCAACCAACCAAACAAAACAAAACACCAAATACATAAAATAATATACCTCCAAAATTGAGCCAGTGAAAAGGACCAATTTTCTAATGGCAATTACACGAAATCTTTGCACTATGCATTTTGCTGCTGCTCAAAACTGAAAAGGATGGCCAACTCATTTGCAAGAAGTGAAATAAACCTCAAAGCCTTCTTAAAATTTTCATACTTTTTGAAAGAACACCCTAAGTTTCTTAAGGACCAGAGAGGGTGCGGGGAAGGAGGGCTCTTGGTTCTGTGCACTGAAAAAAATCAGTCTCAAAATATGACTCAGGTGAATCACTAAGACCTGTCCAAGAATACAATGATTCTAATTCTGAGTGTGATGTCACTTAACTGCATTAATTTCAAACTAACACCAGACTACAGACTTTCAAAGGTAGTAAGCACTGTTGAAGAATAGCATTGCCGTGGAGTGAATAAAATAGACAATCTTTACTCATCCAGAGCTCCCAAAGACCTACCAGGACAGAATCACTTTCCTGTACCTCAATGGCTGTTTCAGCAAAGTAAGAAGTGAGATTACTAGGTCCTACTAATGAGCATCATGAACACATTTCACAGGAGCTCAGGTAAGACAGTAACTACAATCCTAATTTCTGCTCTAAACTGAAATACATAAAATAGACAAATCAATGCAAGTTCTAAGATTAAAAGTGTGAAAGAAGACAACACAAGCATGCTTCAGTTGAGCTGTGCTTAGCTGCAATAGTTATACTGCGTTTGAGAGGTTTTTAAGAAATGGACTTTCTGCAGGATTAAATTTGGATATTTCAAACAGGAACCTAATGTTTATTCTCACGTACAATTTAATTTCCCTATCTTGGCAGCAGTGCCTCTTCTTGGTATTAAAATAGAGTTGATGACATAAGAGATGGCCTTCAGTTGGATTTCTCTTGGCTAGTGTTGGAAGGTAGTTTCCACGATTTCATGACACAGGATATCTGAATGAAAATTTAAGAACAAAAGGTCATAGTAGCCTACTGCAATAGGAAAAACCCTAGAAATCTTGACATAAAGTAGCAGCAGGTCCAAACTGGCAGTGATACTATCTGGCTTACACATCATGGTTTATTAAAAAGACTTAGAAAGTCTAATTTAGATTTCCATTGCTTATGCTAAGTTTATTTTTTTTCACTCTAATGCTAAATTAAAATGAGCTGAAGAACGTAAGTTTGCTGTTTAGGTGGCAGTGTTATTCTACAAGTTCACAATTCAGAATCTTTCATAGGTTTTTTGGTGGGGCTGTTTTTTTATTTGGGGGTTTTTGTTTGGTTTTGGTTTGCGATGGTTTTGGTTTTTTGGGAGGGGGAATACTAGAGAGGGAAGTGGGGTTTTTTACGGAAGTTTTTCATCATTGTTGTTTTTCTGGGGGTATGGGGGGGCTTTAAGATGGGAAAACAATTAACACAAATAGACTCTGTACAGGCTGAACAAGGAGTAGTGCTTTTAGCACCAAACATGCAAGCTTGTCTTCTGAAACTACTGAGTAACCGCTGATCAACTTGGATTTGGAACTGCTGCAAGAATCTCACCTGGCTCTTAGTTTAACAGGATACCAATAACATTCAAACAATATAGTCTGATCCACTGAAATTCTAAAATACTGTTGCATTGCAGATTTGGCTAGTGATCTAGCAGTAAACCTTATTTACCTAGTTCTATTTAACAAATTACACACTCCTCCATGACATTTCTTTGGGTAATGAGAAGCACCTAGCCTGCCACAACAAGCAGTTATGGAAGAATTACACTCATCAAGTGACAACCTAACTGCACTTCACAGCCCTCAGAAATCAGGCCAGTATCACTGCCTAATCTAAGACAGGCAACTGCTCACAGTCTTTGCAACAAACAAGCAACTTATATAAAAATAACTTTTAGCCAATGCTGAAAATATAAGTCAAGCCTTTCACAGATCAAAGCCAGCCCTCAAATACAGGAGTTAAACATTTTTTTATCCAAAGCTGCCCATTTCTGAAGAGTAGAATGCTTTTTGCTCTCAGTAATGGAAGGAAACACCAAGATTCTTCATAGCAAGAAACATATATTAGCAGGGTACTTTTAACATTCTGCTTCAGGGACCAATAAAAAAGATACCTTCTTTTCTCCCTGCATGAATTTAGTATATGTCATGGCTGGGATAAAGGGTTCTGTTCCTTGACAACCAGGGAGTAGTTGTAAGCATGTACACTTCCTTGAAAGTGCTTTAAATGCTTCAGAAATAAACCAACCAAACAAAAAAACAAACAAACAAAAAAAAAAAAAAAAACAAAAACAAACAAACCAAACCAAAAAAAAACAGAGGAAAAAATAGCATCCTGGACAAAGAATTATTCCACTCAAGGCTAGACAAATATTTAATGGACATGGCACCACCTCCTGCCCTTCCACCCAGTCTACTCAAGTGCTGGGATTCTCTTTTACATAAAATGGTGCAAGAGGGCCATAAGATAGCCTGAGCACTCAATTTAAAGTGAATACAATCCTCTCAGCTGTGCAATACCACAGAATTGTGTGATAGGAGGTTTTGAACCCTGCTTTCCCACCATTCTCTATCCAGCCCCTCAATACTCATCTAGTCAAGGGAGTCAGAATGGCATGGTACAGGTTGTGAGAGACATCACTGAGTTCCAGAATACAGGGTCAGACAGAAGGCAAGCACAAGTGCCTGGAAGGAAGGATGCAGTGCTCATGACCTCCAACAAATTCAATTGCTATTTTTACATTAAATAAGGAAAAGAAGAATTCCAAGAGAGAACATATTCATCTTTTAGAAGAAAAAAAGCTACATCCTTCCCTTTCACAGCATTACCTCATTCCACTAGTCACCCAAACTGACAAGCATTATCAGTTAATAGCTCTTTATAATTTACTTTCGTATGTAAAATCACACGCAATACCAAGATAACACGAGCTTAACTACCAAGATAATATTAGCATAAAGCAATTCAATACCCTGTATCTCTGCCACAGCAGTTAACTACACCTCTGTGTATAATGTTACACATTTTATTCCCTCGGAAATACATGCGCAAACTGCCTTCAAGTCTAGCATGTAGGAGAAGAATGAAACGCTAATTTCCCTACCTCAGAATACGTATGGAACCAGGCAGCAATAGCTCAAAAGCTGTAACTGAACAAAAACCTATGTCCCAACTTACTCATAGAGCAAGAGTCTGTTCCTGGGGCACATCCCACCTCTGACACTCTCTTTCACACATTGCACTGAGATGTCGGAAGGAGAAAAACTGCATGCACCCATTTAGACTTCCTGCAGGAGCCGCTGTAAGAGTACCTGGTACTACCTGCTTCCAACTGTGTGCAATGCTAAAAGGGGCGACTGGAGCAACCTTCTGTCGTGCATTTTCAATCCATTGTTACCTGAGTGCCCAGACTGAATATCCAAAACCAGCTGATACAAACCTGTCAACTTCAGCAGGTACACTATAGCTGCAACTCGTGTCTTTACCTTTTAAAAACTCTGATTTATCCAAGAAATGTTTGCATGAATGTGCAGGAGTAGAAGTTTGTTTTGGTTTTATATCCCAAAACTGTCAAAAAGCACACATAATACTGATTTCAATGACGTCAACAAGCATGAAGAGCCTTGAATCTCAAAAATACCTAGGCATACATAACCCTTCCCATAAGAAAGGATTTTGCCCCTTTGTTTTGTAGCCCTCCACAGAATTTGGAAAAGGATGAACTGTCCACCTGATGATCACAACCTGAGAAAAAAATACCATAAGCCAGTAGTTATTAATACAATGGCACATTTTAAACTCTCATGATGGCTTCTAGAAACTCTGTGACATTTAAAACTTCAGCTTTTTCACATCCAGATTGTCTGCAACAGACACGGAATATGAAATTAAGGCTGCTACTAACTTAATAAAATCCAAATTTAAAGTGAAAAGCCAGTTGGATATTTCAAAGCCACTTATAAGAACCAAATTGTAAAACAACTGAGACGCTTACCTATCGAAACCACTTAATCAAGATAAGCACACAAGAATTCCAGATACATCATGAAGTAATAAGTAATTTCGCCCCCCCAGGAGAAAAGCACTATGCCAGCACTTAACATACAGTGAGAATTGACTGTTCCCAGATGTTGGTAAGTATAATTAACCTTTATACCCTTGTCTTTGGCCTTGAATATTAAAACTGGATTCATCTGGAAAACCAATTAAAATGCTAAGCAGTCTATCTACTTTGGGACTGGAGAACAGCATACTGCATTCAATCAAAAACCAAAGCATAGCACAGTTATCTCCTTAGACACCCTCAAGGATCTGTTAGCTGTTTTAGTCAAAACCATAATTCATAAATAAATCACATTTTAACAAGAACTGAAAAATTCTTCAATTCTTCATGAAGATCCTGAAACATTTAAGGTATACGAAGGAAAAATTGAAGGTTTAACAGGAAAAAAAAATAGGTATAGAAACAAAAGATAAAGATGAGCTAGGTGGGCTATGAAGTTTGATTTTGCCTTTTCATGCTTATCTTTAACAACAGATAGTAATCGGACAGTACAGTTCACACTCACAGAGCTTAACTTGATTCTCTCCAGAAAGGTACTTTCATTCATTCTGCCTTTTAGATTGGCTATCGACAAGGAAATATACTTAAAATTTATGTCACCCAACCTGCTTTTTCCATGATTGCTATTTTTAAATTGGTAGAACAACTAGACAGGCAGAAGGAGCTGAAATTCTCATTTTTCTTTCTAAACTCTTTCCTAGATGACAGATATTTTCCTAGATGACAGATAATTCCTCTTGCAAAAAAAAAAAAAAAATATAGTGAAGGGAACAGAAGACTCTAGTAAACATATGCCCAGCTATTTACAAGAGTCTTTCAGAGTACCCAGACTGTGAACAAGAGCTATTCTGCATGACAAATGCTGTGACAGGTGCAGACCAAAAGCACTCTAGGCTTACTTAAAAGTAAATTATTACCATTCCTGGTTTCCAAACTTTTCCATTTGACGTTGAAATTCATATTATACTAAAGTATTTTAAGCCAGGTATGAAATTCTTCTCTTTTAGTGGCAATACAATTTCTCTGTGCTATTCTGTAAAGGAGGCTGCTGTATCATAACAACATAAAAAAAGCCCAAAAAAAACTGTATCTCTCTATACTTACTGCACCTATCCTTCATATTATTCATCATTATTAGTGCTTGGTGTCAGAACAAATACAGTAATGTTCTTTTTTCCAATTAAGACCACTAAGTAGAAACACAATTTTACTTTTTCAAAAAAAGCAAAAGCAGGTAAAGTGATTTCTGGTTCTCTAGTGGTTCTGAGCTGATTAGCACCATTTTAGAGTTACGACTCAGTTTTCACATCAGGGTTTTATTTTCAGTGATATCCATGTTATATCTTAGTATAACATTCATTCCTGGAGTTCAGACTGCTGTGAATTATTTTTTCCATTTCTAAAATTTATTTTAATATATCTGCTTAACAAACGTTTGGGTATTTAAAAAAGCTTGAATTAGCTCTTTATTTTGAAAACACTTCTTTTATGAGGTGGCTAAAACTCAGAATCATCTTCATGTTCCGTTAAGGTATATTTCAAGCCTTATAACTTCCAAAGAGTTCTCTTGATTGCTGTTCAGTTACCCTTAACAGTGCTGTAGATGGCAGTATTTCACAGAGCTCACCTCCCTGCCGTAACCTGGGGCAAGGACTGCAATACAGGAAATACACCGTAAGGGTGCTGCAAGAATCTTCAGGCATTTCCAGAACATACCATGCACGGTAAAAAAGTATGCAAGATGCATTAATTTGAAAAACAACCTTCTCAGCTGACAATAAAAATAAATAATGCCAGTTAAATAAACATTTTAAGGTGAGATCATCCTTAAAATAAAGATCCACAACAAACCGTTCCTGTGTATGGGATTTGAGCACACTCAGACATTTCATTTCAGCTGACCAAAATAAAATTAAATTTTCTGCAGTAACCTCAAATTCCTGACTAGAAAGTGCTGTTCCAGTGTAGGTGGGTACATCTGGATCCTCTGGGCTTCCAAATGACCTGAAATTATTTCCCAGGAAATAATGATCTGCATAGCAAGCATCTCAGTTTCACACTAAAAGACGGCTCTAGTCTGTCAGCAATTCACTTTCTACCCAGAACCTCCCAGAAGCAGTCACTTTTGTCTTAAAGCTGACTGTCCACATCATGATACACACAGCATGAGCTTCACAAGAATGAACTACCACTCACTCCTGGAAAATACGACTAAAATGAAAACAAGTATATATTGCTTTGATCTGTAATTCCCTTTCTTCCTAAAATTTTAACTGGAGTTGACAAAAGCCAAGTATATTATATTCCACTGCTAAAACTCTTACAGGTTCTGCTGCATATGTCAGAAGCAGACTGAATCAAGAGCAAACCATGCAAATCCCATGCCAGCATCATGGTGGGTTCACATTATTTCATAATGGGTAGAAAAATGGCTCAATCACTAGCAAGTGAGCAGCTTTAGGAACCAACTCACCAGAAATTTCAATGCTTCCCCAGATAAAAGCCTTCTCCCAGCTGTCAGCCTCATTATGCATCTCAAGCAAAGTACACAAACACTAGGTCCCAGGACATAGAGCATGCAAGGTTCTCTTTGTAATGCTCACAAATCAGAATTCATAAGAGGTTCATTTCCATTCTCTACGAGGAAGGACAGCCTGCTAAAGATCAAAATTACTTTCTTTGCTACTCAGCAAAATGTTTGCTGGGAACTACAAGATGCATGAGACACCAGAAACAGTGATGAAGAAGGAACAGAGGCCAAGACACAATAACATGTCATCTTTGTTAACTCTACAAAGTCCAAGGATGTAATGGAGAGCAGACTGATACGGCTGCATTCCACCAGAGTACCAGCAGAAGGGCTCCTACAAGTGTTGCTCCTGGCAAATAAACGTATGCTGATAACAACCTCCCTGGACACGGTACTGGGAGGAGTGGAGTGTTACTACTTTTGTTTGTACAGCTTATGCATGCAGCAATTTGAGGAGGGAGGAGATGCTGACATAAGCACCTGCACTGCAGCTTCTCCCACACTGTTACAATAGCACGAACATTGCAAGTTAAGCAGCAAAGATTGCCATGCACAGGATTCAGGTAGAGACATCTAAAATTTCACAACTGCAAAACAGGCATGTATCATGCAAGCTTACACCTGTATTTTTCTCTGGAGAAAGTAAAGAATAGAACAAAAACACAGAAGAATGCTACTACATTTCTGACTTGCTAAGACAAGTAGGACTGCAGCAAAAAAGAAAAAACAAATATGTTCCTATAAGCTTAAGTGAAAGAAGAGAGGCATGTGGGGCTAAAGATAAGACTATTACGGACATGGAATAAAGCTGGGATGAAGAAAAGACATTTAAAAGTGCCAGTCAACTATAACCAAAAGAGTTAATGATGCAGAGCCATCATCTAAAAGATAGCTACATCAGGACTAACATAGAAATAAATTTTTTAAAATAAAACTATTTTTATAAAAACAGAACAAATTTCAGGCAAACATGACCCTGCAATAGTGGCAACTATGGCCACCAGACCTCAAGGGGACTTTCCTTCAGTACTGACGGCAGCAGCAACACTGTGTCACAACAGAGGGCAGATGCTAAGCAAAGTTGGAAAATTGTATCTACTACAACTGTAAGTGGTAATAGAAATGCTCCATTATATTTTGTCTCTTCCTTCAAGACTCAACTCTTGGGACCCCTGACACTGGATTCAGTGAGAGCTTTCAGACTGCAAGTTAAAACCCCAATAACATGCACACATCCTTCCTTTACTCAGGTTTTTTCCTAAGTCCTCACCAACACGAAAGTTGTTTAGAAATTACTTCTTGCTCCTCTACAATTTCCCCTGCCTGGGCTGCTCTGCTGCAGAACATGTAGAGGAGGCTGCAGAAGGTCATCTATAGCAACTCAAAAGTCATAAAAATACCAGCTGCTCCCTGACAAAACAAAAACAAACATAAAAGCAACAAAGAACCACCACATCCCTCTTTTCCTTCCCTCCATCCAAGAGTTTATAGACAGGGGTGCAAATTTAAACATCATCTCTATCAAGCCACTAAATTATATTCAGAAAATCATTCTGCAAACCAAGTGCTCTCTTCTACAACACTTGCGCCAACACCTTAAAGCCAAATGAATGACAACAGATGCTACTCATCTGGCAAGGAAGACAACCCAAGCTTCTTAAGTCGGCATTTTTAAGACAGAAATATCCACTAAAGAAACAGTTTACATTTTAATCACCTATGAGAAACTAACAGTGGGGGGGAAAAAAAGAAAACCCACAACAACAACAAAAAAAATAACAAAAAACAAACCACACCACAAAAAACTACCTAATTGTTTAAATGAAATTGTTTGTTAACACTGGAAATTTAAGCAATTTTTAAACCCACAAAAGTGTCTACAATATGCCTACAATGGGTCACAGTCCAAACCTACATGCAATGCCTCAGACATGTTTCAGCTCTCACTTCTGGACACGGTATATTGAGAGCAACGTCAGGCCTCTGTCACTCTAATTTCCCCTTCCTCTACCATGCCTGCCAGCACAAATGCTTTTATCACACTAAGTTCACTAAAGGTCAAGTGCCAGACAATATTCCGTATATATAATTAAAAGAAAAAAAAACCTGAAACTCTTTTGTCTTTAGTTCTTAAGAACAATACACAATCAAACTACATTTAACACTGTTTTCTTAAGATGCAACAAGCCTTAGCTTCCTGAAGTTTAAAATTAAAACTGAAAATGCCAGTGGTTTGAGAAGCCTGAGCCTCCTGTTACTACACAGCAACCAAGTGATCTCGGTGTTACAGAAGAATTAGCTTTTACCAAAAGCAGACGAAGCCATGCAGTAATCTAATACTTCTGCTGGATCTTCATCAGTCTGATGCCTAAGATATTGTTGCAAGTTCTGATGAAGAAGACAGGAGGATGTGATTTTTAACTGTTCACAGCATGAGAACTGTCATGCTG
>JAWWMO010000043.1:37157961-37168661 GCA_035047845.1 Dendrocincla fuliginosa
ATATTGTTGCAAGTTCTGATGAAGAAGACAGGAGGATGTGATTTTTAACTGTTCACAGCATGAGAACTGTCATGCTGGTAAGTATTTCAGAGATATAATGAATTCTTGCAGCTGTAATAAGAGGAAGGAGGAGTTCACATATTATTATGCAGAATAATTAAGGAACAGAGTTCAGAAATAAATCCACGTAAGGGAACAAAGAACTACAAGGAAGTTCTTGTAGTTCTTGTAGTAGGAAGATAGGCAGAGCAGCATCTGCAATATATTGAGATGAGATCCCTATTGGCAAATATTTAAGCTATATAGGATGTAAAGACAAATAATTTCTTCTCTTTTCAAATGAAAGACTACAAGTGATGCTTTGAAACATTCACAGAATACAGCAACTGAAACAGTACAGCACAATGTTGACTTTTGCCTTATTCTGTTCATGCCTCAATTCCATCTATGCTGCTTATATGGCAATTAATAAAATGGAGGTTATTTCAGTATAATTACATTAAGAGATAACACAAGTCCTGTTCACAAGTGGGTTGTATTTACAAAAACAATCTGTCAATCAGAGGAAAGTGACTTAAGCAAAAAACAACCAGTTTTCTTCATTTCATAAAGAGGGATGAAATATAAATTGACAATTGATAAAATAAATGGTAAAAAAAATGTGCATGTAAGTTCTTTTCTGGTCAATTAGTAACAAAAAATAAATATTTATACTCAATAAACGGTACAATATGCAATCACTGATTTGTTACCCTTGAAAATAACCACCACCTACCAGATCTTTAATCTTCATTTTGACATAAATTGAGCTCTGTATAGGAAGAAGGTAAAAGTCAACAATAAGATATCCAAGAACAGAATTTTAAAGTTCACTGAAGACAAATACTGTTTATAAGCCAAAACCGGGGAAATCTACTCAAGTTTGTTTTAATTGAACAAGAACGTGCCTCTGAACAACAAAGTAGTACAATTGGTAATATGTAATCTGACAGTGACCAGAGAAAAGGTCTTCTCCAAATTTAAAACGAAAACAAAGCCAACCACCAAAAGACAAGCCCTCTCGCAGCACAGGCCTCATTTCCTTACACTGGTTCTTAGCTTACATAGAAATAAAGTATGTTTCCCTGCACCAAGCTGAGAACCAAATGCAGTATATGACGCTGAAAGAAACTGATTAGTAAGCTTCAAAGAAAATACTCTTGTTAACACATGGAGAGGAATATTGAGCACAGTTCTTTGAAGAACTGACAGTAAGTGGGTATAGTTAATATTTAATTAAAGCTGCTGATGTGGTACAGATCCATCTGAACACTCAGGTTTATTTTTCACCATTTTCCCTCATTTCATAGGACAGCTCATTGATCTCTATTCTGCATTGTACCTTGACTAGCACGTATAAGCTTTCTGCTCGGTGCTTCTTTGCCTTAGCAGACTTTCTTTTTTAATCAAAGGAGAACTTTTTTAATCAAGGCAGAACATTCTTGCTGAAAAATTCAAAACTATGCCTTAATACCTCTCCTTACACTCAGTAATTTTGTGCGCTATTTAAATATATGTAACCTCTTCTTCAGCAATGATGGTACCTCAGCTCAGTGGGTTAGAACATGGTGCCTATAACACCATGGTTGTGGGTTCGGCCGCTGTATGGGCCATGCCCTTATGAGTTAGATTCAATGATCCTTGTGGGTCCCTTCCAACTCGGAATATTCTGTGATTCTGCTTGCAAGTATCACAAGCCTTAAGACTATGGTTTACCCTGATGATTTTCTAGTCCAGGTATTTTAATATAGCTGTTTGCATCAATGTTTATCCTGACCCTTTTCAACTCAACACAGGTTACTTAAGTATAAACACTGTTTGCAAGCTACAATCAAGGTACTATTTGTAAAAACAACAAGCAGTAAATCTTTTTATATAGATTAGTGTGGGGTCCTTAATTCTGCATACAAAACAAGACTCATTATCTTACTGGCTTCTCTCTAAAATCACTAAGATAACATTTCAATTATCTATGAGATTTTTCATTTGATAACAAAAGAAACACTGCAAAATTGTAATTTCAATACAGGAAACAGGTGCTGTTACATGAATCTTTCAACCTCCAACAGATCATAAGAGACAGCCCAGCAAAATCTTTAGTGTTAGAATTGCAACTTTTCACGTATTGTGTAGGCTCAATTGGGTTGGGTTTTTTTAAAGACACTAAGTGAAGCAAAGATATACCTTCAAAGTCTACAATTTGCATTATACAGATTAATCAAAGTTGCTTTACTTATCCATACAAAAAGCTTCATTTTTCTATAGGAGACTGCAAATAATGAAGTTATTTTATATAAGAATAATTTTATTTTATTGTAAATTATATTTCTATAGTATATATTTATAATATATAATATGATGCATATGATTAAATAAAATATTTATTAGTATATAAATAATGAAGCAACAACCATTAAGGGCTCCAGGTCACAGCTATCCCCATTGCTGTGTTAGCCTGAAGACCTAGCTGAGAGCCCTGCACTGAGGATTGTCAGCTAGCAGTTCACAGGAGGACATCTCTTTCTAAGGTATTACTAGTGCACTCTCGTTTTATGCAAATATATACATCCACACATGCAAATTATGTTCTACAGGTTCAGCAAGTCCTTGCAGCAAAGCAGATACCACACAGGCACTGTGTGTACAACATACAGAGAGCATGCACTACCGTCTAAATAACACCAGCAGGCGTGTCACTTCAGGGGAAAAAAAAAACCAACCAAAACACAACAAAACAAAAACCCACAAAAAACCACTATGAAAACAACAATCCCCTCCACCAGCTAGTAATCCTCCACAGTGTCTGAGCTATCTGGAGAGAATATAAGGTTACAACCATGCCCTCTTCTAAAACTGTAATCTCCTGAAAACAGTTAAAGCCACAGTTCATCAGATGGTGCCTAGAGTTACAAGAAATAAGACAGAAAATTCCTTGCAGCACTTTAATGGTGATTTTTGTAGGAAACCAGGCAGGAGAAAGATGGTAAGTATCGAGCAAAATTGGCACTGGTAATATAAATGGAATTGCAGGTCATATCTCACAAGAAAATGCACTAATCCCAAATGCCTTTTCCTCAATAAAACTAAAAAGAAGGTGGCCCTCACCATCCTACTTACACAGAAAAAAATGGCTGGAAGAGAAGCAAAAACGCTACCTCAACACTAGCAGAGTACATGCCCTTAGGTCAGGAAAGTGATGGAAGTTGTCTTCACTCACAAAAGATACTCCTCCATTTCTGATGTGCGCTTTATATCCACCTTAAGTACGTTAAACGTCAGCTACAAGAAGCACAGCCAGATGTTCTGTCACACTAAATTAATCCTATCTGTTAATTCAGGTAAGAATTTGTCTTCCTTGATCCTCCTGGCTCTCTCCTTCACATTACCCTAACTTTCTTGACATTGTTTTTATTGTAAAAGAGTATGATCAGCGACAAAACCCAGAAGGCCATACTACAGAGAAGCACGGAGAATTGTACAGTCCCCCTATAAGAAATGGAAGGAGCAGAGGAGCAGGTTGTCTCATTGATAGAATTACTAATGGTCAGGCATCTGGAGAGCTGGAAAACACAAGTCTAGCCACTATTATTATTGTTGCTGAAATCTCCTCTTGTAGACTTTGTATTTTGGCTCCCCAATACATGACCTAAAAGGGCTTCTCCTGATGCACAGACCTCCCTCTTTGCCTCCTGAAGGGGAAAGACAGCATTCAGAATACCAAACATTAAGGGAAGAGAGCATTTCTGCATTAACTTCTGTTGCAGCATAATCAGTTATTCAACTGTACAGCGCATGCTATCAAAATTTAACCCGTTTTCCAAAATTATATTGTCTGGCATATTATGCTCAGAATAACTGTATGGCAGCTGTACAGAATGTATAACAAACCCACTGAGAATAGTCAAAGACAAATTTTCACTGCATTTGCTCCAGGTTTGCAGCGCAGACTATTAATATAGTTTAGCTGGTGTAGAGTACTTCCATGTGCCAATATTGTCCAGAAAGATAATGAGCAACTGACATCAAGTTGATGCATATTTCTGGACCAAGTCTACAGAACTTTTCTTTTGCAGTTTTTCCTCCCAATCACACTAACTACTCTTTGAAGTCTTCAAAAATAAAAAAACAGTCAAACAAATAATCAAGCAGGTGGTCTGCCTCATTTTCATGCTACACATGGGGATGAGGGAGAAGAAAAAGCTAAGTGGTACACTCTCGAGGGTCAGGTTCAAGTAGCATAGACTGCATCATATGCATTAAGTCTTAACACATTTGTTTCAATCAAAACATTTTCCATGCATTATGCAACCAATTGCACTACTCCAAATAGACATCTGAAGTGGTTCAGTGACACAAATAAACCTGTTCTTGTGATTGCTTTTCACAGGAAAAAACCCTAAAATATCACAAGAGCTCTGCTCACACCGAAAGCCTTATAATAGAGCTCTTATCAAGACAAAGGTAAAGTCATGCAAGCAGGGAGATTGGTGATCTTTTCCAGTCACATCAAATATTTGTTCTCAGGCTGTTATATATTTATTCAGTCAAACTCTAATGTATTTCAGTCCTTCTCTTAGACTAGTTCTCCAGTGACAATGGTAAAACCACTCTCCTGGTACAGTATGGTGCTGCTGTATGCGACTCCCACAGTTACAAAACAACGAACTTCAGTTTATGCAGACTCACTGGTTTAATGTCTAAACAATATCCTAGCTATCCCTTCTGTGTTAAAGAACAGTATTTGGTTTATGCAGCATAAAGGTTCACAAGTTGCACCACAACCTCCACTGCAAATAAACTGCTGCCTCCTCCTACTCCTGGAAGCATCAGCTTCCACTGCACAAAGAACAAAACTCCTTCCCTGCTCCTCTCCACCACCCATCCCCACACACGGAGGAGCACGTCACAGCCAGTCCCTCAAGCAGCCACCTCTGAGATGAGGCTGGGAAGAACAGCTTGAGCAGGGGATGACAAATTTGTGGGGATTTATTTTGAAGGCTTCATATGGCTGTGAACAGTGTTTTTCCCTAACTCCAGTCATACCATCTACAGTATTTACATCCCCTGCAGAAGCAAACCATGCTGTGACCTGCTTCAAAGAAAAGAGAGTGACCCGTAAGCAGCTATTTACATCAGAACTAAATGTACAAGAATAAAAAAAAAGAAAAAAAAAGCTATTCAGTACTGAAAAGGGCTTATATACATCGTCACATATTCTCATACCAAGTGATCTTTCCTGTTACACTGCAACTAGACAAGGGAAGCTAAGGTTTGAAGTTACTTAATTCAGTGCCATTTAAGGAGCATCCAGTCAGATTTACAGCATCTTCACATTTCTTAAAACCTGCAAAGACTGCAAGACCATAAAATATGAATTTATTAACTAAAAAATTAGGTCAATGTAATATTTAAGTAAATGTCACCCATATTACGAACAAAAAAATGTTCACTTTGCCCATAAAAGCATGCTTCTTAATACATATCTTAATAAGTAACTAGAAAAAGAAATCAACGAAATTTCAAGCAAAAGAACTTGCTGTGCACCTGGCCAGAAGTGTTTCATGAATCTTAATATATCACATTTTGCCTTCAGAATAAATTCAGGAATCTTTAATAATTCATGAACTAGAAACCAACTGACTGTGATTTACCACACAAATCTTGTATCAACAATAAAACACTGTTTTTAAGTACCACCATCTAGTTCTGAGTAATAAATTGCTTGCTTTAACTCTCCAAATCATCTGTAAGAAATACATCTAAAGAACATTTTGAGGAAAAATATGCCAATCACTGAGATGTGGCCCCCTTAGATTTTTAGGAAAAGACCCACTGTACATGAGGCAAAGTCAGGTTTGGAATGATGCTTCTGCTACTTGAAGAGTGTAATTCATGACTTTAGGGTGCAAGAAGAGGTGAAAAGTATCCTTTAATTTACTAAACCTCGGGAATGCTTTACTTATCTTAGGAATAGATAAATAATACCCAAGCCACAGTCAAGTACCCAACCTGGTTTACTAGACCACCTGCCTCCTACCCAGCTTTAAACACGTGAATTCCAAAAAAAACCCACCGATTTTCTGATGCATAATTCCTTAAATAGCTAAAACTGTCAATCAAAAGAAGTCTCCTACAACACGCATGCTTCCCTAAGTTGTGCAAGAACACTGAATTCAATAAATACATTTTTTCACGTGTTTAAATCACCAGTATTATAGCTATAATATAGTATTATAACTTCCAAGTCCAAGCCTTTTCAAAAGCAACCACTGGTCTTTTGAAATAACCTTCAAAATACCATGGCTTCTATCTGCAGGTAAGCAAAAGATAACTCTGGAAAGAAACATCCTGGTTTTCCTTATTTCAACTGAATAGATATATTGACAGCTTCTGCAGTGCTACAACACAAACACTGAGTGAGAGGATTAATGCACTGGAAAATGTATGAACATACAGATAGCATATGAACTAGGTCAAGCTTCGGTGCAGTGAGAATACTTTCAAATGGATGAATGAACGCTTGAATGAAAAAAAAAGGAAGATCATATACACACATTCCCCAATTGTGCCAAAGTCACTGTAACCTTAAGAACTTCCAGAAAGACAGATGTAGCACTGGATGAATGATCAGTGCTGTACCCTGCACTGAGGAAACAAGCAGAGATAAAACCTCATATCCACAATCCGGAGTATGAGAAAATGAGGTTTATTTATTCCTCTCCTAACACCAGAAGTCCGAGCTATTTCCTCAAAATTAAAATCTCACTTCCCAAATGCCTCTTACCATCTGTCAAACAGTTTTAGCTGTTCTCAAGAGGCTTCTTATGCTACTATGTATGTTACATCTGCAACAGATTTTCTTCTTGTAGAGTACAGATGGAATAAAACATTGTTTCATAACAAATATAGCAAAATACTGCACTGGATTTCAACTGCGCACAATTCAGAACCAATTACTCTGAATAAAACACTTCTAAGATATCTGCTGCTAATCAGTGGCCTATTAGGAGCACTGTTTCCCAAACTTCACTTGATCTGTTTATAGGATTCAACACTGCACAGAGGCCTTTTTTAAAAAAAAGTCAATGTCAGTTCTCAAAACATCAAGCTCCAGCAAGCCTCTCTCCTACAGTATGAAATTACAAAAATGAGGCAAATCACCAGAAAAGCATGCAACGCTGTTCCCACAAGCTGGCCAAGTGAAGTGTGTGTTTTAAGATAAAGCTACACAGAGCTGCTTCTACTGTGGCCAAACTGATGGAGTCTCTTAGGCAGAGAAACCACCTCCTTGATCAGAAGCTAATTTATAAAAACATCCCCAAAACTACGTAGATTCTTCAAGTCCAGGGTTCAATTGGTCCCCAAGGCAGCAACAGTATATCTCCTCTAATTATCAATACCATGAAGTAAGTATTAATTGTTCAACATCAATAACTTATTTTTTCTACTTTCTGTTTACAATTAAACATTCTAAGATCTAGAACACTTGCAAAAGTCACACTTGTCTCAATATTTCCTCACACATTCTCAACAGAAGCAAGAGCCTTACAAACCCTTTACATTGCTCCAGCTTTAAACTCAGAGCATGACTCTCCACTCTGTATTAGTGGGAGAGCTGTAAGCAGCAGACAGAAGGAAGGAAACTATTGAGAGGCTGAAGCTAAACACAGAGGTTTTCAACTCAACCCAAAACACAACAGCAAAAGAAATCACTCCAGCAAAATCCAGACACAGTCCTCTAAAATTAATCAAGGCCTTTGGAAAAAAACATTTTTTGTTGCTGTGGCATTTTTTGTTGGGTTATTTTTAAAAAAACAGAAACCAGAAGCCAAACCAAACAACCAAGACTGCCTTTCACCTCCTCTATCTTAAAGGATATGTATTTCTGAATTATATTAGCATCAACTAGCTGTTATAATAAAAGTTAGTAATAAATATTGTTTAACAAAACAGAGAAGATTAATTCAACATCCTTATGAAAACACCAGAATATGGAGAGGGCAAAACAGAAAAGACAGTTCACCCAGGAAAGAATCATTTGACATTTAGAAGTACTATTTTTTACTTCCTCAGCAATTCACTGAAACAGCCTAGGCAAAGAACTTCACTTCCTGTAAAAACAGTGACTGTACAAATATCTGCCTCAAAAAGCTTTCCAGTACTGCTCCTCTCCTCTCCAACAGTACATCTGCTGTAGAACCAAGATCTTCATTAACAGCATACTGTATTATGAACCACAGTTTACCCAGCCAAGATGTCCACATTACAGCTCAGGGAACAGGAACATCAACTTCTGTGTTTGTACTACTTCTATCACATTGCATAGACTGAAGCAAAACACACACTTGTAGGTAGTAAAATTATGCTATCTCTATTTCTACACAAGGTTTTTTTCTGTCTTCCTTCACAATTCTCCATTTTGTTGAAGAATAAAAAGTTGTTGTTCTGTATTTAATCATAAATTTGAGTAACACAGAGCTTGATGAGTGTTCGTTAAAAAGAAACAAAGAAACAAAACTAAAACCACATTGCTTGACCCACTGGAAAGTTTTAGGGATATGACATCATGTAGTTTCTCCAAAAAATGTATTTTTCATTCTCAAACAGAAGACCAAGAGAAAAAAACCCTTAGAAAACTCCCTTGCATGCTTCAGGAAACAGAATTTGTGGGAAATGCAGTGGGGAGGGCAGGCGGTAAAACAGTAATCAGTGAAGAGATGAAAGCCTAATAACCGACTTGACACAGTTCATTAAAACTTGGCTGAGTGCTCTATGCACAGACTTACTGGATGGAGAGGAGGCTGGAACACAGCTTCACAGAATACAAAGTATGCATTTTCTTGTCTAGGTAATTGCACAACCATTTCTTTGAAAGCATAACAGCAGACAAAAGAAAATGGGCAAGTGCTGCATCACCTCACATCCTTTTTGATCACTTCAACAAAATCTAAGAAAAGGCAATCTAAAAATGAGCAGTCTTCAATAAACTTCCTTTCCCCAAGAACTACTTTCCAGTACTTTCTGCATTTTATTTCCATTCCGAGCAGAGACTTGAGATCATACAGCAAGCACTATTAAAACTACAGGAGAAGTCTGACTTGCTGTCCCAATTCAGTTCCCTACAGATGGTGCACGAGTCCAGCATTTTATCCTGCAAATCAGAAAACTCCTCCTGATGTTGTAAAAGCTAACAAACTTTAGCAATTTATAGAACAGAGTTTGAAGTGTCCCAGAAGTTCATACATGCAGCAGAAATGTGAGCTGGATGGCCCTTTACTGAAAAGTCAGTTTTTAACTAATTTGACAGAGCAGCTTGCTTCAAAGGAGCTCTTTCCCTGACCCACTATTAAAGTAGAAAAAAAAAATCTGTTCATTGCTAGGTCTAAGCTGTATCAGCCTCAAAAAATTCAGTTTACTTACAACATCATTTTAAGGGTCTTTTCCAAGCTAAATGATTTTATGATCTTCACAACTCTACAACAATGAAAAAAAAAAAAAAAGGCAACCAGAGAGCCCCCAAGAGACCACAATCACACACCTCTCTTTTCCCAATTAATTTCAATTCCGAAGCAAACACATTAAATCAGCATCTGGAAAGAAGGGCTCTACAGCCAAGTTTCGGAAAGTTGTACAATCACAAAACAGATTACTTCAAAGCTCACAAGTTTGAATTAAAAGCTACTACATGGCTAAAACACCTCAGAAATTCGCAGGGAACACTAAAACAAAACAGTACACAGAAAATTTCAGCAGTCCCTTCCACAACTACTTGATAGCCAACAAATGCAAATATGTTCTTCTTTTCTCCTTTTTCCCCTATTGTTTAAAACCAGAACTGTATCAACTCTCAATTCTCACTTGCTGAAGAACAGACCTGACAAAGACAAGTGGGAAGCACCACTCCATAGACTACTGTCCATCATGTTCACTGTGGACTAACAACTCGCTATCAACTCTTGCCCCTTCAAAACTTCAAAAATAGATTTATAATTAACAAGCATCTGCACGGCTTCAAATGCATTAAAACTTAACAGATCAAACAGATTTGTATTTCTTATGATTAAGCTGAAATTATTGAAGTTATGAAAACTGCCAGATGCAAATCGGCTGCTTTTAACAGGTTTCCTGTCCTCAGTCCCAGGAACCCCGTTTTGTTTGGAGGGTAGCAGCATGAAACTCGTCAGAAACATCCTCAGTGATACACTGAATTAGCGGCTTTTCTCCTTTCAGAAAAGGAATTCTACGTTGCTTTGCTGTAACACACAATTTATGAAGCCTAACTTCATGCAGACAAATGCCTGAAGCTCCCGGGAGGGATCAGCGGGTACGTTAAGCAGAAACAAACGCCCCCGGACAGCGGGGGAAGGCACTCTTTGGGAAGCGAGCCATTCACAAGGCCTGCTAACAGAGACACGAAGCGCGCCCGGCAGCAGCCAGGGACCCGGCACAGCAACCAAGGCTTAGGTTCCGCTCCCCGCGGCACTGCCACCTTAGATTATTTTCCCAGTGCGGGGGCAAGGAGGCTGCCGGAGTCAGAGGAGCTCAATTTTAAGTGCATTCGGTACTTAACGCGGCCACCCGGTTACAGGGCACAGCCGGAGGGTGGTCCCGCTCCGCCGGGGGGCCGAGCCGCCGCCCCCCGCTCGGCCCCCGCGGGGCCA